>CANJKZ010000794.1:2107500-2465612 GCA_947471745.1 Closterium sp. Naga37s-1 | reverse complement strand
AGGTTTGACTTTGGAGTAAAGAGGTGAGTACTAGTGAGTTATTTGTTCCAACACCGGGCATCTGCGGTGTCAAGCTGGTGCTTGTAGAACAGGAGGGAGCGACGCTGGTGATGGAGAGGTGAGGGGTTTCTAAAGACGACACATGGTGAAACTTGCAAACATAACATGGTACGTATCATCATTTGCAAGTAGAAAGCAAATTTCCATGTCTTAGGGGAAGCATCGTCATAACTTCATCGCGCTAGTGCAGGTGGAACATGAGGGAGCGGCGCTGGTGATGGCGAGGTGAGAAGAGAGTTGAGAAGCACGACCGTAAGATGGTATTCGGTGCACGCGTGAGGAATAGGAGGTGATGTGCTGGTGCAGGTGGAACATGAGGATGCGGCGCTGGTGATGGCGAGGTGAGAGAAGGGCCCCTTGCACCGGGTGTCAAACTGTAGGGGGGTAAACATCAGCTACAGCAGCGGCTTGCAACGTTGCGTACAACATTGCCAGCAGCAGGCAGCGGTATTGACTCACTCGCTCATCTGAATTACTCTCTCTGTCTGTCCCTCTCCTCTGTTGACTGCGTTGACTGTGTTGCCTGCGTTGACTGACTGACAGCCTGAGAGTGCAGCCGCATCGCCTGCACGAGGCAGCGTTGGCGCGCTCAAGGGCGAGTTGGACCGGGACGGGCGCTCCTCTAACCCCCTCGCTCTCCCCTGTTGACTGCGTTGACTCTCTGTGTTGACTGCGTTGACTTTGTTGACTGGCAGCCTGGGAGTGCAGCAACACCACCTGCACGAGACAGCGCTGGCGCGGCTCAAAGGCGAGCTGGACCAGGACGGGCGCTCTCCTCTTCCTTGTTGACTGCATTGACTGCGTTGACTTTCAGCTTGGGAGTGCTGCAGCATCGCCTGCATGAAGCAGCATTGGTGCGCCTCAAGGGCGAGCTGGACCGGGATGGCCGCTCCTCGGAATTGATCACCAACCCCTCCTCGCGTCCCTCCACCAGCCCCACCAGTCCTAGTAGCAGCAAGAGTCCCAGTTCGCCAGTCCGCAAGGGGCGTGGGAAGAAAGGTGAGAAGGGAAAACCGATTTCCTGTGTTGCGCGGACTTTAAGTGCGAATTCGGCGAAATAGAAACGAGATAAAGTAACGAAGCAACAGGAACGATATCAACTAGCAGATTCATGTAACCAATTTGTATCCGATTCTAAATAGAACCATAATGAAAGCATTGCTCGTTGGAGCGGCTCAGGTGCAGAATTTTTGTGGCACCCAAAATAAAGGCGTCTAAAAAATGGTATCGCTTAAGCCCGGCCTTCTGTGATCCGTTTTCCCCTCCTCAGCTTCCATATTCCTTCCCCCACTGCTCTGCAGTAGCGGTGCAAAGTGCTATAACGCAGTTCTTCTGCACATTAGGAAGGCCACGACAGTGCAAAGTGGTGGAAAACTAGGAACATTTGTCGCTGAAAGGATGTGAAGAATGTAGGAACATTTTGTTAATGTTTTCTCTCTCTTCCTCCCAAGCTATTCGCACCCACAAATTCCCCCACACGCAGCAGCGCAGCAGATCTCACCGATCTCACTGGCAGTGATGGAAGGAGAAGAGCTTAGGAAATTCTCATTTCTTTCCTTCCATTTCCTCCCGTTCCCACATCTCTCCACTTCCCGCACCAAGCAGCAGCGCAGCAGAGCGCGTTGGAGCAGTTATGCACGGATCTAACAGCCATGGTTGCGCAAGGGGAGATCGACCCGTCCCACCCCACGCTACCCCAACCCACCCTACCGCATTCCTCCCTATCCCACCACCAACCAGCAGCGCAGCAGAGCGCGTTGGAGCAGTTCTGCACGGATCTAACGGCCATGGCGGTGCAGGGAGGGATCGACCCCGTGATTGGCCGAGAGGAGGAGGTCGCCAGGGTGGTGCATGTGCGTGTTTGTGCTGAGATGTGATTGTAACAGGGATAGTGGACGAGTGGGGGCATCTAACGGCCATGGCGGTGCAGGGAGGGATCGACCCGGTGGTTGGCCGAGAGGCGGAGGTTGTCAGTTTGGTGCAGGTGGGTGAAGTGCGTGATTGTGTGGAATTATGACTGGTTGCATGACTCTATGGAGCATCTAACGGTTATTTTGGTGCAGGGAGATATCGACCCGGTGATTGGTCGAGAGCAGGAGGTTGTGCGGGTGGTGTAGGTGCGTGCTTGTGCTGAGATATGACTGTAATGGGGATAATGGGTGTGTACACCGAACAAGCATTGCGGTGCAGGGTGAGATTGCTCCTGAGTTGGCTAGCACTTATGCATTCCCCAAAAACCTCTCTTTTCTATATGCATTGGCTCTCTCGGAAGTCTTTCGATTCCGCTATTCAGCATGCCATAAAAGGTTGCAGAATGAGTGACCAGTATCATTCACTGTTGGTGCATCGCGACTGCTATTCACACTGTGAAGTGTCGTTTGAAGAGCAGTGGTGATGCATCAGCCGTGAATGCGAATTTGAAGGACTCTCGAGAAAGCCAACGTATATGGAGGAGAAGGGCTCTCAAAGAACACGCAAGGGTGTTAGCTAACTCCTAAACACAAATCTAGTATCGTTGGTGGCCTTGGGAGTTGGCAGCATTCAGTATTCGACAGCCTAGGGCTAAATCCACTCTCGCTCTCGCACCAAGAACAACCCGCTGCTGCTGACAGAGCCAGGGGTGGGCGGAGGAGACGTCTGCGTTCCTGATTCAACACTTTGTCCCTCCCTTTCCTCCTCACCACTCCTTACTCCCCCCACTCCCACTTCTCCCCTTCCCCTCGCCCCCAGATCCCCGCTCATCGAACCAGCAACAACCAGCTGCTGCTAGGCGAACCAGGGGTGGGCAAGACGGCTTTAGGTAGCCCTCTTAATAGCCTAATTATTTTCCCTCTTTCTACTCTCTCCCACCTGTCCCCTTCTCCTCCTCCTCAGATCCTGCACATCGCACGTGAAACAACCCTCTGAACCAATCGTTTGCTACTCGTCACCCTCTCCCTCTCACCTCTCCCCTTCTCCTCCCCCTCAGATCCTTGCTCGTCGCACCGTGAACAACCCTCTGCTGCTGGGCGAGCCAGGGGGGGCAAGACGGCCATCTCCCCCTTTTCTATGCCTCTGTTCGTCCTTTCGTCCCCTCTCTCACTCTTCCATTCTCCCGCCCTCCTCTCTTGCTCCTTACCCCCTCAGATCCAAGCTCGTCGCACCAAGAACAACCCGTTGCTGCTGGGGGAGCTGGGGGTGGGCAAGACGGCCATGTATAGCCCTCTTTTCACGCAACCGCTTCCCCCTGTTTCTCACCTCCCAATTCTCGCGTTTTCTCCTTCTCCTCCCCCTCAGATCCTCGCTCGTTGCACCAAGAATAACCCTCTGCTGCTGGGCGAGCCAGGGGTGGGCAAGACGGCCATAGCGGAGGGTTTGGCGCTGCGCATCGCCGAAAACGATGTGCCACCGTTCCTGCAGGTGAGAGGTCATGTTGCTGGGGTGGAAATGGGGTAGCAGGGGCACGTTGACAGCAGACGGCCATAGCGGAGGGTTTGGCGCTGCTCATTGCCGAGAATGATGTGCCGCCGTTCCTAGGTAAGTGCCTCACAAGGGTGGCTGCAGTAGGGGTCAGTTGGGTGGTGTTGTTGCTGTTGAGTGGGTTTCTGCCAGTACAAGGCTTGGCAAATATCATGGGGGGTGGCCAGGACGGCCATTGCAGAGGGGCTGGCGCTGAGGATCGCCGAGAACGACGTGCCACCGTTCCTACAGGTGAGCGGTGTTGTGCTGCGGAGGGAATGGGTTGACAGGGGGACAGGGTGCATAGCAAAGGGGTTGGGCAAGGCAGCCGTAGGGGAGGGCTTGGCGGTCAGGATTGCCAAGAACGATGCACCGTGAAGTTAGTTCTGCAGGTGAGCGTTTTGTGAGCTGGGTTTCTTGAAGGGTCGCTTCAAGTGTGCGGTGGCAGCAATGGAGAGGTGGTGATAGGCAAGGTGTCCATTGCATCACTCCTCCACCAGAGCTTCACGGTGGCCGTAAGTGTGCTCTCCATTGTGGGATGGTTGGTTTAAACCGTCTCTCTTTCTCCCCTTCCCCCATTCCTTCCACCAGGGAAAGCGCCTTCGGTCGCTGGACATGGGGAGGGTGATGGCAGGAGCAAAGGAGAGGGGGGAACTGGAACTCAGAGTGACTATGCTGGTGGCAGAGGCAGAGGCGGTGGCAGCAGCGGGGGAGGTGATCCTGTTGATAGATGAGGTGCATACGATGGTGGGAGCTGGCGCCGGGGGGAGGGGACGGGACGGCGGAGGATCGGGATTGGACATCTCGAATCTGCTCAAGCCTGCCTTATCACGCGGCCAGATTCAGGTGAGAGTCATCTGCTGAGTGCTGTTGAGAGAGGTTTAGTCCAGTGGTGCTGGGTAACAGAGGTGGTGATATTCCTGGTGATAGACGAGGTGCATGCGATGGTGGGGGCTGGTGCCCGTGGGGAGGGGGCGAGATGGCGGGGGATCGGGATTGGATATTTCGAACCTGCTCAAGCCTGCTTTGTACAGGGGGCAGATTCAGGTGAGGCAGAGGGCGGTTGAGTGCGGTTTAGTGTGTTTGTGCTGGGTAATAGAGGTGGTGCTGATGATAGAAGAGGTGCACACGATGGTGGGAGCTGGAGCCGCAGGAAGGGGACGAGGCAGGTGGGGGTTCAGCTTCAGACATCTCTAATCTGCTCAAAACTGCTTTGACTAGGGGAAAGATTCAGGTATGGATGGCAAGAGTGCCGATTCCAGTAGAGTGCGATGATTATGTAAGATATACACAACACCATCTGTGCTAGATCTTCTGTTTTTATGTCACGAGGGGAACGGTGCTCACTCATCAGTGCATCGCCACCACAACCACCAATGAGTTTTGCGAGCACCTCGAGAAGGACAAGGCTCACACCATACCATAGCCTCGCATCTGTCCAGTGCCTTATGCCTTCCCATTCCTCTCTCCTCTCCTCTTCCTTCTTCCCCCCCCCCCCCCCCCCCCCTCCATATCAGTGCATCTCCACCACAACCACCAATGAGTTTTGCGAGCACCTCGAGAAGGACAAGGCTCTGGCTTCGCATCTAATGCACTCCCACTTGCCCCCACCCTCCCCTCCCGCCCGCTTACACTCTAACCCCTCGCTTACACACCTTCTCCTCCTCAACCACCAGTGCATTGCCACAACCACCACCAATGAGTTTTGCAAGCATCTGGAGAAGGACAAGGCTCTGGCTAGGCGCTTTCAGCCAGTCACTGTGGACGAGCCTTCAGAGGTGAGTGGGAGGCTGCTATAACGCAGATGTGGTATGGGTGATTCTTTATTGGGGAGAAAGTCAATGCGCTGGCCAGGCGCTTTCAACCCGTGACTCTGGACGAGCCCTCAGAGGTGAGTGGGATGCTCTTTTATCGTGTGCGGAGAGGGCCAAAGCATTGGCCATGCGGTTCAGCCGCTGACTGTGGAAGAGCCATCAGGGGTGAGTGGGTGGCTGTGTTTTGAGTCGACTCAAAAGTTTCAGCCGCTGACCATGGAAGAGCCATCAGGGGTGAGTGGGTGGCTGTGTTTTGATTCGACTCAAAAGTTTCAGCCGCTGACCATGGAAGAGCCATCAGGGGTGAGTGGGTGGCTGTGTTTTGAGTCGACTCAAAAGTTTCAGCCGCTGACCATGGAAGAGCCATCAGAGGGTGAGTGGGTGGCTGTATTTTGAGTCGACTCAAAAGTTTCAGCCGCTGACTATGGAAGAGCCATCAGGGGTGAGTGGGTGGCTGTGTTTTTGTACCGGGGGTGGGGTGGATTCGACATGGGAAGAAGGACAAGGCTTTGGCCCGAAACTTTTGCAAGTGTGCTCTCACCAATTCCGCCCTGGAAGCTGTATGAGACGTCTCAAAACTAGCTGTATGAGACGTCTCAAAAACTCCTTTTTATCAGTGACAAAGCCGAAAACCTTATGGAAGCCGCTCCAGTTTTTATCAGTTTTTTTCTCCAGATTCCCCCCTCCCAGGAAGCAGCCATCCTCCAGAGCCTGAGGCCCGCCACAAGTGCACTCTCACCGACTCTGCCCTGGCAGCAGCCGTTTCCCCCTCCTCTCATGTCTTGTTCCTCTCTCTCCTTCCCCCCTTTCCTTTTCCCGCCTCCCAAGAAGCCGTTCTAGCCATACTTCCAAGGTCTGCGCCACCTGTACGAGGCACACCACAAGTGTGCTCTCACTTCATGGCAGCTGTGGCCCTCTCCCCTCTCCCCTCTCCCCTCTCCCTCTCCTCGCGTCTCATCCCCAATCGCTGCCTGCCCGAGGGGACATTGACCTGATAGACGAGGCGGCGAGCAGGAGCAGGGTGGAGGGCAGCCGGGGGAGGGGAGCAGGCGACTCACAGCACCACCCCTTGTCCCTTATTCTCCTCCGCTCCCTCCCTAAACCCTGAAATCCTCTCAGGAGGCGGCTCTGGCGATTCTGCACGGCCTGAGGCACCTATACGAGGCACACCACAAGTGCACTCTCACGGACGATACTCTGGCAGCAGCAGTCACCCTCTATGCTTGTTTCATCCCCGATCGCTGCCTGCCCGACAGGGCAATTGACCTGATAGACAAGGCGGCTAGTAGGAGCAGGGTGGAGGGCAGCAAGGGGAGGAGGCGGCGGGCGAGTGGGGTGCTGGAGAGGGGTGCAGAGGAGTACTGGCGGGAGATTCGCATGGCGCAGGCTGCACACGAAGCGGTGAGAATGGGTGCAATGCGGTGAGGGTGGTTCTACTGCGGTGCGGTGGAAATGGGTTCAATGCGTTTAGATCGGGTTGTTCTTGGAGGTAAGTGCCTCAAAGCGAGAAGCCTGTAGGAGCAAGGTGGAGGGTAGCAAGGGGAGGAGGAGGAGGGTGAGTGGGGTGCTGGAGAGGGGTGCAGAGGAGTACTGGCGGGAGATCAGGATGGCGCAGGCTGCACATGAAGCGGTGAGAATGGGTGCAGTGCGGTGAAGGTGGTTCCAATGCGGTGAGGATTGGTTTGATACAGTTTTGTGTGTGGTGAGACAAGGTTCTCGAGGGGTTAAATACTGAGGTTGTAGTGTGGCAGTAGAGCAGCGGGCAGGGGAGGCGGCCTGCCGCAAAGCTCTCACCTCATTCACCTCTTTCCTCTCCCTCTGCTTGTGTTCCCTCACTCCTCATCTGTTACTCCTCATCTGTTCCCTTGCTCCCCTTTTTCCCTTGCTCTTTTGCTCCTTCGTTCACTTGCTCCCGTATTCCCCGTGTCTGTTTCCTCTCATCTCCAGGCCTGTGCCTGCTGGAATCCCTCAGACTTCTCTCTTCTTTTCTCTGATTGTGTCTCCCTTTGCAGGCACATGTGCACCAGAATCCCTTCACCTCGCTTCACCTCCTTCCTCTTCTCTAGACTCACACTCACCCCAATACCACCACCGCTGCTGACGCCGCTGGTGCTTCTCACCCCCCCTTCTTCCCCCAACCCCTTGTTTCTTTCTCTCTTCCACAGGCATATGCTCGCCAGAATCCCTTCACCTCGCTCACCTCATTCCCTCTCTCAAGACCACGTTATGCCGACACCACCACCGCTGCTGATGCCGCTGCTTGCTGCTGGTCGCTCCAAGAGTGGCATCACTGGCAGTGACAAGGAGGACGGGTGAGATTCACCACTCACACACACGCCAATATCACCGTATGAATCACACACTTAACACTCCCATTAATACCACCACCACCGCTGCTGCTGCTGGTTCGCTCCAAGAGTTGCATCACTGGCAGTGACAAGGACGACAGGTGAGTGAAACCTACCTCTTACCGTCACGCATAATCATACTCATAATGACACCACCATCTGAGTCTCACAAACAATCACACCCACGCTGACACCACCACGGCTGCTGACGCCGCCGCTGCTGCTGGTCGGTCCAAGAGTGGCAATCACTGGCAGCGACAAGGAGGATAGGTGAGATTTTAGCGTCGTCTGACTCTCACAAACAACCACACCCGCAATTAACACCACTACAGCTGCTGACGCCGCCGCTGCTGCTGGTCGTTCCAAGAGTGGAATTACCGGGTAGTGACAAGGACGACAGGTGAGATTCGCCACTCCTCGATCGTCTTACTCTCACACACGCACGCACACCCACACTGACAGCCTCGTGTCACTCTCACTCACTCAACACTCCCATCGACACCACCACCGCTGCTGACGCCGCCGCTGCTGGGGCGTTCCAAGAGTGGCATCACTGGCAGTGACAAGGACGACAGGTGAGGTCTGCCACTCTCCCATTGTCGGACTCACACACTTCAACTCTCATATCAACAGCACCACGGCTGCTGACGCCGCTACCGCTGCTGGTCAGTCCAGGAGTGGCATCACTGGCAGTGACAAGGACGACAGGTGAGATTCGCCACTCCTCGATCGTCTTAGTCTCACACACACTCGCACCAACGTCAACACCATTGTCTGTCACCGTCCTCTGGCACATTGATCCTCTCCAGCCACCTTTTTCTTTTTTTTGGCTGATTTTGAAATTTCTCAGAAATTGTACCTCAAAAATTCATTTGGCACATTAATCCTCTCCAGCCGCCCATCCTTTTCCCTCAATCCTCTTCTTTCGTCCTCTACCCCTTCCACCAGCCCCACGGAGATCACAGCAGAGCACATAGCAGCAGTGGCCGCCCACTGGACCGGTATCCCCCTGCAGCAGCTCTCCCTCTCGGACCAGCAGCACCTGGCAGGGCTGGAAGAGGCACTAGAGACGCGCGTGGTGGGGCAGGGGGGCAGCTGTGCGGGTGATAGCACGGGCGGTGCAGCGAGCGAGGGTGGGGTTGAAGGGGGAGGGGAAGGCCGGTGGCGGCTCTGCTGTTCTCGGGACCTACCGGGGTGGGGAAAACGGAGTTGTGCAAGGCACTGGCAGCTCACTACTATGGATCGGTGAGTTTGATTCACTGGTAATCTTGGAGTCAAGCTGATTGGATGCCATGCTGTCAGCAAGCTGATTGGATGCCATGCTGTCAGCAAGCTGATTGGATATATGCATCATTCCCATCGAATGCATCGGGTGGGTGGATCGCAGCTTCCCCCCTCATTCCCCTCCATCCTGCATTGCCCTCGTTCATCCTCTGCCTTCCAGGAAGATTCCATGATTCGTCTAGACATGAGTGAGTACATGGAGCGCCACGCTGTCAGCAAGCTTGATTGGAGCGCCGCCCGGCTACGTGGGGTACGGCCGAGGGCGGCAAGCTCACGGAGGCCGTCCGCAGGCGGCCGTTTTGTCTTATTCTCCTGGACGAGATCGAGAAGGCACACCCGGACGTCTTTAATCTCCTGCTGCAGATTTTCGAAGACGGGCGGCTTACTGACTCGCAGGTGGGTGTTGTTTGTCTGTTGTGAGGTGGGGGTAGCTTGAAATGTTGATGTATTTTATCTACTGTGTCCGGCTGGTGCTTTTGATACCCTCAAAACTGCTGATACCCAAGCCTCTATACCACTGCATCGGTTTTGTCTGATGCTCCCACCCTCTGATCCTCTGGTTTCCTCTGATGCTCCCAAGTCTCTATTCATCACCCACCCACCCACCCACCCCGCCCTTTACCTCTTCACCCTCCTCTCCTTTCTTCCTTTCTGACCAATCCAGGGCCGCCACGTGTCGTTCAAAAACGCCCTGATAGTCCTGACGTCCAATGTGGGCTCTCAGGCCATTGCAAGGGGGGGCACCCACCGAATCGGCTTCCTCACTCCAGGAGAATATGCATCTGCTGATGGGAATAGGGGGAGAGATGGGGGCAGAGAGGGACGGGCGGATGCGGGGCGGTATGCGGCGATGAAGGAGGTGGTGATGGAGGAGTTGAAGGCGCCATTTTCGACCGGAGCTCATGAATCGGATTGATGAGGTGGTGGTGTTCCGAGCACTGGAGAGGGAACAGGTGAGCAAGTGTGTGTGCGTGTGCGTTTGCGTGTTCGTGATCGTCTCGGAAGGTGGATGCAGGGCAGTATGCGGCAATGAGGGAGGTGGTGATGGAGGAGTTGAAGGTGCACTTCCGGCCTGAGCTGATGAATCGCATTGACGTGGTGGTGGTGTTCCGAGCATTGGAGAGGGGAACAGGTGAGACTGGCGCGAGAACAGGTGGGTAAGAGAGGTGGGAGCAGGTGCACGTGTGTATGTCTCAGCACAAGTGGGGCGGTATGCAGCGATGAGGGATGTGGTGGTGGAGGAGTTGAAGATGCACTTCCGGCCAGCGCTCATGAATTGGATTGATGAGGTGGTGGTGTTCCGAGCATTGGAGAGGGGAACAGGTGAGCAAGAAATCAGGTAAGGGGGGTGAGCAGGTGAGGTGAGACAGGGAGGTGGTGATGGAGGAGTTGAAGGCGCACTTCCGTCCAGAGCTGATGAACCGGATCGATGAGGTGGTGGTGTTCTGAGCATTGGGGAAAGTGCAGGTGAGCGTTTGGGGGGGGGGGGGTTGGGGAAAGGTGTGTGCGTGTGTACGTCTGAGAAGGCAGTATGCAGCGATGAGGGAGATGGTGGTGGAGGAGTTGAAGGGGCATTTCCGGCCAGAGCTGATAAACCGGATTGATGAGGTGGTGGTGTTCCGAACTTTTGAGAAGGAACAGGTGAGCATGCAAGAAGGTGAGAGAAAGTGTGTCTGTGTGTGTACGGCTCAAAAAGGTGGATGCGGGGCGGTAAGCGGCAATGAGGGAGGTGGTGATGGAGGAGTTGAAGGCGCACTTCCCGGTCGGAGCTGATGAATCGGATTGATGAGGTGTTGGTGCTCCGAGCATTGGGAGAGAGAACAGGTGAGAACAGGGAAAGGGCATGTGATGCAGTTGAGTGGGGAGAGGAGTTGAAGGGGCGTTTCCGGCCAAGATCTGATGAACCGGATTGACGCGGGTGGTGGTCCGAGCATTGGCGAAAGAACAGCTGAGCAAGGGAGAAGTGTGTGGGTGTAAAGGGGAATGCAAGGTTGATGAACCGGATCGACGAGGTGGTGGTGTTCAGAATTCGGGAGAGGGAACAGGTGAGAGAGGGATTGGGGTGGGCATGCGGGAGAGGGAACAGGTGTGCTTGCATGTGGGAGAGCAGATGAGACAGGAGGTGGTGATGGGGGAGTTGAAGACGCATTTTTGGCCTGAGCTGATGAACAGGATCGACAAGGTGGTGGTATTTCGAGCCCGTTGCAATGGAAACAGGTGAGCATGGTGTGAGAGGGAACAGGTGAGTGTGAGGGAGAGAGAGAACAGAGGAGTGTGTGCAAATGAGGGAGGTGGTTGGTGGAAGAGTCGAAGACGCACTTTTGGCCAGAGCTGATGATCCGAATCGACGAGGTGGTGGTGTTCCGAGCTCTAGAGAGGGTGGTAAGAGCAGTAAGGAATGTGAACCAGGTATCTCCATGGCTGAAGCGTGCTTCACAACAAATGCGTTATTCACGCATGCACACCCTTGTTGTGCATAACGCTTCAGTCTTGGAGAATCATGGTTTCACATTCCTTACTGCTCTTACCACCCTCTATGCCACCTTCCCCATAAGCCATCCGCACCTGTCCAGCCTCCTCCACCTCCCACGTCTCGCCCATCTTCCCACCCTCACCCTCACCATAACCATCTCCCCCACCTTCCCTCCAGATCCGAGTGATTGCCAGCACGATGGTGAAAGAGACGGCTGACCGATAGACCAAGAGGTGATTCAACCTGGAAGTGTCAGAGCACTCGTGCAGCAAACCCCTCTACCCTGTTTACATTTGCTTCCTTGTCCCTCCACTTGTCCCCCTTCCCTCCAGATCCGAGTGATTGCTAACATGATGGTCAAGGAGTCGGCTGATAGACTTGCACAGAAGGGAATCAACCTGGAAATTTCTGAAGTACTCATGGAGCGGATTTGTGAGGAGGGGTACGACAGGGCGTATGGGGCGCGTCCACTGCGATGTGCCGTCACGCGATTGGTCGACGATCCAATCAGCGAGGCTGTGCTGGCAGCGGGGGAAAGCAGCAGCAACACCAGGCACCGCCACCGCCGCGTCAGCAAGCAGTGACCTGTCGGAATCTCTACCATCCGTTCCTTCGGTGCTGCTCCCTGCGATCGCAGCTGACGCCAAAGAAGATGACACCAGCGCACCCCTGGGTGACGTCAGCGGGGTCAGGGAGGGCGCGTTCACAGCTGGCGACACAGCACTGGTGGATGTCGGGGAGGATGGGGAGCCGGTGGTGATCCGCCTGCCTCGCCCTGACGTGTGTGAGATGGGTCTGTGCCTTCCGTTTCTCAAGCTCCCTGCTGCCGCTGCTCCCACTCTGAGGGATGCTTTCGGTCGCTTTTTGGAACGGAAATGGATGTGACGGCTTAGTCAACAACCTGCTATTTGTGCTCATCGTCGCACCAGCCGGAATTGCCTTACGAGTCAGCGGCAATACGTGCTTTGCCTAAATTTCCCTCTAGAATGTTGGCTCATGTGATGCTTCTTCTGCACGAGAGTGGGTTCGATATTTGGGTTTGGGATTGAGGAAAGAAAAGCCTTGGGTATATGGGCATGTGATTGCATCCGCTACGGATTCGCGTGAAAAATAGGTGTTGCACATTTGTAGAGGTGGTCGACAATTTGTATTCAGATCCGAAATTGTGCTTTCACATTCGTCTAGATGAATTTCATTATCATCTATCGCGTGGTATGTGTACAAGTTAGCTGGTGGAACATGTTTGCATTCTCATTATCATGTTTGCAAAATAAAATCATATATTTGTTTTGCAATTAAAGCTTAGAAGTAAGACAAGGTGTGCTAGAGACGGTCAATTTTACTTAAAAAAAGAGCAAACAAAAACAATATGTACACACTCAATCCAACAATAACCAGTTCTCGCAACATTTTTAAACATTCTATTAAGCCAGCAGCAATGAGCTCAGTTAATAAACACATGCATAAGGGACAGCGTAGGAAATACCATATCATGGTCCTCCAATATGTGGAATTACTGCTGTCAGACATATATGACTTAGCCTGTGTAGGCTATAGTGGGGTAGACACTAAGGGGTACAAGTTTCCTAGGGTTTCATATTTGTACCCAACACTTTCCTAGTTTCATTCATTCCTCATTTCTTCACATGGTATAGAGTCGGGTTCCCTAGTGGGACCGTTTTCTTCCTTGGGCCCACCTTCGAAATTTTTTTTAGCCTGCCCTAAACGCGCTTCGCGTCCTGCCCTAAAACTTCGCGGCCCCCCCTTAGCGGCCCCCCTTCGCGGCCCCTTTGCGGTCCCGGGTCGCGACCCCCTTAGCGGCCCCGCGGGCCCCTCTTAAGGCCCTTCGCGGCCCCCTCACGGCCCTTCGCGGCCCCTTCGCGGCCCTTCGCGGCCCCCCCTCTCGGCCCTTCGCGGCCTCTTCGCGGCCCTTCGCGGCCCTTTGCGGCCCCCCTCCACGGCTCTTCGCGGCCCGCCGTAGCCGCCCTGCCGCCCCCGTTGCTGCCGCCCCCAGCAGCAGCTGCCGTCGCGCCTACTGCCGCTGCCGCTTCCGCCACGAACCGTTCGCCGCCGCCGCTGCTGCCGTGACAGCCGCCGCCGCTGCTGTCGTCACAGCCGCCGCCGCTCCTGCCGTGACAGCTACCGCCGCTGGCTGCTGAGACAGCCGCCGCCGCCACTGCCGTGGCAGCCGCCGCCGCCATCCCGGCCCTGCCCTGCAGCGAGTCGCGGCCCTGCCCTGCCGCCCTGTCGCGGCCCCTGATCCTGCCGACGCACCTCGGCCCTGCCCCACCACTTGCGGGCTTCTACCCACCCGCCCCTGGTAAGCGCACCGCCGAGCCGCGCCCCTCCTGCTGCTGCTACTGCTAGCCTGCTTCTGCTGTTGCTGCTGCTAGCCTGCTGCTGCTTGCTGTCATGGCTAGGTCCCAACGTTCTTACCTTTGATGCTGAGGGTCGAGCGGTAGACTTGAGGTCTGGATAAATGATCTGCAAGCTTTTCCTGCAGTGCGATAGCAAAGACGGCCTCTCACTGTTCGATCTCACGTCTGGTGCCTCTGCTGCCCCTGCTGCTGATGCTGCTAGTACTGTTTCGCTCGGTTCTGGACCACGCGCGATGCTGCTGCTCGCCTTGCTGTGCGTAGTCACCTGCCCTCCTCTGAGCGCGCGCACTTTAGTCAGTACAAGAGTGCTAGCACTCTGTACACTGATGTTGTTGCACGCTACTCCTCCCTTGCCACTGCTGCCCTTAGCCGCCTCATGCTGCCGTACCTGTTCCCTGACCTAGCCGCTTTTGCCACAGTCGCTGACCTCATTACGCACCTCCGCACTAGTGACACCCGCTACCGCGCTGCGCTTCCTGCCGAGTTCTGTGCCAAGAACCCCCCCCTATGTACATAACTCTCTACTACCTCATCACCCGGCTCCCTGACTCCCTCCGTTCGGTCAGGGACCACTTCCTCTCCCTCTGCCCCACCACGCTCACCGTTGACCTCCTCGAGGAGCACCTCCTTGCAGCTGAGAAGAGTATAGTCGCTGTAGGAGCCTCTCGTGGTGACCCCCGTGCCCCTTTCTTTGAGGGGTGCTCCCCCGTCCCTCTTTTGCCTTCTGTTGCCTCTGCTGCTGCTGTCGACCTCGATGGCACCGAGTCGGTCGGCACTGCGTCTGCCCCTAGTGGCAAGCGCCGCAACAGCAAGGGCAAGTGGGGCAAGGGGGGTGGAGGGGGCGGCGGGGGCGGCGGGTAGTGGCGGTGGAGGAGGAGGAGGAGGGGGTGGGGGTGGAGGTGGGAGTGGTGGCGGGACTGGGGGCTTAGGTGGCGGCGGTGGAGGTGGAGGCGGCGGAGGCAGCGGGAGTGGGGGTGGAATGGTGGCGGCGGCGGCGGAGGAGGTGGGGGTGGGGCGGGGGTGGTGGTGGGCAGCGGGGAGGCTCTAGCGGTGGCCAGCGCCAGCAGCAGCAGCGCTCCCGTGAGACCCCGTCGCCTCAGCAGCTACGTGAGTGGTACGCTGGGCGTGGGAGGTCTGGGGGTGCTGGTCCCTGCACCTACGTTCTTTGCACCGGCGACCGCAGTGAGAGACGTGCGGAGGCCCGCACACCACACCACGCTGCTTCGGCCGCCCTGACTGACGCCTGGCGCACTCAGTTCCCTGGCTCCTCGGAGATCCCTCGCTGGGATATTCTGCTTAAGTCGGGGGTTGCTATCTTTGATCTTGATTATGATGCTATCCTTGCTGCTATGTATGCTGTGTCTATTAGTGATGAGGGTGACTGTTACCTGTGTGTTCCGCCCGACCCGGGCATTAAGTCTGCTGCTCCAGGTGCTGGTGAGGCTGCTCCAGGTGCTGGTGAGGGCTGCTGCTCTAGGTGCTAGTGAGTCTGCTGCTCCAGGTGCTGGTGAGGCTGCTCTCTCAGGTACCGCGTCGGCTCAGGTCTTGCACACTTTCACCCTTGACTCGGGTGCCTCCCGCTCCTTCTTTCGCGACTGCACCACCCTCTCGCCGCTCAGTCGGCCGGTGGCAGTCTCTCTGGATGACCCCTCTGGGGGACCAGTTGTGGCCCGTCCTCCACTGTCCTCCCATGTCCTGCTGTTCCGTCCGGCTCGCTGTCTGGTCTTCACCTCCCCTCGTTCTCTACGAACTTGGTGGCGGGTGCTGATCTTCAGGATGGGGTGTTCACCAGTTCACCCCTGCCCACCAGCGTGTGACGCACTGCACGTGTGCTCGGACGGGTCGTCACCTGGCCACGTTCACCCGTAGGCCAGGGTCCAGCCTGTACACCCTTACCACTGAGTCTCCTCCTCGTCAGGTAGCCGCGTCGGGTCAGGTGTTTGCTGCAGTGTCCTGGTCTGGCCCTGAGTCTGCCCCCTGCTCGTGTCGCCTCCTGGCCCACGAGACTCTTCTTTGGCACCACCGCCTTGGTCACCCCTCCCTGCCTCGTCTTCGAGGCATGGCCTCCCGTGTCCTGGTCTTGGGTCTTCCTGAGTCCCTCCCTCCCCTTCCTCCGGGGCCTGCCCCTACCTGCGTTCCCTGCGTCGAGGGTCGGCAACGCGCCGCTCCTCACTCCTCCGAGTTTTCCTCCAACAGAGGCCCCACTGCAGACTCTTCACATGGACGTGTGGGGCCCAGCCCGCGTCCGTGGACAGGGTCACGAGCGTTACTTCCTGCTGGGCGTTGACGACTACTCGCGTTACACCACAGTCTTCCCCTTGCGCCGCAAGGGTGAGGTCACTGAGGTGTTGATCGACTGGATCCGCGCTGCTCGTCTCCAGCTCAGAGAGAGTTTCGGCTCGGACTTTCCTGTTGTGCGTCTGCACTCAGACAGAGGTGGAGAGTTTTCCTCCGACCTTCTGCAGGCCTACTGTCGGGCGGAGGGCATCCGCCAGACGTTCACGCTTCCGGCCTCTCCACAGCAAAATGGGATTGCCGAGCGCCGCATTGGCATGGTCATGGATGTCGCTCGTACGTCCATGATCCATGCGGCTACTCCCCATTATCTGTGGCCGTTCGCGGTTCAGTACGCGGCGCATCAGATCAACCTTCAGCCCCGGGTCCTCCATGCCGGAGACCTCCCCCACTCTGCGGTGGACGGGGAAGGTTGGCGATGCGTCTGCGTTCCGTGTCTGGGGATCTCGAGCTTTCGTCCGCGACTTGTCGGCGGATAAGCTGTCCTCCCGTGCCGTTCCCTGCGTCTTCCTTGGATTCCCCCCTGACGCGCCTGGCTGGCGGTTTTTACCACCCCACCTCGCGCCGTGTTCTGTCCTCTCAGGACGTCACGTTTGACGAGTCGGTTCCCTACTACCGTATCTTCCCCTACCGCACTGCCGCCCTCCCCCCCCCGCCGCTCTTCCTCGCGCCAGGTCCTCCCCAGGTTGACCCCCTCCCCCCTCAGGGTCCTGCCCCCTCAGGTGTGTCCCAGGTAGACGCAGTCGAGCCTGTCGAGGTAGCTGTTGACTCTGTGCTGGGTCTGGGGGTGCTGAGCCTGAGCGTGCGGAGCCTGGGGGTGCAGAGCCTGGGGGTGCTGAGCCTGGGGTTGCTGAGTCTGGGGGTGCTGAGACTGGAGGTCCTCCGAGTGCCCCGTTGCGGCGGGAGCCTCTCTCTCCACGGCAGCTTCGTGAGTGGTACGCTCGGCGCTGTAGCCGTGCTGCTGGAGCTAGGGGGCCTACTGCTGGAGGTGCTGCTGGTGCTGGGGCTACTGGAGGTGCTCCTGGTGCTGGTGCTGGAGCTACTGGAGGTGCTGCTGATGCTGGTGCTGCTGGAGGTGCTGTTGGTGCTGGAGCTGCTGGAGGTGCTGCTGGTGCTGGACCTACTGGAGGTGCTGCTAGTGCTGGAGCTGCTGGAGGTGCTGCTGGTGCTGGAGCTACTGGAGGTGCTGCTGGTGCTGGAGCTGCTGGAGGTGCTGCTGGTGCTGGAGCTGCTGGAGGTGCTGCTGGTGCTGGACCTACTGGAGGTTCTGCTGGTGCTGGAGCTGCTGGAGGTGCTGCTGGTGCTGGAGCTGCTGGGGCCGCTGGCCCTGGAGGTGCTCGTACTGGAGGTACTGGAGGTGCTGCGGGAGTTGTAGCTGGAGACCCTGGAGCTGAGGGTACTGGTGCTGTCTCTGCTGGTTCTGGAGGCGCTGCGCGGCCGCAGCCGTACTTCATTCCGCTCTTTCAGCAGGTTCTTGGTCTCCCGCCTGCTACTGGTCCTACTCCCTCTTTAGCCTGTCCTCTGCCTGTCCAGTCGCAGTCACAGTTACAGCCTGCCTCGCCACTCCCTGGTCCTTCTCCCTACACTGGTCCGACAGGAGGTCTTACGGAGCGTCGTGAGCCTGAGTCTCGTCCTGCGTCGCCTGAGTCTCGTTCTGCGTCGCCTGTTCGTGCTGCTCGCACTGGTCGTCGTGTTCCGCGTCAGCGTCCTCCTGCTGTCCCCGGCACACACCGGATGTCGCTTCGTCCTTCCACTGCTCCACAGCGTGTCCCTCTGCAGTCTCCTCCCGCGTCCTCTCTTCCTGACGTCCCTGACCCGCCGTCAGACCTTGCTCGCGCTGCCAGTCCTACTGTCACGCGTCTTCTCGCTACTGTTGTCACTGACCCTTCCTTTGAGACTACGTCTGCGTCGGCTCTTGTAGCTGAGCTTGTCGACTTTGCTGCTCACTGTCGTCTCGACTACGCCGCTAGTCTAGTTGCTGAGTCTGAGTCTGTCTGTCCTCCGTCCGTCGGGGTGAGTGTGCTCTGGCACGGACGTCCTTGAGGACAGGCAGGAGGAGTTTGAGTGCTTTGCCGCTGCTTTATCTCATCTCGTGTCCATGCTGATTGCCCCTGAGGGAGACCCGGATGCACCAGACATCCCGACCCCGCGCTCTTACGCAGAGGCGATAGAGGGTCCATACTCCTCTCAGTGGCTGTCAGCCATGGACGCAGAGATGGCTTCTTGGAAGTCCACAGGCACCTACGTCGTCGAGGTTCCCCCGCCTGGGGCGAACATCGTCAGTGGCATGTGGATTTTCAGGGTGAAGCGGCCGTCGGGTTCTCCGCCTATCTTCAAGGCGCGTTACGTTGCACGAGGCTTCAGTCAGCGTGAGGGAGTTGACTTCTTCCAGACCTTCTCCCCTACCCCGAAGATGACCACTCTTCGGGTTCTGCTGCACGTCGCCGCTCAGCGTGACTACGAGCTTCACTCTCTTGACTTCAGCACTGCTTTCCTACAGGGCAGCCTGCACGAGGAGATCTGGCTGCGCCGCCCACCTGGCTTCACTGGGTCGTTTCCTCCTGGTACCCAAGTGGAGCCTCCGGCGGCCTGTCTACGGTCTCCGCCAGGCACCCCGTGAGTGGCACGACACACTGAGGACGACTCTTGCTGCTCTTGGGTTTGCTCCTTCTACTGCTGACCCGTCGCTGTTTCTACGCACCGACACCACTCTGCCGCCGTTCTACGTTCTCGTGTACGTAGACGACCTGGTCTTTGCTACTGCTGACACGGAGGCACTCGCCCACGTGAAGTCGGAGCTGCAGAAGAGAGACACACGTGCACAGACTTGGGTGAGCTGACAAGCTATCTTGGCTTGCGGATCACCCGGGACAGAGCACAGCGCACCATTACCTTGACTCAGTCACACATGGTGCAGCAGGTCCTTCAGCGCTTCCGCTTCACGTACTCCTCGCCACAGCCCACTCCTCTGCCTACCCGCCACTCGCTCTCAGCTCTGCCTTCGGATGAGTCCGTAGAGCCGAGTGGCCCGTATCCAGAGCTTGTGGGCTGCCTCATGTACCTGATGACCTGCACTCGACCTGACCTAGCCTACCCTCTTAGCATCCTAGCACGCTATGTTGCTCCTGGCCGACACAGGAAGGAGCACATGGATGCTGCTAAGAGGGTGTTGCGCTACTTGTGCAGTACGTCGGGCATGGGGCTCGTGCTTGGGAGGACGGGCTCGAGTTGTCCTCACTGGTCACGCAGACGCCTCTTGGGCTGACGACCTGGCTACTCAGCGGTCGTCACAGGGTTACACCTTCAGCCTTGGTTCGGGCTCTGTTTCGTGGCGGTCTACCCCGCTCGTCTTCTGTTCTCGGCTCCAGCTGTGAGGGCCGAGATCTACGCAGGGGCCATGGCTGCACAGGAGTTACGCTGGCTCACCTACCTGCTGACCGACCTGGGAGAGCCGCCTCGTTCTCCTCCAGTGATGTACGTAGACAACAAGGCCATGCTGGCCTTGTGTCAGGAGCACAGACTGGAGCACAGAACGAAGCACATTGCTCTTCGCTACTTCCTTGCACGTGAGCTGCAGCAGCGTGGCCAGCTGCGCCTTGCTTACGTGGCCTCTCAGGCCAACACTGCTGATATCTTTACCAAGGCACTTCAGCCTTGTGATCATCAGCGGTTCTGTACTATGTTAGGTCTTGTGCCTACCTGGCCTCACTTGCTTACCTCTTGACTTTACTTGTACTGTGATCTATATATACCTGCACCTGCATGCTTACCCTTGCTAGGTTGCGATCACTGTCTTGCTTGTTCACCTTGATTTATAATCCTGCATGTGAACTGGCCTTGTGGCCGTTGAACTTGTGCTCGGAATGTGTGGTGACGTTGTGATCCACCCTGAGCTTGCTTTGCTTTGCTTGACTGGTCTTGTGACCCCTTGTTCTCCCCCACTTTGCCTATGGGGGTGTGTCAGACATATATGACTTAGCCTGTGTAGGCTATAGTGGGGTAGACACTAAGGGGTACAAGTTTCTAGGGTTTCATATTTGTACCCAACACTTTCCTAGTTCATTCATTCCTCATTTCTTCACAACTGCTACAATAATGTCTTTTCTGCTTGTCAAAATCTATATATATTTAAAGAATGCGTCCTTCAAAAACTGTTACGGGTGCAATTGAACGAGTGAGTGAAGATTGCAATATTGAGTCAAACGAGTACGAATGTGAGCAAATATTTATAGCAAAAACGGCAAACAGGAATGCAGTGCGTGCGAGCTAGCTAGTGCGATGCTAGCCCCGAAGCGTAGGCCGACCCGGCCAAGTCCAACGGTGCAAGGTTTGGCAAAAGTGACGCGCGAATGTGGCGAACACGGTTAGCAGTAATGGGTGAAGAAACTGTCCGTCTTGTATGCGTTGCTGAGGTGCACAGTAAGGAATGTCGAAACAAACCTTACACTTCCCCCCTCTTCAAGAAGCCCCTCCACTAAGCGAGTGCGTGTATATCGCGGAATCCCCGGCTTCGCAGGTACACTTGGAGGACATGGTGCTTTTCGATGCTGCCCAGGGGCACCCTGCTGTCTTCGGTTGGGGTGCGATCTTTCCAGCGGACGAGGAATTCGATCCTCCGAGACCCTTGGGGGTGACGAATCCAATGGGTCTGAATTTTCTCGGGGTCGACGACGGGCTTTGATGCCGGACGAGTCGTCGAGGGTGGTCGGTGGCATGGCAGTTCGCTTGTGGTCGGATGTACTGGCGAAGTAAACTGACGTGGAATGACGGGCTGATGTACCAGTCGGCAGGTAACAGGAGATGGGCGGTGACGGGCGGGAGTAGGTTCTGGGTGTCGAGCAGAATGTAGTCTCCTGAATGGTATGTGACGGGGCGGCGATGGCGGTCAGCGTTTCTCTTAGTGATGACATTCTCTTTTTTAATTGCCTACGCTGCGCCGTGTTCGGGCATTCTCCAGAATCTCAGCGAAATATTGCGCTCGTGGTGTCGGGTTGTCCGGACTCGGCGTCATGGGCACTGTAGGGTTCTGCCCATAATTTAGGTAGAACAGCGACTACTGTGTGGTTGCTGACGTGGCATTGTCGTAAACGAACTCTTTCAACGGCAACTGCTGCTCCCCGTTTGCGGGGTCGTCACACGTGGCACAAATCAGTTGCCCCATGGTCTGGTTCGTTCTCTCGGTCTGTTACTGGGTCCAGGGGTGGTAGGACGAACTGAATAGTGGTCGGGTCCCAAACTGCTCCCAAAGATTCTTCCAAAAGTTGCTTGTAAACTTCGTGTCCCTGTCGCTGATGATTGCTGCTGGTATCCCGTGATGGCGAACGACGGATGTGATGAACAGGTGAGTGGTTTCTTGGGCCGAGATCGGTTTCTTGCACGCAATGAAATGAGCCATTTTTTTCAGTATGAACGACGACCATGACCTTGTCGTTACTACCGGGGCTTGAAATCCATGGTCACCTGCTGCCAGGCTCGTTCGGGTGGCGGAATTGGTTGTAATTGACCGCCTTCTTCCGCGGACTTTTCATCACCTGGCACGTGGGGCACGATCCCACGTGGTGCTGCACATCGGTCAACAGTTCCGGCCAGTAATAGTACCGCTGTAGTTGTTTTCGCGTTTGTTTCTACCCTGAAATGACCCGAGGTAACCCCGTCATGTGCTGCTTGCGGTAGTAAATCCCGTAGCAGTGAATATGCTGGTACCCAGATGAAGTTGGTTCCGGTCTTACGTAATAAACTCCCTTAGCCTCCTGTCAGCTGCTGCGAATTCCCAGTGGTGAAAAATGGATCGATGTGGTAGCCGTGGGTGAATGGTCCGGTCAGTAGCGGGTTGGATTGGACGAGTAGTATGCCGTGTAGTTGGGACGTGGGGAGGGTGAGGGCGTCGGCGATGTTCGATGCACCTTTTTTTTACGTTACTGTATAGTGGAAGTTGGACTCCATATAGCCCAACAAGTGGATCTATCGTGGGTTTAGTTTCGGTTCGGCGCGAAGGTACTATAGCGAGCGATGGTATGTCCGTACGGTCACGTCTGCTCCTATCAGGTAGCACCGCCACACCTTGAACGCGTGCACGATGGCAAGCATCTCACGATCATGTATCGGATAATTGCGATCGGGTGGATGAAGTTTGCGGGACTCGTACGCGATTGGCTAAAGGCCGTTCCTGAAGTTCTGCATCAGTACGGCTCCAACGGCGATGTTACTTGCGTCGGTGACAAGCTCAAACGGGTGGTGAGGATCAGCGATGTGAAAAGGCACAAAATTTCTTTTAGGGCAGAAATGGCAGCTTGCTCTTTCTCCCCCAAGTGTACTCAACCTCCTTCCTCAGCAGGTCGGTCAGCGGGGCAGTCAGCTTCGCCATGTTGGGGACGAACCGGAGCACGTAGTTGACGAACCCAGAAAAACTTTGCAACTCGATTCAGGTTGGTCGGCGGGTTCCAGGCCTGAGTCGTCGCGCTCTTCTTTGGGTCTATTTCCACGCCGTTGGTCGAAATAACGTGGCCCAAAAACTCCACTCTGTCCTGTAGAAACTCACATTTAGAAGTGTTCATGAGGAGGCGGTGTTCAACTAAAACCTTAAAAACTGCTTCAATGTCCCGTAAGTGGTGTGTTCTGCCGAGGCTGTAAACTAGTATGTCATCTTAAGTAGAGAATGACTAACTTATCTAAAAGCGGGCGGAATGCCTCGTTCATCGTCATTTGGAAGGTCGCGGGGGCATTGGTCAGTCCGAAGGGCATGACTGTATATTCGAAAGAGCCGTAGTGGGTCCAGAAGGAAGTTTCCAGTCAGTCGAGTGGGTTGACGCGAATTTGATGGTAACCCCTTCTAAGGTCAATCTTTGAAAAGCAAGTTGTGCAAAGTTGGTCGATCAGTTCGTCGGCTCGCAGGATCGGGTAACGTGATTTGATGGTAACTTTGTTTAGTACACGGTAGTCGATACACATGCGAAATCCCCCTTCCTTTTTCGGCGTTAATAAGATCAATGCGGTGAACTGTGACGAGCTCGGGTGAATGATTTTTTTTCTCGAGCAAGTTATCCAGCTGCTTCCGAAGTTCGTCCAGCTCGGGCTGGGTCAGTCTGAACTGTCGCTCTACTGTCGGCTCTGCCCCCGGTTCCAAATGTATACTGTGGGCGTGCGGTCACTGAGGTGGCAGCCCCTCTCGTAAATCGTCGGGGAATATCTCCTTGTACTGCCTCTGGATTTCTGCCAGGTCATCCAATACGGCGGCGAGCAGTTTCTGTAAGTCGCTTGGTTGCTCTGCTGCCTCGGCTTCACAGAAGTCAACAGCATACACAGCAGCTCCTGCCGCTACGGCGCGTTTCATCGTGATGGCATTGATTCGAATCGACGAAGACTCAGGCGAGCTCCAGCGAGGTAGGGTGATGCTGTTACCGTTGACTTGCATGCTGTAGTTAGTCGTCGTCTAGTCTATTTGTGGGTTATGTCATTGCAGCCAATCACGACTGAGTAAAATGTCGGTTCTATCGAGGGTTGTGGCCAGCATTTTCTGGGTGAATGTGAAGTTACCCCCGCAGCGGATCCAAACTCGGTCCACGGGTTCCCGTATCGCCAGTGCATTGTCGTCGACCAGTCTTGCGTCGATCTTAGGTAAGCATCGGATTAGTGGCAGTTGCAGTTTCCGTGCTGTAGCAGTGTTGATTAGGTTGTGACTAGCTCATCTGTCAACAAATTTTTTAACTAAGTCTATGTGAATTTTCCGTCTGTGCAGTATTGGGTTGTCTACCATGGTACCCTCCTTGTTTATCCGAGTGTGATCGACCGCGTGAATCGGTACTGTCACTCGGTGAGGGTCGGTTGGGTCGGGCGAGCGGCGAGTCTGGTTAGTAGCGGGCCCGTCTGCTACTGACTCCTAGCGTTTCCCTACTGCTTAGACCCTTTCTGCTGCTCAGCTCCCTTATTCCCCTTAGCCTCTGGACATTCGCTTTTGCGGTGCCCGGGCCGATTGCACGCGAAGAAGCGCCCTTTAAACGGTGCGGAAGTGACATTCGCGGCGACGGCGCATATCGTGGCGCTCTCGTTCGTCCCCAATTGTTGTAGGACCCCATTCTTGGCCAGCAGAGAAAATCGATTTTTCCCACCATGGCGAGGATTTTGTGAAGTCCGTGACGCCACGGAGCAGGATCTCTTGCGCGATTTCGTTTTTAAGGCCTCCGACGTAGCGATCGACGTGCTCGGCTTCATGCATGTACCCCGCTTGCTCACACAGCGCCAGAAATCCACAGTCTTGGACGGAACCGAGTTGACGCCAAGTGCGCAGCTTCTAGCGTGCGGAAATTGACACCGCGATTGGCTCGAATCTCCCACACAGACCCGTGCACTACGCATCCCACGTGTGATACTGGGTGACTTTGCTGTCAGAATGTTATGTTTCTCTAGTCTGCAGTGGGGTAATCTATAGTGAGTACAGCCCTGTTAGGGTTTGCTATATGTATCCCAATGTTTGCTAGTGAACCTCCTCCTTTGCCTATTTTCTCTTGCCTAGCTAGCTAAACCCTAGCTATGGCTCCTCGTTCTGCCTACTATTCTGACATGGTATTAGAGCCTTTGCGCTCCTGGCCTGTGGGCCCACATGCTTCCGCTGCTGCTGTCCTGTCTGTCGCGCGCCCCGTGGCGCGCGACGTTTTTTCTTCCCGCCACGCGCTTCTGCCCGCCGTGCGCTCGGGGCGCGCGGCGGTTTTCTGCCCGCCGTGCGCCCCGAGGCGCGCGGCGGTTTGCTGCCTCACGCGTCACCCCGGGGACCCGCGCGTCCCCCCCGTCGACCGTCGCGCCGCCCCCGGCGACCCGCGCATCCCTCCCCGTCGACCAACGCGCTGCCCCCGTCGACCCGCGCGCTGCCCCCGTCGACCCGCGAGTCGCCCCCGGGAACCCGCGCGCGCTGCCCCGTCGCCCGTCGCGGCACCATGGGGGGCCGCGCATCGCCCTTCCCGTCGCCCGTCGCGGCGCCCTGGGGGCCAGCGCGTTGCCCCCCCCCTCCCGTCGCCCGTCGCGGCGCCCTGGGGGGGCGCGCGTCGCCCCTCCCGTCGCCCAGGGGGCCCGCGCGTCGCCCCCCTCCCGTCGCTCGTCGAGGCGCCCTGGGGGCCCGCGCGCCGCCTTGCTTCTGCTCACACGCCGCCCCACCTGCTACCCGCGTTTCTGCCCTGCGTTGGAGGGTATGGGGGTGGCGGGTATGGGGGTGGCGGGTGTGTGAGCCGTTCCCTGCTGCTCCTCCTCCTCCGTCTCCCACTGCTGCAGCTGCCGCTGAGGGGGGTGGGTGTGTGGGAGCCGAAGGAGTGGTGCTAGGGGGGTGACATGGGAGTGGAGCTAGGGGTGCAGCAAGGGGTGTGTGAAAGGGGGGCGGGACAGTTGGGGGAGGTTGAGCGGAGGTTGAGCCGTCGTGTCGCCAGCAGCGCTAGTAGTCCGGAGGCTACAATCTCCGGTAGTCGCCAGTCGCCCGTGGGTCAGTTGCTCCAGCCGCTCAGAGTTAGCCGGAGAGCCAGTTACTCCTGTAGTCCGGGCCTTTGCTTCGGTAGCCACTGAGCCAGCCGCTACCGTGTGTCTGCAGCATCCGTCGTCGCCTCCCATCTCCTCTCCTCTCACATTCCCTCCTCCTCCTCACTTGCCCTCTGTGAATGCCTCTAGCTTTGCTTGTCCTTGTGAACCTGCTCTATGACTACTTGCTGTGCTGATTATACCCCACTTTGACTATGGGGGTGTGTCAGAATGTTATGTTTCTCTAGTCTGCAGTGGGGTACTCTATAGTGAGTACAGCCCTGTTAGGGTTTGCTATATGTATCCCAATGTTTGCTAGTGAACCTCCTCCTTTGCCTATTTTCTCTTGCCTAGCTAGCTAAACCCTAGCTATGGCTCCTCGTTCTGCCTACTATTCTGACATTTGCAATACGACGGTGCCCAAGGGATCGTGGGTCTGGAAGGTCCCTCCCCTTGCGGTAGCGGCTCGTAGTCGCTCTGCTTCGTGACGATGACGTGCCACCAATCCATGGAGGATCCTCACAGCAACAATACGGCGTATCGGGTTCTTGCCGCATCCGACGTGACATAGTTGGCGTCGAAGAAAAAGTTCATAATGAAAATCCACGATTGAAACACCGGACCACCCCGTTGACTCGGGTCAAAGCACAGTGGACGCTGTGGCTTGAGAGGCATTGGCGAGAGAAGGGTTGAGTCGTTGTTCTGCGTCTCAATATTGACGCGACGTTGGTCTTCTGCCGCAGTCGTCGCTCTGCAGTGTGTCGTGCCGTGGTCGTCGCGCGCTTCTTCTCGTGCGACGCCATCACTAGCAGCGGTCAAGCGTTGTCCCACGCTCTCATGTCGGGATGTCGTTGGTGCTGCTGGTGCTGGTGTTGCTTGTGTTTATGTCTGTGCATGGTTGACTGTGCGTTGGAGGGATTCGTGCTCTGCCGTTAGTGTCGCAATTTCCTCTGCGCTTTCGCGCAGTTGCCGCGTCAGCTCGTCCAGCCGCTCCTGCGTGAGGTCGGCGAGGTTAATCTGATCCGCCATTTCGAAGGACGTCGGCCGGCTTATGTACTAGGCGCAGTCGTGGCTGCACGTGCTTACGAGAGAGCACGGGGACAGCGGCTCCTAGTACGCTGAGAGGCGTATGTCCCTTCGAGTGAAAAAAAAAGGAAAAAAAAAAAAATGAGAGTGCTGGTTCTGGAAAAATGCGCGGTCCGAAGGAAAGTAACCCTGGTAGCCAAGTGTTACGGGTGCAATTGAACGAGCGAGTGAAGATTGCACTATTGAGTCAAACGAGTACAAATGTGAGCTAACATGTGAGCAAACATTTATAGTGAAAATCGCAAACGATAACACGGTGCGTGCGAGCTAGCTAGTGCCATACTGGCAACGAGGTTCGGGCTAGCCCCAAAGCGTAGGCCGACTTGGCCAGGTCTAGCAGTGTAAGGTTTGGCGAATGTGGCGAACACCGTTAGCAGTAAAGGGCGAAGAAACGACCAGTCTTGTACACGTTGCTGAGGTGAGCATTAAGGAATGTCAGATAAGATCCTTACAAAAACTCGTAATATTGCAGACAGGGCTGTCGATTGGTTTTGGGGCACCTGGACAAATCAGGGGACATGGCATGTACGACCCTGTATTTAGCAGGTTTGGGCCGAAAATCAGCCCTTTAGGCTTCAGGGCTGGAAACCTTTCATCCCTTGAAATCAGGCTTAGGGTGAAAATTTTACAGGCCTCGTTTTTTCAACAAGTACATCTGCACATATTATAAGCAAACACAGTTACGACCACCGATAACTTTGCATTCACGTTATGTATACGCATCTCAAAAAAGAAGAAGAAGAAGAAAAAAAAAACCCTGCATTCAAGAGCAGTTGAGTTATCACTTAGAGCTTAGAGCATGGAGCTTAGACTCATAATATGCTGCTTTCTCTGTGTCGTCGCAAGGGAGTTGGAGTTTTGGCCCACAGTATCTATGATTGGCACAAGCAGCCCGTCAAGGTTGGGTTCGAGTTCCGGCCCAACCACAAACTTGAAATGGGGTGATAGGTCAGGTTGATTGAGGGGGGGGTGGGGTGGGGGGGGGGGGGGGGGAAGGAAGGGGTATTGAGTTGTTTCTTGTTCCAGGGTTCGCCTGAAATCCCCCCTTCATTTCAGGGAAGGGCCAAAAGTTTCTCCTTAACAAGTCAGGAATCAGCCAGAAATCAGCCCTGAAAAGGTTCAGGGCTAGAGATTTTGCAACCCATCAATTTCAGGGTTCATGGAGAACCTTGCCATGGAATTCAAGGGCCAGTAGGGAAAATTCCCTGATAGCGACAGCCCCTGATTCCAGATTCCGTATCAAGGGCTTGTCACCTCGCTGTTCGAACAACACTCTTGTTCGAACAAGTGAAATCTTACTTGTTTCGCCACAACTCGCATGGGCTTCTACGACGTCGCATGACGGAATTGTCGCCCATCCGAACAACGCTGTCACATCGGGCGGGTAGCGATTCACGCTGCACGTGTGAACAGAGTTGTTCGAACGCCAAGACCTTGGTGACAGAAATTCCGCAGGGACGGCACATTTGATTGGTCAGCCATGCGTCGCGTCGCCCACGAATGTGTTTTTGGCTTGCG
Source organism: Closterium sp. Naga37s-1 (assembly GCA_947471745.1). Lineage (NCBI taxonomy): Eukaryota > Viridiplantae > Streptophyta > Zygnematophyceae > Desmidiales > Closteriaceae > Closterium > Closterium sp. Naga37s-1. The sequence goes on along the minus strand of CANJKZ010000794.1, from coordinate 2,437,423 downwards.
AGTGTCGCATTGAACGCGAAAGCGTTTTGGCTTGTTCGTAGAGGCTGGCGAACCGTCAAACGGTGGATTCGACGCCTCACTCCGTCGCCCGATTTTGTGCGACGTCGCATATTCGAACAAGGCGCTTGTTCGAACAAGGGGGGCGTCACCTCGAGAACAAGCTGTCACATTTGTTATTCTGTTCGAATTTGTTTCCGGAACTACATGGGACAGTGTTTGTACAGTGGAAACGATACGCCTGCTCGAATTTGGGGATTCGAGCCCGAGGTGACACGCTCTGAGTTTTCTCTCCCACACTGCATTGGTATCGTTCTGTGGGCGCATTGGGGGTGCTTGGCCTCCCTGACGAATATTCTAGGAACGCGCGTGACAAGGCTTAAAGCCCACGTCGAGCCTCCCAACTCGTTATTGTGTACCGAACCTGGTAGTTTTTCTTGTGCGCTCATGGGTAACAGAACGCATCATAACTAGTCCGCTCATACCTTACTTCGAAACTTCAATTACGGGCAAACGGGAGGCACCGCCCGTGCGAACCCTATCCGCCCATCCGAGGTTGAATAAGGGGACGCACAAGCAAAAACGGGCAGATCTGAACGCCCGTTTTTGGGACATTTAGCGATGAATTTACTCACCACAAAAATATATCAAAGGCCGAAGGTTTGTGAATGGTTGGGATGAAACGTTTTGAGCATCCTGGGCAGCCTGGGCATGGTCAACGAAAAAAAAGCAGAACTGATTGCAAACCTGCTTTGTCGTTAGCAGCATTTTCGCCGATACCGCGGGAGTGTTGACCCTTCGAGGAACATGCTTCCCGCAGGGCTTGTGCGGAGGGCTCTGTTTGCTTGTGCGGCAAGAGAACAATGCCATTGTGACGTAGTCTTGTGAGTGTGATAACCTTCGCCGAAACTCTCTGATCTGGCTAGATTTGCGGCGACTGTTCATATCCACCGAACTGAAGGTTTCAGTTGAAACCCACGTGCTTCGAACCACGCGTCATGTTCACCGCCTTTTTCTGAGGGTTTAGAAACTGTCTAAGGTGCTTTCTGTTTGGCATGTACGATCAGCTAGCTATAGAGGTAGTATACGATCACTGATCTACACGATGAAGTTCTCATTACGAATCGACGGTTCGAGCGCGCGTGCTAGCACAATCTCCCACCAAAGCTATCCCCTCCGCTTGTTCCTACGAATGCTGCTGATAAGGGGAGCAGATCACGTGGCCCGTGGTCATGTGTCTCGGCTGGCATGTGTCTCCGTATCACCTCAATACTATTTTTTTCGCGACTTTTTTGGCCCTTGCCTTTTCCGGGTAGCTGAAATGAGCATGTGACATCACGAGGTTACGTGGCCTCACCTTTTTATGAGCTCCCAACGGACGGCGCATCACGGACAAAATCTGCCAGCATAAAATATAATCAGATGGCGTTAACGAAAGGTATAGCTTATCGAATAGTGGCGGGTCGGTCTTCAGCAGTGGCGGGTCGGTCTTCAGCTCATACGTCGGCTGAAATGGGTGTTGAAAAACGACTTACTACCCCAGTCGTTCTTCCATTAGCATTCCTACCGAGCGCCCACTATTCACCAGCGCCGCGCTTCCTCCCACCCACTCCCACTGTAGTGTCAGTTCCCCCCCAGCCCTGGCGTCACGACTTCGGATTGCCCTAAACTCTTCATTGTACGCTGAGAGTCCCAGTACGCGGCTTCCCCAAAGTTCCGAGCTCTAAGGTCGGGCTTATTGAGATTATCATAATGACATGATGGCGCCGCGCAGTCCCTGGGCGAAGGAGTTGGTGAGAGAGCACGCCGCAGTGTCAAGAGTCTCAAGGATGAAACGGGGTCGCGGTGACAAGCATGGTGACTCCCACAGTGATGGTGCTGCCTGCAGCAACGCTCGACGTCGGCGTAGGATTTTCAGGGCCTGTGCTTCAACTCCTGCAGCAGCAGCAGAACCCATGGCGACCATGCCTGCAGCATCCAGCTACAAGGCAGCAAGAAACGCTGTTGAAGTGGCGGACACAGCAATCACGCAGCGGCAAGGAGGTCCTATGTTGCTTGAAGAACGCAGCATGAGACTAAGTTGGGCCGACTACGTCCGGAGCAAGGAGAGCCAGGGAATAACTGTCCTCTCTGACAAGCATCCTCCATCCGATGCTGCACCAGACTGCTCAGCAGAAGCTAGCAGTGACTACAGGGCCGTGTGGGTGGAGCAATGTGAATGCAAGCCATTGGAGGAACGGGCGAGCTTTGAGAAGCCACCTTGTACCCGGGTCGTCATCCCTGACCTCAACTTACCTGCATGTGAGGGTCCTGGCTTGGCAGCACGCTGCCAGCGCGTCTAAATCAGGCACGGAGTACATTCTTCAGATGCCTCGCCTGCCCACGGTATCCCTGGAGTAAAAAGAGCTGAATCTACACACGGCTGTGTGAGTTGAGCTTGAATAGCTCTGGGTGGAAGCAGCAGCAGCAGCAGCAGGAAGAGCAGCAGCAACCGCAGCAAAAGCATGTGGAATGTGATGGCTGTAAATGCAAAGATTGTGCGGACTTCGAAAGAAGGCGAATGCTGATACGAGAAATAAATATGTACAGGGAGAGGATTATCATTAGGCAGATTTAGCCGAGCTTGCATACGCAACAAGGCTTGACTTTTGGGCTTGCTTCTAGTATTTTTAGGTGCTGCTTGTAGGGAAGCGACATCTGTGGGAACTTGATTAGTGTACAGTTTGACGTACACCCGAACGCGAGTTGACGCGCGTACGGTTTCGGTTGCCACGTGGGCGTTGGGTTGTAACTCGTGGTGTCCGCAACATATTGGTAATATTTCGGGTGAGTGGAAGCAACGCAACGGTTGCAATGCGGTCACTGGAAGGTGTCCGGGATGTTGCGGAATTGTATGCGGTGAGTATCCCTAAACCCTAAACCCTAAACCCTGTTGCGGAATTGCAACTTTTACGCAACTTTAGAGTGACTCGCACTTCAGCAATCTTAAAAGTTACCTTTTTCAATATTTCTGCAACATGGCAGCAAGTCCTTGCTGTTTGACCCTTGCTTTGTAGCTTCTAATGAAGCTAGATTGTACAAACTCAGGATGTGTGCTGACAAGCGATGAATCCAATAGAGAAGTCGCAAATTTCACCCTAGTCTACGTCTTCTCACCACGACCATGTACGCGCAGTGCAGAATCGATTAGCTTCGCTGCCCTAGTTAGCTCGCATCCCCTTATCTCTTATGTCGCTTACGTCCATCTTGAGAGACGTTGAAATGTAAGGCAAGCCGCGATGCAGTCCTGCGTCCGGCGAGTGCCGCGAGGGTCGGGTTTGTCGTCCCATTGCCTTCATGTACCGCCAGTGAAAGAACCCGAAATCCGTCGCGCAACCCCAGCGAACCAGCTTAAGATTCGTGCTACCGCGCCGCGAACCTTCACACTGCGCCGCTCATGCCGGCAAGCGCTTCCGGGTCCTATCAACGAGCTGGACCGTTTTAGCAACGCCTTACACTCACCTTTCGTTGCACGGATTAAGAGCCAGCACAGTCAGCGCGCTTCCCGTTCCATCCACGCGTCAGCAGCAGCACAAGCGAACGGAACGCAAGAAAGCGCTCCAATCTCACCCGTGACTGAGCTCACCGCACCCGACGCACACGCTCAAACCCCGCCAGCCGTTTCCGCGTGGCCCGCATTCTCCGCCGCGTTTTCCGGCGAGTGGGCGGGGTACTCCGTCGACTTCTCGCGCTTCGGCGAACCCTTGGAGTTGCCGCAATCCGTCGTTCCCGTAGCGTTCCGCGACTGGGGGCTGGTCCAATACGCGTGGCAGTCCCAGACGTCCGGCGTAACTCGCGGGGAGTCCCTTGGCCGTGGCGTGACGGCAAGTGTGGAGGAGAACCTTGGGAATGCCGAGATTCACTCCTCATTCGTGAGGTACGCGCCTGCTGCGGGGTGTGAGGCGGCGTCTCCGCCTAAATACAGCGTGGAACGGACGGCTCTGAGGCTAGTGACTGGTGCAGCTGGTGACGGCTCCGCTGGTCCTGATAATGGTTATTGAAGTTCCAGCAGTGCTGCAAGCTGCTGGACTGCTGCTGCTGGTGGTGGTGCTGCTGCTGGCGACTTGTTTGCATTCACGGAGGATGGTTCCTATCTGCTCGTCCGAGCTGGCCAGTCCTCCACCATGCCCGCGCCTGCCAGCGTGGACGCCATGCGGGCCACTCAGTGGGTGCCACGTGGCACTGACTCCACAACCCGTGACTCTAACGAGGGTGATTCAAACGAGGGGATCGGCTGCATGGCAGCAGGGCCGTTTCAGGTGGAGCATTGCTTGGCGATGGAAGGGGTGGAAGCTGCGAGTGGGAAGGGAAGAGTGAGAGTGCGTGTTGTGCAGCAATTCACACCAGTGAATGCAGCAGCAGGAGGAAGAGGAGGGGGAAGAGAAGGAGGAAAGGGAGGAGGAAACGAAGGGAGAGGAGCAGGAGCTGTAGCGGTGCCTCGGCTTGCCAGCCTGGCAGTGCACAGGGAGAAGTGGGTGGAGCCGTTTTCAGGCGGCGCTGAGCTGGCGGATGGAGCAGCACTGTTCAGTTCGGAGATGGTTGAGGAGGGGGAGGGGAGTGAGGCAGTGAGGGAAGGCAGGGTGAAGGAGATTGAGGGGCGGTGGGAGGTGACGGCGAGAGAAGCTCAAGTGCCCACAGCTGTAAGGTTCAACTCAAACGCCACGATCTCTTGTTGCTAGTGATGGTAACTCTGACGTCATTCAGTCATTGATGCACTCACTCAATTATTTGATTGATTCACTCCCCTCAGGCTCTCCTCAGCCGTCATCATTTGTATGCGAGCTTAACACAGTCTTGCTCTTTTTCGTTTCCACTTCCCTACTTCCCCTTTTCTTGCCTCTGTCGCTTCCTCATACACCGTTTCTCAATCCTCACAACCCTCTTAAACCCCCCACCCTCGTGCCAGCAGCCATCCATCTCGTCATCACTTGTTGCTCTGGAGTTGACAGAGCCAATCCAAACGGAGTGTCAAGGCAGATGGAGACCTCTGCTTTGGAGGATGGGACGCTCATGCTGCTCCCAGAGGTAGGGAAGCTATTAGAATTCAGGATTATGGGAAGGGTATGACTCTTGCGATGAGATGTTGTCCCCGCTTTGCTGGATTGCTCCTTACTTTTCATCCTCGCTCCCTCCTTCCTCCCACCCCCTCTCTTTCTATTTCTGTATCCCTTCCCCTTTGCCCAATCTCCCTATTTTGTCCGATCCTCCTTCCCGCAGTTTCCTCGGACCCCATCTATTCTACCACTCAAATCTTTCCTCGTTCTCTCGTTTCATTTTCCTCCTCCCCTTTCTGCCCCTGCTGCCACTGTGGCCTTTCAGAGAGTCTGGAGTCATGTGCATAAGGTGGATGAATTGTCGGGAGAAAGATTGTTTTGTGTGGAGGTTGGGTGGCTGTTTTCTTCCAACCAGGCGGTTGTGTCACGGGCTCACTTCGACCAATCAGGGAATGCAAAGGTGCGTTGATGATTTAAGCAGCACTTTGTACAGACCAGGGGTAAGTGGAGTGCTTGATCTGTACACGTTTTGTTTTACCTCAAATATCACTCCCCACCAAACTGCCACTCCCATTTCTCAACCGGATATGTTGTCTTGTTTTGTTTTTTTTATCCCTTGCGCAGATTTTATCCAGATCGATGGAGAGGAGAATCGTCAACTGAATCCGTTAAAGAACGAAGCTATTTTTCGAATAGTTTATATTTTTGTTTTGCACTGTTGATGTTTAGGAATTGCACACCGTGTACTCGTTCGTTCTAGTCGAAGCGTCGTTAATTCCTCTCGGAGTGGTTCTCCAGGCCCTAGAACCCAAGCGAACATCCATAAAACTCCAATACCGTATCGCCCCGGATATAACCGCAGGCCTATTAAAAGCGCATGCGCTTATATCTGGAGCAATGCGCTTATGGCCGATCCTCAATTAGAAGCGCACCCCCTGTAAAAACTTTACTTATTATAAGCGCATGCATAATTGTATTCTAATTTCCGTAACGATTTTCCGCTTTGCAGCGAGTCTACCCTACAACCCTCACGAGAAGCGGCCGACAAAATCGCCCGTTCTGTTCTGCCTCGCGAAAAACCGAAACGGGCGCGAAGCTGAAGCTGACTGACAGCACGAACGTGGGGGGGGGGGGGCTCGACCGTGCTCCTGCCCTGCGAGCGACCGGATTCTGTGCCTCGCAACAGTGGGCCGGTGACACATTCCCCTACGGAATGACGTGTCCTCGCCCACCCTTGCGCTGGCAGACAATCGCGCGATTCTGATCTATGACGCGCTAACATTTCGATTCGACTGGAATTGCAAGACTAAGATGCACATTTTGGTGCGCTTAAAATATATTTCTACATTTGTCATTATATAAGCGCATGCGCTTATGCCCGTGACTCATTTATAAGCGCACCCCCCTATAAATCAATGTTTTATTATAAGCGCAGGTGCGCTTCAATCCGGGGTGATACGGTAGCACTTCATCGCAATACCACAGCTAGTTGACGACGATCATCCTCTCCTTCTAGGCTTGATTGGCTCCCGTTTCTTCTTTGTCAAATCGCAAGATGGAGGTCTGTCCTGCTAGGGTAGACGGAATGGCAGCAATTCACGCTCTGGTCATCGAAGCCATTAGGTGCTGTCAATCTGCATCTATGGATGAAGCAGATTCCAGATGCATCACTATCTCGCTAGCCAAAGTTGCTGGTGTCAATTCAGATCATGTCGAAATCTCAAAAGGAACATTTGCGATAAATCACACTGGAGAGCCTGGCAGACAAAAATCCCGCAACCTTCATCAATCGTCTAGTTTCGTCTACTTCCTTCCTGCAGACGGCTGGGGCACTTGGATTCCTACATATTGCATGGGGTGAGAGCTCTACAAGACTCTGTTGGCCATTCGGAACCTTCCAAAGCTGTAGCCAATCTGTTGCCTGGGAGAAATCTAAAACATCAAGTTTCCCGATTTTCCCTTAGGTGACGCCGTTGCTTTGATGACCACAGGTAAGTGTGTTGTGGGCATTTTCTGGTTTGAATTAATGGAAACATTCATGTGGGTAATTGCCACAGGAATTCATGACACCGACGTCAAGAGGTATGTTGTAGACATTCCAGCTGAAAGACAACCGACATGGTCTCAGCTCCCCTCGATTGGGAAGCCAAAGGGAGCCTACTTTTCTGGCTTTGAGGTTTCTTTCGATTTTCATGGAGTCGTAGAGGATGCTGCGTTGAGACTCTACGAGCTCGTCGGGATGGTACGTACACATTGTTATGCCACAAGTCGCGAACGCAATGATTTATACTGAAATTACACCTTGTTTGTGTTCAGGTTACCGTACTTCAATCACAGATACTCCAAATTTGTTTGCTGGTTCTTTACTTGCGGCGTGAATTACCACCTCATCTTCCATGACACGTTTCAGACTTATAGGAGCCTTACCTTGGGAAATTTTTGCGACGAGTTTCTGACGTTGATCCATGACTTACCATCCGCACCAAAAGAGGCCGCCCTTGGAGTGATACAGTTATCATATGCTCAAGATGACGAAGCCTTTGAGCTCAGCTGATTAGAAAGGTTCAAGGCAGGCGTGATCCAGTCCTTGTTATTAGAACGTGAACACAGGCCAGAAATGAAGCAATAGCAGCCAAAGGCTGCTCCAAGCGTCACATCAGGAAGCACGACTCACCGGTCAGGGAATCTGGACTGCATTGTTTCGTACGAAGAAGGGTCAGAGGACGACATCACTGTGAGTGAAAACGAGATTACGGACCATGATCCTGTTTCTCCCTTTTTTTGAAGCATTAATAAGTGCTTTTTCACTTCCAGGTGAAGGTGTTCAAAGACTGGTCGCCCCTTCTTGATGGATCCAGTCTCATAATGGCCTTATCTGAAAGCAAGCTCTGGAGCGGTTTCGGAATCAGCATTGCGGATGCTTCAATTCACAGTTTTTACGGTATTCTCCACACCGAGAAGAGTTATATGGAGAAGCACCTCAATATATGTCTCCATCTGCACAGCCAACATATCTCATCGTATGTGTCTTGCTCCCATTCACCCATGCCTCTTGCTTTCTCACCTTTCCACGCGCATATCTCTTGCATAGCCAGCATATCTCATATGCCCTGCCAACATATCTCATCCACGCGCTCAATTTCCCCACATATTGTGTTTGCTCGTTTTGGTTGACGTGCACTGCATTCTACGGTATGCTGTACCCAACCCCCTCTTGAGGACTTCCCCTAAAGCAGCGCAAAATCTGAGACTGTTCCGCGGAAGATCCTTTTGAAGCTTGTCAAGAATGCAGTTATCGCATCCTTGCAACAGCTCAAGACTCAGCTTCCTGGAGAGTTTTCATCCGTACATCAAGCGAAAGTAAACAAGCAATGCCATGCACACTATCTTGTGGTCGAGTGGAGCAGTGGATGATGAGTTTGTCTTTCAGGTTGGCAATTGCTTGCCAGATCTGGCAACCAGCCTTGCAGCCATAGTGGCGGATTCCAGCAATCCACATTTTCAAGAAGAGTGCTCCAAGATATTGGGTGTTGAGGACATCAAAGATGTAGAAGCTGCCATCTTGGAAAGGCTGAGTAAGATTTCACTGACATCTCAAGATAGGGGGAAATAACTGCCTTGCAAGCGTCAACTGAAGATTGTAGACGAGATGGATGTGGATTGGACGCTTGATTGATTAATGAAAGCCATTCATGCACCACATTGCATTTGGGGAAGAAAATTTAGCAGCATTTGGATGTCAAGCTCTTGGAACGTCTTAGTGGTACACGAAAATGTACGGTTGAACAGGGAGAACGGTAACGAGGATTACTTTTCAAGGCCACGAAGGCATATTTGGCTGACGCGGTAACCCGGAATCACACGTCGTTCAGCCCAATAAAGCGCTCTTGAGGGACCGGCCCAGCCCATGCTATCAGCAGATCACCTTCCTTCCCTCACTCCGGCGTCGATCTCATTGGCAGCATGTCACAGTCTGCCTTTGGATCTGCGAATGTGGATCCATGTCACCTGTCATGAAATCAAGCTGGCAGTTTTCAGATGGGCATTTGCGGCGCGCAAGCTCGGGCAATCAGCGGAGGGGTCTGCCAGAGAGGCAAGAAGTGTGGCGCAGTGTGGGGGAATTGAGCGCGTGGATGCGGCGGAGCTTCGCATGACAGGGCGGAAAGGTGTTGAGAAACCGAGGCGGGCTCGGGCAGTCAGAGCCAAGACTTAGCTGATTGCTGCCATTCAGTGTTCATTCATTGCGGTTTCGCCCAGAGTTTCGAAAACTAGCCGGTAACCACTTTAATGGCAACACAGTTTACCCGTGGCGAAGATCGCTGCTATCGCAAAATTGCTGCGCTTTCTCGCAGTGTGAAACCCAGGTTGCACGCGAACACAAGACGGGCAGCATGTGAGCTTCCATGGAGCTTCCCCCCCTCCACCCACACCACACCAATTTCTGTCCCCCGAGAGCCATTTTGTTAGTGACTGTGAAAGATCGGTGAAAGATCGGTGTGCACAATGTACAATGACTTCGCCATTTCGTAAAATCTATGTATCCCGTTTTCGTTTAGACTGTCGCGAAGATCGTGCACACGCATATTGTCGAGATCGGATGGCTCAAACTGCCACATCGATCGTGCGATTGGCAGCGCGGGAATTGAAATCGCGCCACCAGTGGCAGCCACGATCGATCGCCGTCGCATACTGCCGGCTACTTTCGATGTGGTAACAGGGCGACATCACAATTTGTCGGTGGGCGACGCGGAATCCAGCCTGAAATCGAACCCATCAGAAACCAACATGCGAAAATGCACGACACGCCAGCGAAGCACGGCTCCTGCGCTACCACGCGTGTATCGCTGTTGGCATGGAGGTCCCCAACTTGCAAATCCGGTCGTGTCCCAATTGGCTCGGTGAAGCAGCCAACACTGCTCATGCAGATTGATATCCGTTTTTCGTACGCGATGCATACAATTTCGGTGTTTGGAGCCGATCCTCCCCCGGTGTTTGCAGCATACCGTAGCTCAGTTCCTCATCCGTTCGTAATTCCAGCTTCAGTATGTGTTCGTCTCTCCGCGCGTCTGGTCAGAATCAGCTTTTGTGCGAGCAACAATTTTGAGAGGCCTTTTTCTCCTCGACGTCTTACAAAAGCTCCCTCTGAACTCCAAGCTCTCGTTTTCAGATTTCGCAGTCCAAAGCTTTTGCAATCGAATTTGAATTCCACAATTTGGCTCCACAGGACCTCATTCACTAATCACCATGAACTGCCAGACGTCTCCGTCGTCTATTTTCTCCCCGTCATCTCTTTCCTCCGCAGTTATCGCTCCCTCCTCCTCTCTCGTCTGTTCATCACTACCCCGTTCCTCTCCCCTTCCGCGTCAGCTCAATTCTCACCTCAATTCGTCCACGACCCGCTCCCATGCCGCTTCTTCCGTGTTTCGCGGCGCGTTTGACGGCCTGCACCGTCAGAGGCTCCTCGGAAATTCCTCCTCGTTCTATCTTTCTCACTCGGCCGCCTTCCATGAAGCTTCCGACCGTCAAATTCAGACTCCATCGCTCTCTGTGAGCCCCACTGGCGAGGCCGCTTCTTGCGGCCGGCACGCGGTCGTGATAGCGGTATTCGAGCGTTTTACGGAGCGGGCGATTAAAGCCGTGATGATGGCTCAGGCGGAAGCTAAGGTGCTCGGGCGGAAAAAGGTCGCGACGGAGCAGCTTCTACTCGGCCTAATTGCGGAGAATTTCGCGAGTGATGGGAAACCTGGCGGTTATCTCGGCTTGGGGATGACTATCCGCAACCCGCGAGGTGCCGTCGGCGAGTTGATTTGAGACGGCCGACTACCAGCCGCAGGGGGTCTGTCGGCCGGCAAACCTGCGTCGGAGGTGCCGTTTTCGAGCGCCAGCAAGCGGGTGTTTGAGAAGGCGATTGAATCGCGGAAGCATCGTCACAACTTCATCGCGACAGAGCATCTGGTGTTGGCACTGGTGCAAGTGGAACAGGAAGGAGCGACACTGGTGATTGCGAGGTGAGAAAAGTTGAGATGCGTTGACTTTGGAGTGAACATGTGAGTGTTAGTGGCTGATGTGTTCCAACACGCGCATCTGGCGGTCGCGCTGGTGCGTATAGAACAGGAGGGGGCGGCGCTGGTGATGGCGAGGTGAGAGGTTTGACTTTGGAGTAAAGAGGTGAGTACTAGTGAGTTATTTGTTCCAACACCGGCATCTGCGGTGTCAAGCTGGTGCTTGTAGAACAGGAGGGAGCGACGCTGGTGATGGAGAGGTGAGGGGTTTCTAAAGACGACACATGGTGAAACTTGCAAACATAACATGGTACGTATCATCATTTGCAAGTAGAAAGCAAATTTCCATGTCTTAGGGGAAGCATCGTCATAACTTCATCGCGCTAGTGCAGGTGGAACATGAGGGAGCGGCGCTGGTGATGGCGAGGTGAGAAGAGAGTTGAGAAGCACGACCGTAAGATGGTATTCGGTGCACGCGTGAGGAATAGGAGGTGATGTGCTGGTGCAGGTGGAACATGAGGATGCGGCGCTGGTGATGGCGAGGTGAGAGAAGGGCCCCTTGCACCGGGTGTCAAACTGTAGGGGGGTAAACATCAGCTACAGCAGCGGCTTGCAACGTTGCGTACAACATTGCCAGCAGCAGGCAGCGGTATTGACTCACTCGCTCATCTGAATTACTCTCTCTGTCTGTCCCTCTCCTCTGTTGACTGCGTTGACTGTGTTGCCTGCGTTGACTGACTGACAGCCTGAGAGTGCAGCCGCATCGCCTGCACGAGGCAGCGTTGGCGCGCTCAAGGGCGAGTTGGACCGGGACGGGCGCTCCTCTAACCCCCTCGCTCTCCTCTGTTGACTGCGTTGACTCTCTGTGTTGACTGCGTTGACTTTGTTGACTGGCAGCCTGGGAGTGCAGCAACACCACCTGCACGAGACAGCGCTGGCGCGGCTCAAAGGCGAGCTGGACCAGGACGGGCGCTCTCCTCTTCCTTGTTGACTGCATTGACTGCGTTGACTTTCAGCTTGGGAGTGCTGCAGCATCGCCTGCATGAAGCAGCATTGGTGCGCCTCAAGGGCGAGCTGGACCGGGATGGCCGCTCCTCGGAATTGATCACCAACCCCTCCTCGCGTCCCTCCACCAGCCCCACCAGTCCTAGTAGCAGCAAGAGTCCCAGTTCGCCAGTCCGCAAGGGGCGTGGGAAGAAAGGTGAGAAGGGAAAACCGATTTCCTGTGTTGCGCGGACTTTAAGTGCGAATTCGGCGAAATAGAAACGAGATAAAGTAACGAAGCAACAGGAACGATATCAACTAGCAGATTCATGTAACCAATTTGTATCCGATTCTAAATAGAACCATAATGAAAGCATTGCTCGTTGGAGCGGCTCAGGTGCAGAATTTTTGTGGCACCCAAAATAAAGGCGTCTAAAAAATGGTATCGCTTAAGCCCGGCCTTCTGTGATCCGTTTTCCCCTCCTCAGCTTCCATATTCCTTCCCCCACTGCTCTGCAGTAGCGGTGCAAAGTGCTATAACGCAGTTCTTCTGCACATTAGGAAGGCCACGACAGTGCAAAGTGGTGGAAAACTAGGAACATTTGTCGCTGAAAGGATGTGAAGAATGTAGGAACATTTTGTTAATGTTTTCTCTCTCTTCCTCCCAAGCTATTCGCACCCACAAATTCCCCCACACGCAGCAGCGCAGCAGATCTCACCGATCTCACTGGCAGTGATGGAAGGAGAAGAGCTTAGGAAATTCTCATTTCTTTCCTTCCATTTCCTCCCGTTCCCACATCTCTCCACTTCCCGCACCAAGCAGCAGCGCAGCAGAGCGCGTTGGAGCAGTTATGCACGGATCTAACAGCCATGGTTGCGCAAGGGGAGATCGACCCGTCCCACCCCACGCTACCCCAACCCACCCTACCGCATTCCTCCCTATCCCACCACCAACCAGCAGCGCAGCAGAGCGCGTTGGAGCAGTTCTGCACGGATCTAACGGCCATGGCGGTGCAGGGAGGGATCGACCCCGTGATTGGCCGAGAGGAGGAGGTCGCCAGGGTGGTGCATGTGCGTGTTTGTGCTGAGATGTGATTGTAACAGGGATAGTGGACGAGTGGGGGCATCTAACGGCCATGGCGGTGCAGGGAGGGATCGACCCGGTGGTTGGCCGAGAGGCGGAGGTTGTCAGTTTGGTGCAGGTGGGTGAAGTGCGTGATTGTGTGGAATTATGACTGGTTGCATGACTCTATGGAGCATCTAACGGTTATTTTGGTGCAGGGAGATATCGACCCGGTGATTGGTCGAGAGCAGGAGGTTGTGCGGGTGGTGTAGGTGCGTGCTTGTGCTGAGATATGACTGTAATGGGGATAATGGGTGTGTACACCGAACAAGCATTGCGGTGCAGGGTGAGATTGCTCCTGAGTTGGCTAGCACTTATGCATTCCCCAAAAACCTCTCTTTTCTATATGCATTGGCTCTCTCGGAAGTCTTTCGATTCCGCTATTCAGCATGCCATAAAAGGTTGCAGAATGAGTGACCAGTATCATTCACTGTTGGTGCATCGCGACTGCTATTCACACTGTGAAGTGTCGTTTGAAGAGCAGTGGTGATGCATCAGCCGTGAATGCGAATTTGAAGGACTCTCGAGAAAGCCAACGTATATGGAGGAGAAGGGCTCTCAAAGAACACGCAAGGGTGTTAGCTAACTCCTAAACACAAATCTAGTATCGTTGGTGGCCTTGGGAGTTGGCAGCATTCAGTATTCGACAGCCTAGGGCTAAATCCACTCTCGCTCTCGCACCAAGAACAACCCGCTGCTGCTGACAGAGCCAGGGGTGGGCGGAGGAGACGTCTGCGTTCCTGATTCAACACTTTGTCCCTCCCTTTCCTCCTCACCACTCCTTACTCCCCCCACTCCCACTTCTCCCCTTCCCCTCGCCCCCAGATCCCCGCTCATCGAACCAGCAACAACCAGCTGCTGCTAGGCGAACCAGGGGTGGGCAAGACGGCTTTAGGTAGCCCTCTTAATAGCCTAATTATTTTCCCTCTTTCTACTCTCTCCCACCTGTCCCCTTCTCCTCCTCCTCAGATCCTGCACATCGCACGTGAAACAACCCTCTGAACCAATCGTTTGCTACTCGTCACCCTCTCCCTCTCACCTCTCCCCTTCTCCTCCCCCTCAGATCCTTGCTCGTCGCACCGTGAACAACCCTCTGCTGCTGGGCGAGCCAGGGGGGGCAAGACGGCCATCTCCCCCTTTTCTATGCCTCTGTTCGTCCTTTCGTCCCCTCTCTCACTCTTCCATTCTCCCGCCCTCCTCTCTTGCTCCTTACCCCCTCAGATCCAAGCTCGTCGCACCAAGAACAACCCGTTGCTGCTGGGGGAGCTGGGGGTGGGCAAGACGGCCATGTATAGCCCTCTTTTCACGCAACCGCTTCCCCCTGTTTCTCACCTCCCAATTCTCGCGTTTTCTCCTTCTCCTCCCCCTCAGATCCTCGCTCGTTGCACCAAGAATAACCCTCTGCTGCTGGGCGAGCCAGGGGTGGGCAAGACGGCCATAGCGGAGGGTTTGGCGCTGCGCATCGCCGAAAACGATGTGCCACCGTTCCTGCAGGTGAGAGGTCATGTTGCTGGGGTGGAAATGGGGTAGCAGGGGCACGTTGACAGCAGACGGCCATAGCGGAGGGTTTGGCGCTGCTCATTGCCGAGAATGATGTGCCGCCGTTCCTAGGTAAGTGCCTCACAAGGGTGGCTGCAGTAGGGGTCAGTTGGGTGGTGTTGTTGCTGTTGAGTGGGTTTCTGCCAGTACAAGGCTTGGCAAATATCATGGGGGGTGGCCAGGACGGCCATTGCAGAGGGGCTGGCGCTGAGGATCGCCGAGAACGACGTGCCACCGTTCCTACAGGTGAGCGGTGTTGTGCTGCGGAGGGAATGGGTTGACAGGGGGACAGGGTGCATAGCAAAGGGGTTGGGCAAGGCAGCCGTAGGGGAGGGCTTGGCGGTCAGGATTGCCAAGAACGATGCACCGTGAAGTTAGTTCTGCAGGTGAGCGTTTTGTGAGCTGGGTTTCTTGAAGGGTCGCTTCAAGTGTGCGGTGGCAGCAATGGAGAGGTGGTGATAGGCAAGGTGTCCATTGCATCACTCCTCCACCAGAGCTTCACGGTGGCCGTAAGTGTGCTCTCCATTGTGGGATGGTTGGTTTAAACCGTCTCTCTTTCTCCCCTTCCCCCATTCCTTCCACCAGGGAAAGCGCCTTCGGTCGCTGGACATGGGGAGGGTGATGGCAGGAGCAAAGGAGAGGGGGGAACTGGAACTCAGAGTGACTATGCTGGTGGCAGAGGCGGTGGCAGCAGCGGGGGAGGTGATCCTGTTGATAGATGAGGTGCATACGATGGTGGGAGCTGGCGCCGTGGGGAGGGGACGGGACGGCGGAGGATCGGGATTGGACATCTCGAATCTGCTCAAGCCTGCCTTATCACGCGGCCAGATTCAGGTGAGAGTCATCTGCTGAGTGCTGTTGAGAGAGGTTTAGTCCAGTGGTGCTGGGTAACAGAGGTGGTGATATTCCTGGTGATAGACGAGGTGCATGCGATGGTGGGGGCTGGTGCCCGTGGGGAGGGGGCGAGATGGCGGGGGATCGGGATTGGATATTTCGAACCTGCTCAAGCCTGCTTTGTACAGGGGGCAGATTCAGGTGAGGCAGAGGGCGGTTGAGTGCGGTTTAGTGTGTTTGTGCTGGGTAATAGAGGTGGTGCTGATGATAGAAGAGGTGCACACGATGGTGGGAGCTGGAGCCGCAGGAAGGGGACGAGGCAGGTGGGGGTTCAGCTTCAGACATCTCTAATCTGCTCAAAACTGCTTTGACTAGGGGAAAGATTCAGGTATGGATGGCAAGAGTGCCGATTCCAGTAGAGTGCGATGATTATGTAAGATATACACAACACCATCTGTGCTAGATCTTCTGTTTTTATGTCACGAGGGGAACGGTGCTCACTCATCAGTGCATCGCCACCACAACCACCAATGAGTTTTGCGAGCACCTCGAGAAGGACAAGGCTCACACCATACCATAGCCTCGCATCTGTCCAGTGCCTTATGCCTTCCCATTCCTCTCTCCTCTCCTCTTCCTTCTTCCCCCCCCCCCCCCCCCCCTCCATATCAGTGCATCTCCACCACAACCACCAATGAGTTTTGCGAGCACCTCGAGAAGGACAAGGCTCTGGCTTCGCATCTAATGCACTCCCACTTGCCCCCACCCTCCCCTCCCGCCCGCTTACACTCTAACCCCTCGCTTACACACCTTCTCCTCCTCAACCACCAGTGCATTGCCACAACCACCACCAATGAGTTTTGCAAGCATCTGGAGAAGGACAAGGCTCTGGCTAGGCGCTTTCAGCCAGTCACTGTGGACGAGCCTTCAGAGGTGAGTGGGAGGCTGCTATAACGCAGATGTGGTATGGGTGATTCTTTATTGGGGAGAAAGTCAATGCGCTGGCCAGGCGCTTTCAACCCGTGACTCTGGACGAGCCCTCAGAGGTGAGTGGGATGCTCTTTTATCGTGTGCGGAGAGGGCCAAAGCATTGGCCATGCGGTTTCAGCCGCTGACTGTGGAAGAGCCATCAGGGGTGAGTGGGTGGCTGTGTTTTGAGTCGACTCAAAAGTTTCAGCCGCTGACCATGGAAGAGCCATCAGGGGTGAGTGGGTGGCTGTGTTTTGATTCGACTCAAAAGTTTCAGCCGCTGACCATGGAAGAGCCATCAGGGGTGAGTGGGTGGCTGTGTTTTGAGTCGACTCAAAAGTTTCAGCCGCTGACCATGGAAGAGCCATCAGGGGTGAGTGGGTGGCTGTGTTTTGAGTCGACTCAAAAGTTTCAGCCGCTGACTATGGAAGAGCCATCAGGGGTGAGTGGGTGGCTGTGTTTTTGTACCGGGGGTGGGGTGGATTCGACATGGGAAGAAGGACAAGGCTTTGGCCCGAAACTTTTGCAAGTGTGCTCTCACCAATTCCGCCCTGGAAGCTGTATGAGACGTCTCAAAACTAGCTGTATGAGACGTCTCAAAAACTCCTTTTTATCAGTGACAAAGCCGAAAACCTTATGGAAGCCGCTCCAGTTTTTATCAGTTTTTTTCTCCAGATTCCCCCCTCCCAGGAAGCAGCCATCCTCCAGAGCCTGAGGCCCGCCACAAGTGCACTCTCACCGACTCTGCCCTGGCAGCAGCCGTTTCCCCCTCCTCTCATGTCTTGTTCCTCTCTCTCCTTCCCCCCTTTCCTTTTCCCGCCTCCCAAGAAGCCGTTCTAGCCATACTTCCAAGGTCTGCGCCACCTGTACGAGGCACACCACAAGTGTGCTCTCACTTCATGGCAGCTGTGGCCCTCTCCCCTCTCCCCTCTCCCCTCTCCCCTCTCCTCGCGTCTCATCCCCAATCGCTGCCTGCCCGAGGGGACATTGACCTGATAGACGAGGCGGCGAGCAGGAGCAGGGTGGAGGGCAGCCGGGGGAGGGGAGCAGGCGACTCACAGCACCACCCCTTGTCCCTTATTCTCCTCCGCTCCCTCCCTAAACCCTGAAATCCTCTCAGGAGGCGGCTCTGGCGATTCTGCACGGCCTGAGGCACCTATACGAGGCACACCACAAGTGCACTCTCACGGACGATACTCTGGCAGCAGCAGTCACCCTCTATGCTTGTTTCATCCCCGATCGCTGCCTGCCCGACAGGGCAATTGACCTGATAGACAAGGCGGCTAGTAGGAGCAGGGTGGAGGGCAGCAAGGGGAGGAGGCGGCGGGCGAGTGGGGTGCTGGAGAGGGGTGCAGAGGAGTACTGGCGGGAGATTCGCATGGCGCAGGCTGCACACGAAGCGGTGAGAATGGGTGCAATGCGGTGAGGGTGGTTCTACTGCGGTGCGGTGGAAATGGGTTCAATGCGTTTAGATCGGGTTGTTCTTGGAGGTAAGTGCCTCAAAGCGAGAAGCCTGTAGGAGCAAGGTGGAGGGTAGCAAGGGGAGGAGGAGGAGGGTGAGTGGGGTGCTGGAGAGGGGTGCAGAGGAGTACTGGCGGGAGATCAGGATGGCGCAGGCTGCACATGAAGCGGTGAGAATGGGTGCAGTGCGGTGAAGGTGGTTCCAATGCGGTGAGGATTGGTTTGATACAGTTTTGTGTGTGGTGAGACAAGGTTCTCGAGGGGTTAAATACTGAGGTTGTAGTGTGGCAGTAGAGCAGCGGCAGGGGAGGCGGCCTGCCGCAAAGCTCTCACCTCATTCACCTCTTTCCTCTCCCTCTGCTGTGTTCCCTCACTCCTCATCTGTTACTCCTCATCTGTTCCCTTGCTCCCCTTTTCCCTTGCTCTTTTGCTCCTTCGTTCACTTGCTCCCGTATTCCACGTGTTCTGTTTCCTCTCATCTCCAGGCCTGTGCCTGCTGGAATCCCTCAGACTTCTCTCTTCTTTTCTCTGATTGTGTCTCCCTTTGCAGGCACATGTGCACCAGAATCCCTTCACCTCGCTCACCTCCTTCCTCTCTCTAGACTCACACTCACCCCAATACCACCACCGCTGCTGACGCCGCTGGTGCTTCTCACCCCCCCTTCTTCCCCCAACCCCTTGTTTCTTTCTCTCTTCCACAGGCATATGCTCGCCAGAATCCCTTCACCTCGCTCACCTCATTCCTCTCTCAAGACCACGTTCATGCCGACACCACCACCGCTGCTGATGCCGCTGCTGCTGCTGGTCGCTCCAAGAGTGGCATCACTGGCAGTGACAAGGAGGACGGGTGAGATTCACCACTCACACACACGCCAATATCACCGTATGAATCACACACTTAACACTCCCATTAATACCACCACCACCGCTGCTGCTGCTGGTCGCTCCAAGAGTGGCATCACTGGCAGTGACAAGGACGACAGGTGAGTGAAACCTACCTCTTACCGTCACGCATAATCATACTCATAATGACACCACCATCTGAGTCTCACAAACAATCACACCCACGCTACACCACCACCGCTGCTGACGCTGCTGCTGTTGCTGGTCGGTCCAAGAGTGGCGTCACTGGCAGTGACAAGGACGACCGGTAAGGCGATTGTTATCCCATCGTACAACTCTCACACACACACTGACAGCGTTATCTGCCATTCTTCCATCGTTCGACTCTCACAAACAACCACACCTGCTGGACTGGCTTCCCCCTGAATCGCCTCCCACATCTTCCACCCTTTGCCTCCCACTGGACCGGCATCCCCCTACAGCAGCCGGCAGCAACCCATTCATCCATACCTCTTCCCCCTTGTGTCTATCTATGTATCTTCCTTTCCTTCCCTCCACCAGCCCCACGGAGATCACAGCAGAGCACATAGCAGCAGTGGCCGCCCACTGGACCGGCATTCCCCTGCAGCAGCTCTCCCTCTCCGACCAGCAGCACCTGACAGGCCTAGAAGAGGCTCTAGAGGGAGACACTGCACCCACTGACTCTTCTGTTGTCTCCTTCCTCCGCTGCCTTTCCCCTTGTGCTACTATTCCCCCTGTTCCAGCCCCACGCAGATCACATCAGAGCACATAGAAGCAGTGGCCGCCCACTGGACCGGCATCGCCAGATGCGGCTCTAGCGACGTCCGCGCGAGTCCCTCACGCCCCAGCAGCTTCGTGAGTGGTACGCTAGTTGGGGTTGTGGCAGCGGCCGTAGTGGCACTCACCCTGGAGCTGGTCAGCGGGAGTTTCTGGCGGTGGCCAGATGCAGCTGCAGCGGCGTCCGCGCGAGACCCTTACGCCCCAGCAGCTTCGTGAGTGGTACGATTAGAGTAGAGGGTCTCGGAGTACTGTTCGCTGCTCGTACGTCATTCGCACAGGTGATCGGGCTGGTCAGACTTGCGAGACACTTGGTCACACACTGTCCCGCTGCTTCGCCTGTCTAAGCGACGCCTGGCATACAGAGTTTGGCGACGCGGCTGAGCTCCCCAGCTGGCAGGAGCTGCTTAGGCAGAGGGTGGATATCTTTGCTCTTGACTATGATGCTATCCTCACTGCCATGTATGCATTGCCTGCTAGTGCTGAGGGTGCCTGTTACCTGTGTGTGCCGCCCGACCCAGGTATAGAGTCTGCTGCTCTAGGTGCTGGTGAGCCTGCTGCCCTAGGTGCTGGTGAGGCTGCTGCTCTAGGTGCTAGTGAGTCTGCTCTCTCTGGTACTGTGCCTGCTGAGGCCTTGCACACCTTCACGCTTGACTCAGGTGCTTCCCGCTGTTTCTTTCGCGACAGTACCGCACTCACACCGCTCCCTGCACCTGTTGCTGTCTCTCTGACTGACTCCTCTGGGAGCCCAGTCCTTGCACGTTCCTCCACTGTTCTCCCGTGTCCGGCGGTTCCGTCTGGCTCACTATCACGTCTTCACCTCCCCTCGTTCTCTACAAACTTGGTGAGCAACGCCGTCCTTCAGGATGTATGGGTTGACACCTTTACTCCAGGAGGACAACGTGTGGCGATCTGTACGTGCTCCCGGACTGGCCGGCACCTGGCCACGTTCACACGTGCGCCTGGCTTGAGTATGTACACACTGACTACTGTGTCTCCTCAGGTAGCTGCGTCTGCGTCTGCATCAGGTCAGCTAGCGGCCCCCTGCTCATGTCACGCACTGTCGCACCGGACCCTCCTTTGGCACCACCGTCTTGGTCACCCCTCCGTGCAGCGCCTTCGTGGCATGCACTCGCGTCTCCTTGTCTCTGGTCTTCCCGAGACTCTGCCACCCCTCCCACCCTCGCCTGCCCCTCCCTGCCTTCCCTGTGTCGAGGGGCGGCAGCGCGCCGCTCCTCACTCCTCTGAGTTTCCCCCGACGACTGCTCCTCTGCAGACTCTCCACATGGACGTGTGGGGCCCAGCCCCATCCGTGGACAGGGCCGCGAGCGCTACTTTCTGCTGGTCGTTGACGACTACTCGCGTTACACCACGGTCTTCCCCTTGTGCAGCAAGGGGGGGGTCCCTGATGTTTTGATCCCTTGGATCCGCGCTGTCCGTCTCCAGCTCCGCGAGCGGTTCCGCACGGACCTTCTAGTCCTGCGTCTGCACTCTGACAGAGGTAGTGAGTTTTCCTCCGACCTCTTGCAGGACTTTTGTCGTGGGGAGGGCATTCGCCAGTCGTTCATGCTTCCGGCCTCTCCGCAACAGAATGAGGTTGCTGAGCGCCGCATTGGCTTAGTCATGGAGGTCGCTCGTACCTCCATGATCCATGCGGCTGCCCCCCACTTTTTGTAGCCGTTTGCGGTCCGGTACGCCGCGCATCAGCTCAACATATGACCCCGTATCTCCTTGCCGGAGACCTCCACTGCGTTGGACGGGGGAGGTTGGCGATGCGTCGGTGTTTCGGGTCTGGGGTTCTCATGCCTTTGTCCGCGATACGTCCGCGGACAAGCTCTCCGCCCGCGCCATTCCCTGCGTCTTCCTTGGTTTCCCCCCTGACCGCCTGGCTGGCAGTTTTACCACCCCACCTCGCGCCGAGTCCTGCCCTCTCAGGACGTCACGTTCGACGAGTCGGTTCCCTTTTACCGCCTCTTCCCCTACCGATCTGCCCCTCTCCCCCCCCCGCCACTCTTCCTCGCACCAGGTCCTCCTCCGGTAGACCCCCTCCCCCCTCAGGGTCCTTCTCCCTCAGGTGTGTCTCAGGTAGACCCTGTCGAGCCTATCAAGGTCGCGGTCGACTCTGGTGGTGCTGCTGGGGGTGGTGCTGCTGGGGGTGCTGAGCCGGAGCGTGCGGAGCCTGGTGGTGCTGAGCCTGAGGTTGCTGAGTCTGGGGGTGCTGAGCCTGGGGGTGCTGAGACTGGGGATGCTGAGCCTGCGGGTGCTGAGACTGGGGGTGCTGATCCTGGGGGTGCTGAGTCTGCTGGAGGTCCTACTGGTGCCTTGTCCCGACGGGAGTCTCTCTCTCCACCACAGCTGCGCGAGTGGTTTGCTCGGCGCTGGAGCCTTCGGAGCGGCGCTGCTGGAGCCGGGGGGCCTCCCGCTGGAGGCCCTGGAGCTGGAGGTACTGGAGCTACTGGAGCTGGAGGTGCTGCCAGCATTGGAGCTGGAGCTGCAAGAGTTGATGGAGCCACTGGTCCCGGAGGTGCTCGTACTGGAGGTACTGGAGATGCTGGTGCTGGTGGTGCTGCGAGCGTTGGAGCCGGAGGTGTTGGAGCTGCTGGTCCTGGAGTTACTGGAGGTACTGGAGGTTCTCCGGGTGCCTCGTCACAGCGGAAGCCTCTCTCCCCACCGCAGCTGCGCGAGTGGTTTGCTCGGCGCTGGAGTCTTCACTGTGGTGCTGCTGGAGCTGGAGGGCCTGCCACTGGAGGCCTTGGTCCTGGTGGCGCTGGAGGTACTGGAGCTGCTGGAGCTGGAGGTGGTGCCGGCGTTGGAGCTGGCGCTGCTGGAGGTACTGGAGCCGCTGGTCCCGGAGGTGCTTGTACTAGACGTACTGGAGCTGCTGGAGCTGGAGGTACTACAGAAGTTGGAGCTGGAGGCGCTGGAGTTGGCGCTGCTGGAGGTACTGGAGCTACTGGAGCTGGAGGTGCTGCAAGAGTTGGAGCTGGAGGCGTTGGAGCTGGAGCCGCTGGAGGCGCTGGAGCTGGAGCTGCTGGAGGTGCTGGAGCTGGTGGTACTACTGGCGTTGGAGCTGGAGACCCTGGAGCTGGGGGTACTGGTGCTGTCGGTGCAGGTTCTGGAGGCGCTGTGCGGCCGCGACCGTACTTCGTTCCACTCCTTCAGCAGGTTCTTGGTCTCCCGCCTTCTACTGGCCCTACTCCTCCCTTACTGTGTCCACCGCCTGACTAGTCGCAGTTACAGTCACAGCCAGCCTCCCCACTGCCTGCTCCTTCTCCTTACACTGGGCTGACAGGAGGCCTTGCGGAGCGTCGTGAGCCTGAGTCTCATCCTGCGTCGCCTGTTCGCGCTGTTTGCGCTGGTCGTCGTGTTCCGCGTCAGCGTCCTCCTCCAGTCCCAGGCACGCACCAGATGGCACTTCGTCCTTCCTCTGTTCCACAGCGTGTCCCTCTGCCGTCTCCACCTGTGTCCTCTCTTCGTGACGTTGCTGACCCGCCGTCAGACCTTACTCTTGCTGCCAGTCCTACTGTCACACGTATTCTAGCCACTATTGTCACAGACCCGTCGTTTGAGTCCACTGCTGCGTTTGCTCTAGTTGCTGAGCTTGTTGACTTTGCTGCCGCCTGTCGCCTCGACTACGCCGCTAGTCTTGTTGCTGAGTCTGAGTCTGTCTGTCCTCCGTCCGTCGGGGGTGAGTGTGCTCTTGGCACGGACGTCCTTGAGGACAGGCAGGAGGAGTTTGAGTGTTTTGCCGCTGCTTTACCTCATCTCGTGTCCATGTTGATTGCACCTGAGGGAGACCCCGATGCACTAGACATCCCGACCCCACGCTCTTACGCAGAGGCGATAGAGGGTCCCTACTCCTCTCAGTGGTAGACAGCCATGGACGCAGAGATGGCTTCCTAGAAGTCCACAGGCACCTATGTCGACGAGGTTCCCCCACCTGGGGCGAACATAGTCGATGGCATGTGGATTTTCAGGGTGAAGCGGCCGCCGGGTTCTCCGCCTGCCTTCAAGGCGCGTTACTTTGCTCGAGGCTTCAGTCAGCGACAGGGAGTTGACTTCTTTCAGACATTCTCCCCTACCCCGAAGATGACCACTCTTCGGGTGCTGCAACACGTCGCTGCTCTGCGTGACTACGAGCTTCACTCTCTTGACTTCAGCACAGCTTTCTTAAAGGACACTCTGCACGATGAGATCTGGCTGCGCCGCCCACCTCGATTCACTGGGTCGTTTCTTGCTGGTACCCAGTGGAGCCTCCGGCGGCCAGTCTACGGTCTCCGACAGGCGCCTCGCGAGTGGCACGACACACTGAGGACGACGCTTGCGGCTCTTGGGTTTGCTCCTTCGAGTGCTGACCCGTCGCTGTTTCTACGCACCGACACTTCTCTGCCGCCGTTCTACATCCTCGTGTACGTCGACGACTTGGTCTTTGCCACTGCTGACACTGCCGGACTGGCCCACGTGAAGTCGGAGCTGCAGAAGAGACACACGTGCACAGACCTGGGTGAGCTGCGCAGCTATCTTGGCTTGCAGATCACCCGGGACAGAGCACAGCGCACCATTACCTTGACTAAGTCACACATGGTGCAGCAGGTCCATCAGCGCTTCGGATTCATGTACTCCTCGCCACAGTCCACTCCTCTGCCTACCGGTCACTCGCTCTCAGCTCTGACTTCGGATGAGTCCGTAGAGCCGAGTGGCCCGTATCCAGAGCTTGTGGGCTGCCTCATGTACCTGATGACCTGCACTCGACCTGACCTTGCCTACCCTCTTAGCATCCTGGCACGCTACGTTGCGCCCGGGAGACACCGTCGAGAGCACATGGAGGCCGCTAAGAGGGTGTTGCGCTACTTGTGCAGTACGTCGGGCATGGGACTCGTGCTTGGAGGACGGGCTCAAGTTGTCCTCACTGGCCACGCAGACGCTTCTTGGGTTGACGACTTGGCTACGCAGCGGTCGGCATAGGGTTACATTTTCAGCCTTGGCGCCGGCTCTGTTTCGTGGCGGTCTACCCGCTCGTCTTCTGTTCTCAGTTCTAGTCGTGAGGCTGAGATCTACGCTGGGGCCATGGCTGCACAGGAGTTACGCTGGCTCACCTACCTGCTGAGTGACTTGGGAGAGCAGCCTCGTTCCCCCCCAGTTCTGTACGTCGACAACAAGGCCATGCTTGCCTTGTGTCAGGAGCACAGACCGGAGCACAGAACGAAGCACATCGCTCTGCGCTACTTCCTTGCTCGAGAGCTGCAGCAGCGTGGTCAGCTTCGTCTTGCTTACGTGGCCTCTCGGGCCAACACTGCTGATATCTTCACCAAGGCACTTGTGCCTTGTGATCATCAGCGTTTCTGTTGTTCTAGGCCTTGTGCCTACTTGGCCTCACTTGCTCACTTCTTGACTTTGCTTGTACTGTGATCTATATACATATACCTGCATGCTTGCACTTGCTAGGTTTTGATCACTGTACTGTTTGTTCTCCATTATATAACTCTGCATGTGAACTGGCCTTGTGGCCATTTGCTTGTGCTCAGAATGCGTGGTGACGTCGTGATCCACCCTGAGCTTGCTTTGCTTTTCTTGACCGGTCTTGTGACCTCTTGTTCTCCCCCACTTTGCCTATGGGGGTGTGTCAAACTTATATGCTGCTTATTGTGTAGGCTATAGTGGGGTAGCCCATAAGGGGTACAACCCAATTAGGGTTTCCTACTTGTACCCATCCTGCTGCTAGTTCATTCATTCTCGTTCATTATTCTGACATTCTTATCTCGTGCGACAGCTGCCTTCGGCACAGGCGGACGCTTGGAAGTCCTTGGCACCACATAATGCCTGAGGTGTTTTGGAGGCTGGGACACGCGCTGACGTTTCCCCTCTCTAGACGCCCGGAAGCTATCGTTGCCACTGTCCATCTTGGCAGTGGCTACTGGACAGTTGTTGTCCAGAATGGCGAATTGTCCAGGCTTTGTGCACAAAATGTGCTTGCTTGGTTTCACCGTCCACAATTTTGCTGACAATGACGTGGCGTACAAATGGCAAACAGAAATATGCGAGCCAATCACCCTTAGCAACCACACCTCCATTTGCGATGTTCTTATCACGACAGTCCGGACGCATTTGTGTCCAACCACAACCATTCATACCCGCACACGAAGTTGGGGTGATGTACAGTTCGGTGTCCATCCTACAATTCTATAACCAAACATTTGAAAATAGGCAACCAAATCGTTGTCCAAACATTCTTATCAAACTCCAACAACAGATCCGCACACATGTTCTGCCATGGATACTCTACCAAACATCATTCACCATTATCTATCAAAACTTATCCTCAGGGCGTGCGCATGTCTGCCTCATCACTGTCGAACCCTTCCCCTGTGGCCGCTTCCACGCTCTCTACTTCCGCTTCCCCTGCTTCCCCTGGCGCATCATCACTACCGCCGCCTCGAGGTGTCTGCGGGTTTGACTTAGCATTCTTTTCCAGCTCGAATGGGGTACCGGGCAGAACCCCTATGTCCTCCATTGCCTTCCGCCATTCCCTCCACCGATACCACTGCCGTTTGTGCACGAGGTGACGAACGTCATCCTCAATGCACCCTTCGAGCGCTGCCATCTCACTCTCCGTCAGTTCCATGACCTTGGACATTCTGTCCTTCCTCCGTATCACGAATTTTCCTGCAGCGTAGGCGTACGCCGCGTCCTCCTCCTTCTGATACGCAACTAAACGTATATGTTTTGCCTGCGGAGATAACTGCAGCAACGGGAGCTAGGCTGCGGGCTAGGCACGGGTGCTCGTGTGATTTCTGCGTTCGTTCGTTCCTTAGTCGTTCCCTTGTGCGCACACACTTGCTAGTTCATGGGGAAAGTTGGCAAGAGTTCCACTAGGAAAAGTTTAGAACAAAAGGTTCGCACCAACATTGGCATCACAGACTACATCAGAGCTAGCTAGGCTACTGGTCGACCTCCAGCGCAGCATGGTCGACCGCGCTCCAGCGCAGCAGCGCTCGCACCGCTCCAGCGTTGCAGAGTAGCGGTGCGCCAACGTTGCAAGTCCATGGTGTGCCAACGCTGCAGCAAGTCGGCTGCACAGCGTTGCACCCGCAGGACAACGGTGCACCTGCTTCGCAGGTGTGCGCAGCTGGTTGGTGCGCACTTCCCTGTCACGTGCACAGCGCAGACGACTGGCAGACTCCACGCCAGCGACTGCGCCCACCAGCCACGTCGACCTCGGGATACCACCCCCGAAGTCAGCCTCGCAGACTTCACCCCGGCGACACTCGCGCACGTCGCCCGGGTATCCCGGTAGACCGGGCAACCACGCCTGGCCGACCAGCGCAGTCCGTAGCCGGCCACGCATGCCCGGCGTCCCCAGTCCGGCGTCCAGGCTCCCAAGACGCCGACCAGACGCCCAGGTCGGCGTCCGGCCGCCCCAGGACGCCCAGGTCGGCGTCCTGGCCCCCAGGACGCCGTGCAGACGCCCAGGGCGGCGTCCTAGACTCCTAGGACGCCTAGGTCGGCGTCCTGGCCTTCCAAGACGCCGTGCGGGCGCCCACGACGTCGACCAGGCGCCCGGGTAGTCGTACCGACGCCCAGGTCGGCGTCCAGCTTCCCAGGACGCCGTCCAGGCGTCCAGGACGCCAACCAGGCGTCCAGGACGGCGTCCTCCTGCTCGGCGCCCTCCAGCAAGGCGCCCTCCAGCTCGGCGCCCTTGCAGTGGCCCCCGTGCCCACTGCTGTTGGTCGGCTGCATCCCCCGCACGCTCGACCACTCGGTCGGCTCCGCCCAAGCGAGGACGGGGCCACACAACACTCCCGTTGACACTCCCCTGCCGCGTTCACGCTTGGGCCCCAGCCCACACGGCAGCACTGCTCGGAGAAATGCTCAGCGGCGTGCACACAACACACAGCACGCCGATCACCGCACCAGCCATGCAAGAGGGCATGGCACCTACTGCTGCACGTCGTCGTCGCCGTCGCCCACGTCGGCCAAGCACACCTGGCCGATTGCGACGGAGCACCGGTTGAAGGCCGGATAGTGCAGCGCCTTCGTCAGGAAGTCGGCCGGCTGCTCGGTGGTCGGGATGTACCTCAGCGAGAACTTCCCGCGCTTCACCATGTGCTACAGCCAGGCCTGTCGCCGCTCCATGTGCTTGAGGTTGCCCGTCAACCCCATGCCCTCGGCGACTGTGATGGCCGACTTGTTGTCCACTCGCAAGACAGTCGGCTTCCCTGCGTCCAGCTGCCGGAACTCTGCAAGGAGAAAACGAAGTCGGCGTCCCTCCTTGCCGGCTTCGGTGGCCGCCACGTACTCCGACTCGGTCGACGACAACGTCGCGCACTTGATGCGCTGGCTCGACCAGGAGACTGCGGCCCCTCCGTAGACGAACACGTAGCCACCCGTGCTCGTCCTGTTCTGCTTGTCACCAGCGTCGTCGGCGTCCACGTAGCCGACCAGCTCCAGCGACTCAGGTCCACCGCCGAACTCCAGGGCGGTGTCACGTGTGTTGGCGAGGTAGGCGAGGCAGCGGTCAACCTCGCGCCAGTGCTGGTCGCTCCTCACCGTGAGGCCGCTCCCCAGCTTGCTGCAGGTGAAGGCGACGTCCGGCCTTGTCGTCGTCGCCGCGAACTGCAGCGAGCCGACTTTCTGCCGGTACTCCTCCTCCTGGCGCTCCTGCGCCTCCTCGTCGTCGAAGGTGAGCTCGGCGTAGGCATCGACCGAGACCGGCGTCTTCGGGGTGCGCCCGGTCTGCTCCTCGTCGATGAAGCGCCTACGCAGCTTGCCGGCGTAGCCCTGCTGGTGCAGCCACAGCTTCCCCGCCGACCTGTCGCGGACGATCTCCAGCCCGAGGTACTTCTGCACCGGTGAGATCTCGCGCAGCTCGAAGGCGGCTTCCAGCAGCGCCTTCAGCTCCTGCAACATCGCGGCGCTGCTGCTGGCGGCGAGCAGGTCGTCAACGTAGACCAGCACCCAGCAGGCCACTCCGTCGACGCCGACCTTGAAATAAAGAGCCTCGTCGACTTGGCTCTTCTTCCACCCGGCGCCGACCAGCACATCGTTGAGCGCCAAGTACCACAGCAGCGGCGACTGCTTCAGCCCGTACAGGCTCTTCAGCAGCTTGCACACCCGGCCGGTTCCGTCGTTGAAGTAGTCCGGCTGGGACATGTACAGCACCCGGTCGAGCTTGCTCTGCAGGAAGGCGTTCTTCATGTCGAGCTGCATCAGGTTGAGGTTGAGCACGGCGACGATGCTGAGGAAGATCCTCAGCGTGACGTAGCTCCCCACCGGCGCGAACGTCTCGTCGTAGTCGGCGCCGTACACCTGGGTGAAGCCCTTCACGACCAACCTCGCCTTCTCGCGCTCGACGGTGTCGTCGACGTGGTACTTCGTCGTCAGCACCCACCGATTCTTCATGATGTTCACTCCCGGCGGGCGTTCGACCAGCTCCCACGTGCCCATGTTGATGAGGCTGCGGATCTCCTCTTCCATGGCGGCCTTCACCGCCGGGCCCTTCCAGCTTGCCAACGCCTCCTTCACCGTCATCGTCGAGATGTCCCAACGGTGCTCGGGGTCGGCCTGCATGTCGGGGTCGAGCTCTGGAAACTCCTCATCCTCCTCGGCGTCGTCGTACAGCAGGTCATCACCGTCCACGTCGTACACCGTGGTGAAGGCTGCGGGGACGAAGAAGTCAGGCGGCCTCCGAAGTCGGCCTGTACGCCGTGGTCCCGGCTGAACCTCCTCGGCGCCCCCTTCATCGTCGCCGTCGTCGCTGTCCTTGGCGTCCTGCTGCACCTCAGTCGGCGTCCCAGCCGACTTCTCCCCTGTGGTCGGCTCCCCTGCCGACTGCCCGGTCGCCGACTGCTCCTTAGTCAGCGTCGCTGCTGCCTGCTCCCCTGTCAGCTGCTGTTCTGCAGGCGACGTCTCCTTCACCGCCGTCACCAAAGTCGGCTGCACCACCTGCTGCCTCCCAGTCGGCGTCAGCTTCGCTCCCACGCCGACTTGCACGGCATCACGTCGGCCACCGGCGATGCTTGGGGCCGGCGCCACAGGTGACGCCCCACTTCTCCCCTCATCACCGGAGGCCGACGTCGGGGTCAGCCCATGCAAGTCGGTAACAAGGGGAGGGGCAGGCGAGGGGCAGGGAGTGGGGACGACCTCGGCGTCCTCACCAGCAAGCTCACCGACCTCGGCGAGCAGCGGCAGCGTCGCCGTCGAGGTGTCCGTGGGCGGGTGGACCGGCATCCGGCCGGACGCCGGCCCGTGCGCCGACTTCCACACCTCCAGCGACAAGCTCTCATAGTACACCACGTCCGACGTGGTGACCACCCGGTTGTCGGCGATGTCGAGGAGCTCCCAACCCTTGCTCTCCTCCGACACGCCGAGGTGAAGGCCCCACCGGGCCTTGGGCTGCAGCTTCCCACCACGCTGCTGCTCGGGGACCAAGAACTACGCCATGCAGCCCCACACCCGCGCCAGCGACAAGTCGGGCTTCTTCCCGGTGAGCAGCTGGTACGGCGTCGTCCCCGGCGGCAGCGCCGACCGCTCAAGGCAGTTGCGGACCCAGACGGCCTGCCGCAGGGCTAGGTGCCACCAGTGGTGCTGCACGCCCATGTGCAGCAGCATCGTGCGCACCGACTCCACCACCGTCCTCATCTCCCGCTCCGCCATGCCGTTCTGCTGCGGGGTGTACGGGCAGGTCAAGTCGTGGATGATCCCCTTGCCGTTCACGAAGTCGGTGAACTGCTTCCCGAGGAACTCCCCTCCCCGGTCAGAGCGCAGCTTCAACACCGACCTCTTCGTCTGCCTCTCAGCCACCGCCAGCCACTGCACGAACTCCCGCAACGCATCTGACTTCTTGGCAACCGGCCGCACCCACATGTAGCGGGTCTTGCGGTCCTTCAGCAGCAGGAAGTACAGGCTACCATCCTTGGCAGCCACGCGAAACGGCCCGCACAGGTCGATGTGCACGACGGCCAGCACGTCGTCGGCGTCGGAGCCTTTGTCGGGGAAGGTGTGCCTCGCTAGCTTCCCGCTGACGCACGAAACACACGGGGAGTCGGCGCCGGACGCTGACTTGAGGTCCAGCCCGGTGGTGACCTCGTGCTTCGCTGAGCTCCGGATGGTGTCCATGCCGACGTGCGCAAGCCTTGCGTGCATCCTGTCCGGCGTTGCCTTCGTCGCCGAGACGATCGTGCACAGGGCCACTACCTCCGTGGTAGGCGTTGTCGGCGTGGCCGAGCAGGGGCGCAGGTCGGTGCAAAGGACACGCCCGGTGTACGTCGCCCGACCGAGTACCTCCCCCGCTGCCGAGATGAGCAGCATCCCGTCGCCGTCCTCCTGCAGCTTCACGCCATGCTCCTTCAGCTGGCCGGCCGAAAGTAGGTTTGCCCGGACGCCGAGCACGAACGACACGTCGGGGATGAGCACCCGCTTCCCGGCCTCCCCTTTCAGAGCGACAGTGCCGCGGCCCTGAACGTCCTGCAGCGCCCCATTGAAGCCGCGCACGTGCTTCACGTCGCCGCTCGGCCCCATGTTGACGAAGGCCTCCTTCGTCCCCATCAGGTGGTGCGAGCAACCGCTGTCGAGCAGGACCACCGCCGGGTTCGCCTGCACAGCTGCCGCCACCGCCTGGAAGTCCTCACCGGCCTCCGGCGCCAGCGAGACGGTCGTCTCCACGACGCCGACCAGCGAGCACGACGCCGCCTTGTCGTCTCGCCCCTTGCCGCCTGCTGAGGAGTCGGCGTCCTTCGCCGAGGTCGACTTGTTCGACTGCTTCTCCTTGCGCGGCTGGTTTCCTCCTCGACGAGGACGACGACTCCCAGACCTCCCGCGGCCTCCCTTGGCGTCGTCGTCGTCGGAGTCACTTCGGTCGGGGCACTCGAAGGAGAGGTGATCGGGGTCGCCGCACAGCCAGCATTCCCGGCGTCGGCCTCCTCCTCCACGACCGCTATCCTTAGCCGACTTCTTCTTGTCGGCGTCCTTGCTCGGCTTCCACCCGCTGCTACCACCTCCGCCAGGCTTCCCACGCTGCCCTGGTCGGCCTCCTTGCTTCGCCGGGGCGACGAAGTTTGCCTGCGCCAAGAGCTCCTGGGACCGCTCGGCCTCCTGCATTGCCTCGTCCTGCAGGATGTATGAGGTCAAGTTGTCCTCGTTGAGCGTCGTCCTCGTGCTCGGCGCCATTGACAGCCGCTTCAGGAGGTTGTAGCTGCTCGAGAGTCCCTGCATCACGTGGGTGACGTACGACGCCGTCGAGTACTGCGCGCCGGCCATCCTGATGGTGGCAAGAATTCGCCGAGCTCGGTTGCAGTAGTCGGTCGCTGTCTCATCGTCGCCCATACGCAGGTTTGTCAGCTGCCCCTCCAGCTGGGAGATGAACAAGTCGTCGGTGACTTGGTAGGTCGACTCAATGAAGTGCCACGCCCGGTGCCCGGCGTCGAGGTACTCCCGGCACCACTTCAAGGCGATCTGCACACCCGGCGAGCAGCACCGCGAGATGACCGTGAAGGTCAACAACTGCACGGCGCGAAACTCTGCTCGTAAGTCGGCGTGGTGCTCCTTCGGCGTCGCCACGGTCCCTCGGGCGAAGCCAATCAGCCCGGCCATCTCCAGCTGGGGCTCGATGGCTTCCTTCCAGGTGAGAATGTCCGGTCGACCAACGAGCGGCGGGGTGACCAAGATCCTGTCCGGCGTGAACTTGAAGTAGCCGTAACTCGGTGCAATCCCGCCCGCCGTCACCTGGGTCGCCGACATCGGCGACAATCCATTTCGACGCCCACCGGCGTCGCCCTGCGAGGAGCCTGCAGCCGCCGACGACTGCATCCCTCGCGCCTGAACGCCGCCGGCTTCACCGGCGTGAATCACACCTCTCTGCCTCGACGTGCCTCCCGCACTGCTGCCGACCTGACCTCCACCGGCGTTGACGCCCACGTCGACGCCGCCGTCGTTGTTCACCGGTCGAGGAGAGGCAGGCCGAGAAGGGGGGTGCTCCGCTGCCCACACGGAGCGGAGTCCTGCCTCGACGACCGCCCAGGGTATCGCCACGTACTCCTGGGCCTCATGGCGTCTCCTCGCATCCTCCAGCTGTGCCTCCAGGGTGTCCATCACCTCGGCGTCACCTACGCGCACGCTAGTGACTGCACGGCTGCCGGCCTACGAACACGGTTGGTGCAAAGTCGGCTAGACTGAACTACGTCGCGGTGTCGTCCACGCTCACCGCACCATGCGGAGATAACTACAGCAACGGGAGCTAGGCTGCGGGCTAGGCACGGGTGCTCGTATGATTTCTTCGTTTGTTCGTTCCTTAGTCGTTCCCTTGTGCGCACACACTTGCTAGTTCACGGGGAAAGTTGGCAAGAGTTCCACTAGGAAAAGTTTAGAACAAAAGGTTCGCACCAACATTGGCATCACAGACTACATCAGAGCTAGCTAGGCTGCTGGTCGACCTCCAGCGCAGCATGGTCGACCGCGCTCCAGCGCAGCAGCGCTCGCACCGCTCCAGCGTTGCAGAGTAGCGGTGCGCCAACGTTGCAAGTCCATGGTGTGCCAACGCTGCAGCAAGTCGGCTGCACAGCGTTGCACCCGCAGGACAACGGTGCACCTGCTTCGCAGGTGTGCGCAGCTGGTTGGTGCGCACTTCCCTGTCACGTGCACAGCGCAGACGACTGGCAGACTCCACGCCAGCGACTGCGCCCACCAGCCACGTCGACCTCGGGATACCACCCCCGAAGTCAGCCTCGCAGACTTCACCCCGGCGACACTCGCGCACGTCGCCCGGGTATCCCGGTAGACCGGGCAACCACGTCTGGCCGACCAGCGCAGTCCGTAGCTGGCCACGCATGCCCGGCGTCCCCAGTCCGGCGTCCAGGCTCCCAGGACGCCGACCAGACGCCCAGGTCGGCGTCCGGCCGCCCCAGGACGCCCAGGTCGGCGTCCTGGCCCCCAGGACGCCGTGCAGACGCCCAGGGCGGCGTCCTAGACTCCTAGGACGCCTAGGTCGGCGTCCTGGCCTTCCAAGACGCCGTGCGGGCGCCCACGACGTCGACCAGGCGCCCGGGTAGTCGTACCGACGCCCAGGTCGGCGTCCAGCTTCCCAGGACGCCGTCCATGCGTCCAGGACGCCAACCAGGCGTCCAGGACGGCGTCCTCCTGCTCGGCGCCCTCCAGCAAGGCGCCCTCCAGCTCGGCGCCCTTGCAGTGGCCCCCGTGCCCACTGCTGTTGGTCGGCTGCATCCCCCACACGCTCGACCACTCGGTCGGCTCCGCCCAAGCGAGGACGGGGCCACACAACACTCCCGTTGACATTGCCGTAGCCGGATCTGTCGTTATCTTGACGCACCACTTCCTGACACGCAAGTCAAACCAGACTCCGGTGTACTCACTTGTGCCACCCCTCTTCTTCTCTCCTGCCCCTGCACATGCCTTTGCCTTCGCCGATGCTGAGCGTGGCTTTCGCCCCCCTTCACTTCGACCCTTCACTGGTGTGGCCTCCGGGGTTGTCGGACTGAGCGTATGCGTACTTTCTTTGCGAGCCTTTGGATGTGCCTCAGTCTGTTCCTGCTGCTGGGGGGCCCAAATCGCTGGTGCAGGCGGGAGCAGGCCGGGGGTCTCGTGAAGTAGGTTTGCCAGAGTCTCCTGTGCGGCAAAACGCTCCAGATGGTTCTCCACCATGGGACACCGCATGAGTAGTGGCATCCCATATGTGCTCAGCTCATGTGCAGATGCTGCCCGCAGTTGATGTATGTCGTACCCACTTGCCGATGCGATGCTCATGACCGCTGATGCCAGCACAAACCCGTCTAGTTCCATGTTAGTTTGATCACGAGAGAGGCGTGCCAGATCCGTGCGCACGTCATCTTCCTTTGGGAACACCAAGCAACCCTGGTCCCCAATTTCGGCAATTGGCTGAAGGGGCACCTCGACCTGCTCCATGAAAAGTTGCACAACCAGCTCCCCAGCCGCTTGACTGCATACATCGCCACGCAGCCCGCGTCTGTAGTCGCGCGACGTAACTCCGTCGCAAGCCACCCACGTTTGAACCGTGCCGAAATCCGACCTCACGAGCGCTTTGAGGTACATGCATACAAACACACCGCAGTCCTTGCAGTTCATTGGCTGTGGAATCACTTCTTTCTGCGAGGATTAAACAGGTGTATGGAGCGTCAAATCAATCCAAACTCGCCCCGTGAACAAATGTTAACCAAGAACAGAGAACACAGAAGGCATGACAAACGCATTGTATCTCACCGGGATGACGACAGTCTTAGCTTCTCGCACTTTTTCAGCAGCATGAACACGGTTGTCGGTAGGCAGTTGAGCCTCGTGGATTAGCAGCAGCGTCCTGAGTCAATCAGAGGCAATAGTGAGGATGCTATGAATCCTAAATTGATGTAGTGCACAAACTGCAAAAACAAATTCCACGTACTTCTTAACACCCTCTATCACCGCAGGATCCTTTGCGTGCATGCCGTCGCTGTCGTAGTGGACAAGGATTACACCCTCCG
This sequence comes from Closterium sp. Naga37s-1, assembly GCA_947471745.1. Classification (NCBI taxonomy): domain Eukaryota; kingdom Viridiplantae; phylum Streptophyta; class Zygnematophyceae; order Desmidiales; family Closteriaceae; genus Closterium; species Closterium sp. Naga37s-1. The sequence continues at coordinate 2,402,358 of CANJKZ010000794.1, read as the reverse complement.
TTGCACCCTCGCCCAGTTTCCCAGACGTTATGGACCTAAGGTTCAGAGCTATGACCAAGGAGAAGTGATTGCTGCTCAGACAATCGGAGCATGGCGAATAAGGATTAGACCACTCGGGTGCTGCGGCGTAAATTGTCAATGAAATATGTTCTTATATGCAACAACTCACCGTGCAATGACTGGAATAGCCAGGTAATCCATTTCGAAGATACACTGTGACCCGCCCATTGGCCATGCCTTGTTCAGCTACGTGTCATAGACGAAAGCTTTGGCGTCGAGCGAAAACCACGTCTTACCATCTTGCAGTTTAGGATGTCGGATGTTGAGAAGTCTGCAACCACGGCCACAACAAAAAACAACCGATTGAACCAACTCAACTCGCAACTTACGCAACAACCCTAATACGGCAGATTATTGCTTACATGTTGTGAAAATCCACTATGCTGTCGGCGAGATACTTCCCGTCCACTGTTGACAGTGCATCTTTGGCGGTGACCTGGCATTGCCGTGAGGGCCGAATAGCGTGAGAGTCCGGAAGTCACGACGAACAGCAGGATTCCGCAGCCTCTTGATCAAGTCGTCGGGTTGGTCGTCGACGGGCGATCCACCGACGCCGGTGTTCCACCCCGATGCCGATGACCTCGTCTCGCGTTTTATGGATCCCCTCTTCAACATGTCTTCGTCATGTGCCTTGCTGTCCGTAACCGGAGGGCGAGTTAGCATCCACGATAGTAGGCTAGATACGTGAGGACCTTGTGGCGGAGACCCGTCCACAGGCTCGCCTTTCACTCCCCTTGAACGACGACTCATAGTGCTGGACGAGAACGCTGGGACAGAGTGGTGATGGCCAGAATAGTGGACGTCAACAGTCTAGTAAGGCGTTAGCAGAAGCTTATTGTCTAGCTGATCGGTCCGTGAGACGGGCACTAATGTGCTCTGCGGCCTATAAGGTTGGATAGCAGGACGAGCGATGAACAACCGAACCGAATTCGGACTCTCATCGACATCACATGATGTTTCCACGTGTCAACTGCGTTGGAAAGCGCTCCAAAATGGAGGGTTCCGGATCCGACATTGATGTTGTTGTTTCGGGATTCCCAATGTACCAGACATATTTCGACGTTATTGATAGGCTTCAACACTTTTTCGCATACAAGTCAAAAGCGTACAACGAAAATCTCGTCACACCAGCCACAAATCCTAACCCTCCAATTACATCTATCCTACATGCCCAGCTGTCCCCTGTCGATTGCGTTTAGCGAGTACATGCAAACTTGTGTGGAAATCCATGTACGAGGGTTCTGACACTTTTTAGGGTGACTCCATAAACCATATAACATTACATTTGGAAGGCGTTGCAAGCACAATGTACGAACTACACAACTACAACCACAACCCGTGAAGCAGATTAGGCCCACCGCCACCCTAATAGCTGTTCTCGCTGACAAAGGAAACAAGGGGCGAGCTTGTGCACAGTAGGCCAGCAAGGTCGCCGCTAGAGCTGTCACTGCATAGGGAAATCCCGGGTCGCATAGTGACACGGCGCTGGTCTTTAAGGGGCGTGCGACGAAGCCGCTTGACCACTTCGTCGTTCTCCACCCCAACACGTTCAGGGACGTCGCGCGGACTTATGCCCATCTCCGCAGCAGTGCGAAAGTACGCCTGCGTAACTGCGCGCACCACGCGTCGGCGGCTTCTTGGGTCAGTCCCTTCGGGCATGGACTCCGGAGCGGTTGCCGCACCCGCAATCGATGCCGTGACGCCCGATGGCCGGCCAGTCATCAACAGGAGGTGCTCGTCACAAGCGGCGTAGTCCGTAGCGTGCATGAAGCCAGTCGCACCCTTTGAGAATCAGTCAATAACGACCTGCAGCTGGACCAATTGCTTGATGAGGGGCTCACGAGTGACGGCGGTAGGGGGATATTCCGTTAGGTGGAGGAGCGTGCGCCACGCCAGGGGCATAACGCCTGACCGGGCCCATGTGAGATGCACGGCCCAAGCTGGAGTTGCACGACAGGACCTACCAACCCAGACTAGCACGTTCTCATATGCCAGTATAGGCATTAACTCTTTGGCACGCCATTCGGCGTCCCCGGTCACAAAGCCTAGGTAGATGCAACGGAAGACTGTTTTGAACATTTCTACCACTCCGTTGAACCAAGGAAAGTTGACGGGGTTCACAACACCACCGAGGTGAACAATGATGGTGTTTGACAGCTCCTGCACACGAAACCCGAACATAACTGCCTCCTTACACGACTGGTCCAGTGTGCGATGCATCGACCCTGAAACGAGAACAAGCGCCCTCTTGTTGTGGGCCAGGCGGTCTCCATTGAAATTGTCAATATACTCGCTGAAGAACTGCGTCAAGGAAAGGGAACGGGGACTGTGAGTATTGGCGCCAGGACGGATGGGAATGCACTCAACCATAGGAGCATGAAGTCGGTTACACATACCTCGGCGGACAACTCCGCTTAGCGTAGCGGCGGTATTTCCGCGTACGTGAAGGACGGACACAATGGCCATCACAACTCCGACAAGCGTACGAAAAAGAGGCCCCGTACACAGGTTGTCCAAGCAATTGAACTTTGAGGTAAAGTGTCCATTACAATGGTTTCTCTTTGGCAGTTGTACAACAAGTCGAGTTAGGGTTTCCTCTTGAGAGTTGAAGTGATGTTGGGCAACGCCTGCGAGGCGTGCGGCTTGGAGCACGTGGATGATAATACTCTGCAGTCTCACTTGACAGGCAACAAACGATGCAGACGTAAAATTAACCACGCTAGGGTAGAGTGGCTCGTAGAGGCGTAAAGAGAGGCTGTACGTGCTATGCGGGGCGAGCGCCCACCTTCACCTGAACGGTCTCGGCAAACCGACGGGGCTGGAGCCGCAGGGCACAACACTGAACAGCATGTGGTAGCACAAGAACCACATGCTGCTGCGAGAGAGGAGGAGGAAGATGCGGAGAGCGACATTAGTAGTATTGATGACGGGTTCGACACTCTCACTGAGCTTTACATTTTTTTCAGAGATACGGACCTTTCAAGACGGGAGGTTAATTGATTGCTCAACATATTCGCGAACCCCCGGTTCTCGGTGAGAGATGCCAGGTGGTGGATGAACTTCGTCGACGTGAGGCGTTTCGGCAAGCTGATGGCCCCTCCGGATCTAGTGCCATGGCAGTCGACGGTCATTAAATGCTACGGGCCGGGTGGAAAGATGGCGAATCTTCCACTGCATTTCAGAAACACTGAGCTGGTGAGCATGTGGGGCGTTCCGAGGGGCGTGATCGTCGTTGATTTTTTGCGCGGGGTAACATTGGGCTGGAGCACACACTCATGCCTGGAGAATGCTTCCTCTCGTAACAGTTGGTGCAGAAGCTGGTGCGGATGTTCATACACACGGAGGGCTTCGTGACGGAGCTGCGCACAGACAAAGAAGACAGTGAGGGCAAGAGGCATTTCAGCACCCCTGACACCGGGGTCTGGATGGAAAAAGCACAAGTGAGTCTATGGGGACTGTGGAACCGTTGACGGCGCGAAACTCATCACACGTCCAATGACTTTGTGGCATAAAACCCTCAACCAGCCACGTCTTGTTCGCATAAACGTGATGACGTGTGCAGGCGAGCCGTCCGGAGCAGAAGGGCATCATTCTGGGTGTCATTGTTTACAGCGACAGTACTCACGCGAGTGCCAATGGGAGGCTACAAGCGTGGCCAGTACTTATCAGCTTGTTCAACATCCCAGAGGCTCTGAGATGGCTGGAGCCTGGCCACGTTCTTGCTGGTGTGCTGCCTTTCCCGCCGGACTGGGCCACGTCGACGGTCAAGACCCGTGTGTTCCAAGAGGCGATGGCCATTATCTTCGAGCCGTTGTTGAGAGAGCACCGAGGATGAGTCCCCGTGATGCGTGGTGTGTTGTTGTCTTGGAAGTGCAGCTGACGATCCAATGTTGTTGCTTATTGCATTGGTAAGTGCAGAGCAGAGATGAAGTTCATATACATGACAGATGCATCTGGCCAAGTGGTGAAGGCCTACCCATGCCTATTTGCAGAGGTTGGTGACTACCCAGAGTCATCACGCTGCACGGCGACAATGCAGCAGGGGTCACACAGGCCGTGCAGCTCGTGCTACATCAAGAAGACGAGTCTGTCCCAGCTCCAGACAGAAACGACGGTGAGGACAGCGGAGCTACACCGGAAGGTAGTGGAGGCTATGCAGAATGCATCGACGAAAGATGACGCGAACAAGATCAGGCGACGTTGGTCGACACACCCCGTGCAGGTCAGAATACGTTGATGTTACATGATGGAGAGGGTCTGACAACCCTAGTCTGCGAGGATCGTGCGATGCGTGTTGTGTCATGGTTGAAACAGGTTACACATACGCGTCTCGAAGACATCTAAACCTTCTCCTGTACGTGTTGTTTTGGTGGCAGTGCGTCTTGGAGAGGTGGAATTTTGCCAAAACCACATGGGGGAACGTATTCCGGGCATGCGTGTCTGACGTTCTGCATGTGTTGGACGGAGGAGTCCTGGGACACCTGATAGACGTTTTCATTTCTCCCCTAAGCAAGCCGGAGAGGCAGGAACTGGAGAGGTGATTGGTGGGTTCGTGTGGCTGATAATGTCAAGTTGTCGTCATGATGGGCCAGATAGACGTGTAACAAGTTGGTTGACCTTGTGCAGGCGCAAGAAAGAGCAGAAGAAGGGTACTCGCACAACGGTAGTCCGGATCCCCGGTGGAAATTCGTGGTTTAAGTCACGGGCGAACTACGCGGCGTTTGAGAACAGGGGTATGATGCAGGTGATGCCGATACTCATTGCGGACAACATGGACGAGTGCAAGCTAGAGGAGAAGGCGCAACGGATCAAGGAGGTGAGGGCGTTCAGGAGGTACGAAGTTTTCTACAAGTCGCTGCTCGGCGTAACCAAGCACACCGAGAGGACCTTGAGTGACGTTCGCCAGAACGCTTACTTGTGAGTGGGATACCTGGTTGTGACCAGCTATGGGGAGGTTAGCTATGGGGTGCGTATGTCCAGTTGTAGCATTGTGGCTGCATGTTGCACGAATCGGTAGAGGTGGAGGAGCGTCGGGTGTGATGTGCAAATTACTCAACCGTGTCATGTACAACGGACGCACGGATGGTTGTGCCGCCGTTTTGCAGGATGATGGACGCTATCAAGGACGCCTTTAAGGTGCAACCGTCTGTTTGGAACTTAGCGAAGGTGCACCAGATCGTCCATCTCATTGATGGCATCACGCTTCGAGGGTTGCCGTACGAGTACTCCACGAACCTCTGGGAGCACACCCACAAGGGCACGGTGAAGGTCCCTGTGCGCGGGAGCAACTGGAAGGATATACCCCGACGCATCGTAGAGGAGGAAGTGCAGAGGGAGATCACGCGGGAGGTGGCGGCATTAGCTGGGGGAGGACGGCAGTACGTCAGTGCCTTGCGAGAGGTGAGATGCCCGCATCGGAGTGGAATGGTGATACCACATGGTAACGGACGCTTGGTAAGCGGGGGTACGGCACGTGGCTAGAACGTAGGGGTCCATAGTTTATTCGCCGTGGTTTGGGTTGGGTACGGTGACAGGGCAAGGTGTGTATTGGCAAACAGCCAACAATGCATAGCACTGCTGTGTCGTGCTTGGTGTGTTTAACTGGTATGGGTGTGTGAATGCTGCATGTGTCCTACCTGACAGGCTGTGAGGCAACAAACGTACGTGCTGACGCGGAGGTCACGGAGCGCTGACGTGAGCGACGAGGAGGACGCCGTGCTGTGGGTTTATTGGGAGGCACTAGGATCAGACATGAAGGAGCTCGGCAGGTGCTTGGCAGAGGCAGGAGTGACGAGCACAGAGATCAAGGTGAGCATATGTTAATTCCGTTGGCCAGTGCCGGGACACAACCAAGTACGGTTGGGAGCGTTAACGAAGCAGTGCACGTGGTTGTGTGTGTGTGTGTTGTGTTCCCTAAGGGAGTGATTTCCATGCGTGCCTAATATATTCAGGTCCACACGACATTGGCCATTCCGTGAACACGTGGCGGCGAGCTCGTGGCAAAGGGCACGTTTGTCAAGGCCAGCCCATCCGAGAAGTGGTTTTCTGACGTTGCTGTGAAGAACGCGAAGGAAAAGAAGTGGTACGCACGATGCATGTGCGTGTTCCGCGCAACGGACGCGGACGGGGTGGAGGGGAGGTACGCCTATGTGAAATACTATGAGGCGGCAGAGGTGTGCCCCATGACAACTTGTGTGCAGCTAACCCCAGGGAGGGCCACCACATGCTTTGCAGTGGTGGACGTGGAGTGCATTAAGCGGGTGGTGCATGTGTGCAAGTCATATGTGAACAAGAAGGTCATGCTGCTGAACAAGTTTTTGTTGTGCGAGTAGATGTAGATGGTGGCATGTGGACGCGCTCGCGGACGTGTTGATATTTTGGTGGAGAGGTTTGTCGCGTGTTAATTATGTGTTGGGATCATGCCGTTGTTGTTAATGTGTAATTCTGGGACTGGTGCCAAAGGAGTGTGGGGTTCAGCAAAGAGGGTTAGACGAGTGTGCGATGCGCAAAACATCGAAATTGTTGTGCAAGTTTTGTTATGGTGTACCAAACATTTTTGTTTAAGGGAGGAAAGTAAAGTGATACATTGGAGAGTGGGGAAGATGTGAGTAAGGGGGGAGAGAGGGAGGAGGAGGGCAGGGTCAATATGCATTGGTGAGGATGGGAGAAGTGAGGAGGGGTGATTAAGAAGCTTCGGGTGAAGGGATGAGCAGAAATGGGGTAGTGGGTGGGAAGTCACGGGATAAGGGGCATGCAAGCATGCATGTATGTAGGCATGGGGTAAGAGGCATGCAAGCATGCATGTAGGCATGGGGTAAGAGGCATGCTAGCATGGATGTAGGCATGGGGTAAGAGGCATGCAAGCATGGATGAACGGGCATGTTCTATGGAGTATGGGGCGAGCAGGCATGGCGATGGGAGGCATGCGTAACGTGGGATAGGCGGGAAAGGGAAAACACAACACAATGAAGAAGCACAACCCTTCTATCCCTCGTCACCTTCTCCTCTCCTTTCCCGGGCGTCTTTTGAGTCGACTCAAAAGTTATGAGTCACATGTGCCAGTGCAATCGCTGCTCGCACACGTGCCAACAAGTCTGTTCGCACTCACTAATGAATTTGTTACACCCCTTATTTGTGACTAACCTTAACACTGCCACTGCCCAGTGCTCTGGATTTTTCTGCTGTCGTGCAGGAACTTGACGAACTTGAAGAATGCGAGTATAGAGGGCAGGGGACAGGCCCTCAGATTCGTCAGACTTAGTACACATGTTTTGTCTGATAAATCAGACTTGGTAGGTACCAAAAAAAAGTCTGAAATTTCAGAGTTCGAGAGTAAAGAATCTGATAAACCAGAGTTCACATCAGTAGTGAAGCTGATTGATCAGCCTAAAACGATGTGATAACCGCGCCGCAACACTGCTCTCCCTGTTTCAGCGTGATTGACAGGACAAAAGTGTACGTCCAGCGCTAATCGCGGCTGTCAGTGCAGATTTCGCATAGGGATAATCAGAGTACACTCCGAGAAAAAGGCTGAAATATCCGACAAGGTTTAGAAAATTGTGCTGAATATTTAGTCATAGCAAAAAAAACGCTGAACTTTCAAAGTTCACTAAAAACATGTTGAACTGAGAAAGTATTGCAGCGGGAGATTTGAATTTCTGTGCTGGTATATTGTGAGAACAAGAATTGAATAATAAAGAAGAGACACAAGATATTTATAGTCTACGAAAGTACATATTTAGATATGTACATGTTCATGAAACGGGCTAGATATCGAATCGACTCTACGAAGGGGAATAATCCAGTGTCACGCGAACAGTCGCGAGACTGTTCGTGTCAAACTTATATGCTATAGTCTGTGTAGGCTGTAGTGGGGTAGTTCATATAGGGTACAACATTTCTAGGTTTCCTACTTGTACCCAAACTGCTTGCTAGTCAATCATTCCTTTGTTCCTATTCTGACATGGTATTCTGAGCAGGTTCCCTCCGTGGGAACGTTTTTTTTTTTTTTTTAAGGGCCCACCACTGAAACTGTTTAGCCTGCCCGAAGCGCGCTGTCGCGCCTGCCTCTCTTGCGCCGTCGCGCGCCTCTGCCCTGCTGTCGCGCTAGTCGCGACCCTGCCTGCCGCCCGTCGCGCACCTCTGCTCGTCGCGCGCCTCTGCCCGTCGCGGCCCTGCCCGTCGCGCGCCTCTGCCCGTCGCGGCCCTGCCCGTCGCGCGCCTCTGCCCGTCGCGGCCCTGCTTGCCGCCCGTCGCGGCTCTGCTTGCCGCCCGTCGCGGCCCTACGTTGCGGCCAGTCGCGGCCCTCTCCTGCCGCCCTACGTCGCGGCCCTGCCCTGCCTCTGCCCGTCGCGGCCCCTGACCTACTCGCCGCCACCGTCGCGGCCCTGCTCTACCGTCGCCCAGTCGCGGCCCTGCCCTGCTGCCGCCCCAACTGCGGCCCCTGACCTAGTCGCCAGCTGCTGCCCTGCCCTGCACCCGCCCCTGGTAAGCACCCGCGCCGCCCAACCGAGCCGCGTCGCCCGGCCGAGCCGCGCCGCCCAGCCGAGCCGCGCCGCCTTACCGAGCCGCGCCGCCCTACTGAGCCGCGCTGCTTCTGCTGCTTCTGCTACTTCTACTGCTACTGCTGCTTCTGCTGCTACTGCTGCTACTGCCGCTATGGCTAGTCCTACTGTTCTTACCTTTGATGCTGAGGGTCGTGCTGTTGACTTCGAGGTTTGGGTAGACGACCTACAGCTCTTTCTCCAGTGCGACTTCAAGGACTGAGTCTCCCTGTTCGACCACACGTCCGGTGTCTCTCCTGCACCTGCTGCCACTGCTGACAGTACGGTTCGCTCGCAGTGGACCACTCGTGACGCTGTTGCTCGTCTTGTTGTTCGTAGTCACCTGCCGTCTGCTGAGCGCGCGCACTTTGGCCAGTACAAGACTGCAAAGTCTTTGTATGACGCTGTTGTAGCGCGCTACTCCTCCCCTGCCACTGCTGCTCTCAGCCGCCTCATGCTACCGTACCTGTTCCCTCACCTTGCTGCCTTTGCCACAGTCGCTGACCTCATTACTCACCTCCGCACTAGTGACACCCGCTACCGCGCTGCGCTTCCCACTGAGTTCTGTGCAAAGAACCCCCCCCCCCATGTACATCACTCTCTACAACCTAGTCACCCGTCTCCCTGACTCTCTCTCTTCAGTCAGGGACCACTTTCTCTCCCTTTGCCCCACTGAGCTCACCGTCGACCTGCTTGAAGAGCGCCTTACTGCAGCAGAGAAGAGTATTGTTGCTGTAGGTGCTTCTCGCGGCGACCCCCGCGCCCCTTTCTTTGAGGGGTGCTCCCCCGTCCCCCTTCTCCCCTCTGTTGCTTCTGCTGCTGCTGTCGACCTCGTTGGCACTGAGGAGGTCGGGGCTGCGTCTGCTCCTAGTGGGAGGCGCCGCAACAGCAAGGGCAAGGGGGTCAGGGGTGGTGGAGGGGACGGAAGTGGAGGCGGTGGAGGCGGTGGAGGGGGTGGAGGCGGTGGTGGTGGCGGTGGGGGTGGTGGCGGGAGTGGGGGCGGCAGTGGAGGTAGTGGAGGCAGCGGCAGCGGCGGTGGAGGTGGAGGCGGTGGTGGTGCTGGCCGAGGAGGTACCGCACAGCGTGGAGGCTTTGGCGGTAGCCAGCCCCAGCAGCAGCCGCGTTCCCGTGAGACCCTTTCGCCCCAGCAGCTTCGTGAGTGGTACGCTGGGCGTGGGAGGGCTGGGGGTGTTGGTCCCTGCACTTACGTTCTTCGCACAGGCGGGCGTCGTGGAGAGACGTGCGGTGGACCGCACACTTCGCAGAGCTGCTTCGGTCGCCTGACTGACGCCTGGCGTGCACAGTTTCCTGACGGCGCTTAGCTCCCCCGCTGGGGTGATCTGCTGAAGCAGAATGTTGCTATCTTTGATCTTGATTTCGATGCTATCCTTGCTGCCCTGTATGTTGTGACTGATAGTGCTGAGGGTGACTGTTACGTGTGTGTTCCGCCCGACCCGGGCATTGAGGCTGCTGCTCTAGGTGCTAGTGAGTCTGCTGCTCCAGGTGCTGGTGAGTCTGCTCTCTCTGGTACAGCACCTACTGAGGCCTTGCACACCTTCACACTTGACGCAGGTGCTTCGCGCTCCTTCTTTCGTGACAGCACCACACTCACGCCGCTCAGTCGGCCGGTGGCAGTCTCCCTGGCTGACCCCTCTGGGGGCCCAGTCCTTGCGCACTCCTCCACGGTTCTACCGTGTCCTGCGGCCCCGTCGGGCCTACTGTCGGGACTCCACCTCCCCTCGTTCTCTACGAACTTGGTGAGTGGAGCTGACCTCCAGGACGTGTGGGTTGACCAGTTCACCCCGGGAGGTCAGCGTGTGACCCACTGTACTTGCTCTCGGACAGGCCGCCACCTGGCCACGTTCACCCGTCAGCCTGGGTCGAGCCTCTACACACTGACCACTGTGTCTCCTCCTGTCACTGCGTCTGGTCAGGTAGCCGCGTCTTGTCAGGTGTTTGCTACTGCGTCCAGGTCTAGTCCGGCGTCTGCCCCCTGCTCGTGTCGTCCTCTGTCACACGAGACTCTTCTTTGGCACCACCGCCTTGGTCACCCCTCCCTGCCTCGTCTACGAGGTATGGCCTCCCGTGTCCTTGTCTCAGGTCTCCCCGAGTCCCTCCCTCCCCTTCCTCCGGGGCCTGCCCCCACCTGTGTTCCTTGTGTTGAGGGCCGGCAGCGCGCCGCCCCTCACTCCTCTGAGTTTCCTCCGACAGAGGCTCCTCTGCAGACTCTCCACATGGACGTGTGGGGCCCAGCCCGCGTCCGTGGACAGGGTCACGAGCGTTACTTCCTACTGGTCGTTGACGACTACTCGCGCTACACCACAGTCTTCCCCTTGCGCCGCAAGGGTGAGGTCACTGAGGTGTTGATCGACTGGATCCGCGCTGCTCGTCACCAGCTTAGAGAGAGTTTCGGCTCGGACTTTCCTGTTCTGCGTCTGCACTCAGACAGAGGTGGTGAGTTTTCCTCCGACCTTCTGAGGGCTTTCTGTCGTGCGGAGGGCATCCGCCAGACGTTCACGCTTCCGGCCTCTCCACAGCAAAATGGGATTGCTGAGCGCCGCATTGGCATGGTCATGGACGTTGCTCGCACGTCCATGATCCATGCGGCTGCTCCCCATTTTCTGTGGCCGTTCGCTGTTCAGTACGCTGCGCATCAGATCAACCTTCAGCCTCGTGTCTCCTTGCCGGAGACCACACCTACTCTGTAGTGGACGGGGAAGGTTGGTGATGCGTCTGTGTACCGTGTCTGGGGATCTCGAGCTTTTGTCCGCGATACTTCCGCGGACAAGCTGTCCTCTCGTGCTGTTCCCTGCGTTTTCCTTGGCTTCCCCCCTGACGCGCCTGGGTGGCAGTTTTACCACCCCACCTCGCGACGTGTTCTGTCCTCTCAGGACGTCACGTTTGACGAGTCGGTCTCCTACTACCGTCTCTTTCCCTACTGCACTGGCCCTCTCCCCCCCCCCCCCGCCGCTCTTCCTCGCACCAGGTACTCCTCCGGTAGACCCCCTCCCCCCTCAGGGTCCTGCCCCTTCAGGTGTGTCCCAGGTAGACCCTATCGAGCCGGTCGAGGTAGCTGTTGACTCTGGTGCTGCTAGGGGTGCTGAGCCTGTGGGTGCGGAGCGTGGGGGTGCTGAGCCTGGGGCTGCTGAGTCTGGGGGTGCGGAGCCTGGGGGTGCGGAGCCTGGGGGTGCTGAGCCTGGGGGTGCTGAGTCTGGGGGTGCTGAGTCTGGGGGTGCTGAGCCTGAGCGTGCTGTGTCTGGAGGTCCTTCGGGTGTCTCGTCTCGGCGGGAGCCCCTCTCTCCACAGCAGCTGCGTGAGTGGTACACTAGTCGCTGTAGCTGTGCTGCTGGTGCTGGAGCTACTGGAGCAGCTGGAGGTCCTGCTGGTGCTGGAGCTGCTGGAGCCGCTGGTTCTAGAGGTGCTCGTACTGGAGGTACTGGTGCTGCTGGAGGTGCTACTGGAGCCACTGGAGGTGCTGCTGGTGCTGGAGCTGCTGGAGCAGCTGGAGGTACTGCTGGTGCTGGGGCTGCTGGAGCCGCTGGTCCTGGAGGTGCTCGTGCTGGAGGTCCTACCGCTGCTGGAGGCCCTGCTGGTGTTGGAGCTGCTGGAGGTGCTGGAGCCACTGGTCCCGGAGGTGCTCGTACTGGAGGTACTGGAGCTGCTGGGGCTGGTGGTGCTGCAGGAGTTGGAGCTGGTGCTGCTGGAGCTGGTGCTGCTGGTGGTGCTGCGGGAGTTGGAGCGGGTGCTGCTGGAGCTGGTGCTGCTGGTGGTGCTGCGAGAGTTGGAGCTGGAGACCCTGGAGAAGAGGGTACTGGTGCTGTCTCTGCTGTTTCTGGAGGCGCTGCGCGGCCGCGGCCGTACTACGTTCCGCTCCTTCAGCAGGTTCTTGGCCTACCACTTTCTACTGGTCCTCCTCCTCCTCCCTTACTGAGTCCACCGCCTGTCCAATCGCAGTCGCAGTTACTGCCAGCCTCTCCACTGCCTGGTCCTTCTCCTTACTCTGGACCGACTAGAGGTCTTACGGAGCGTCGTGAGCCTGAGTCTTGTCCTGCGTCGCCTGAGTCTCGTCCTGAGTCGCCTGTTTGCGCTGTCCGCACTGGTCGTGTTCCGCGTCAGCGTCCTCCTCCTGTCCCTGGCACTCACTATATGACTCTGCGTCCTTCCAATGCTCCACAGCGTGTCCCTCTGCCGTCTCCTCCTGCGTCCTCTCTTCCTGACGGTCCGGACCCGGAGTCTGACTCCCTTCGTGCTGCTAGTCCTACTGTCACGCGTTTCCTGGCCACTGTTGTCACTGACCCTTCGTTTGAGTCCACTGCTGCGTCTGCTCTAGTTGCTGAGCTTGTTGACTTTGCTGCCGCCTGTCGTCTAGACTACGCTGCTAGTCTTGTTGCTGAGTCTGAGTCTGTCTGTCCTCCCTCCGTCGGGGGTGAGTGTGCTCTTGGCATGGACGTCCTTGAGGACAGACAGGAGGAGTTTGAGTGCTTTGCCGCTGCTTTACCTCATCTCGTGTCCATGCTGATTGCCCCTGAGGGAGACCCGGATGCACCAGACATCCCGACCCCGCGCTCTTACGCAGAGGCGATAGAGGGTCCCTACTCCTCTCAGTGGCAGACAGCCATGGACGCAGAGATGGCTTCCTGGAAGTCCACAGGCACCTACATCGACGAGGTTCCCCCGCCTGGGGCGAACATCGTCAGAGGCATGTGGATTTTTAGGGTGAAGCGGCCGCCGGGTTCTCCGCCTGTCTTCAAGGCGCGTTACGTTGCACGAGGCTTCAGTCACCGAGAGGGAGTTGACTTCTTCCAGGCCTTCTCCCCTACCCCGAAGATGACCACTCTTCGGGTTCTGCTGCACGTCGCCGCTCAGCGTGACTACGAGCTCCACTCTCTTGACTTCAGCACTGCTTTCCTACAGGGCAGCTTGCACGAGGAGATTTGGCTGCGCCGCCCACCTGGCTTCACTGGGTCGTTTTCCTGTTGGTACCCAGTGGAGCCTCCGGCGGCCAGTCTACGGTCTCCGCCAGGCACCCCGTGAGTGGCACGACACACTGAGGGCGACTCTTGCTGCTCTTGGGTTTGCTCCTTCTACTGCTGACCCGTCGCTGTTTCTACGCACCGACACCACTCTGCCGCCGTTCTACGTTCTCGTGTACGTAGACGACTTGGTCTTTGCTACTTCTGACACTGAGGCACTCGCCCACGTGAAGTCGGAGCTGCAGAAGAGACACACGTGCACAGACCTGGGTGAGCTGACAAGTTATCTTGGCTTGCGGATCACCCGGGACAGAGCACAGCGCACCATTACCCTGACTCAGTCACACATGGTGCAGCAGGTCCTTCAGCGCTTCCGCTTCACATACTCGTCACCACAGTCCACTCCTCTGCCTACCGGTCACTCGCTCTCAGCTCCACCTTCGGACGAGTCCGTAGAGCCGAGTGGCCCGTATCCAGAGCTTGTGGGCTGCCTCATGTACCTGATGACCTGCACTCGACCTGACCTTGCCTACCCTCTTAGCATCCTAGCACGCTATGTTGCTCCTGCCCGACACAGGAAGGAGCACATGGATGCCGCTAAGAGGGTGTTGCGCTACTTGTGCAGTACGTCGGGCATGGGGCTCGTGCTTGGAGGACGGGCTCGAGTTGTCCTCACTGGTCACGCAGACGCTTCTTGGGCTGACGACTTGGCTACGCAGCGGTCGTCACAGGGTTACACCTTCAGCCTTGGCTCCGGCTCTGTTTCTTGGCGGTCTACCCGCTCTTCTTCTGTTCTCAGCTCCAGTTGTGAGGCTGAGATCTACGCCGGGGCCATGGCTGCACAGGAGTTACGCTGGCTCACCTACCTGCAGACCGACCTGGGAGAGGTGCCTCGTTCTCCTCCAGTGCTGTACGTCGACAACAAGGCCATGATTGCCTTGTGTCAGGAGCACAGACTGGAGCACAGAACGAAGCACATCGCTCTGCGCTACTTCCTTGCTCGAGAGTTGCAGCAGCGTGGTCAGCTTCGTCTTGCTTACGTGGCCACTCAGGCCAACACTGCTGATGTCTTCACCAAGGCACTCCAGCCTTGTGATCATCAGCGTTTCTGTACTGTTCTAGGCCTTGTGCCTACTGTGCCTCACTTGCTTACTTCTTGACTCTGTTTGTACTGTGATCTCTATACATATACCTGCATGCTTACACTTGCTAGGTTGTGATCACTGTATTGCTTGTTCTCCTTTATATAACTCTGCATGTGAACTGGCCTTGTGGCCATTTGCTTGTGCTCGGAATGCGTGGTGACGTCGTGATCCACCCTGAGCTTGCTTTGCCTCTCTTGACCGGTCTTGTGACCTCTTGTTCTCCCCCACTTTGCCTATGGGGGTGTGTCAAACTTATATGCTATAGTCTGTGTATGCTGTAGTGGGGTAGTTCATATAGGGTACAACATTTCTAGGTTTCCTACTTGTACCCAAACTGCTTGCTAGTCAATCATTCTTTTGTTCCTATTGTGACAGTTCGCACTACTACCTGTAACGCACGCGAAGGGACTGTGTCAAACTTATATGCATATAGCCTGTTTAGGCTGTAGTGGGTTAGACAATAGGAGGTACAGCTTTTCTAGGTTTCCCTATTTGTACCCATCTCATTTCTAGTTCAAACATTCCTCGCTAGTATTCTCACATGGTATAGAGCGGGTTCCCTAGTGGGACCGTTTTCCCTTGGGCCCACCACTTCGAAAAAAAAAAATCCTACCCTGCCCGAAGCGCGTTTCGCGCTCTGCCCTACTGCCGCCATAGCGGCCCTACCCTTTCGGCCCGTCGCGCCCTTCGCGGCCCACCCTGCCTTCGCGGCCCTTAGCGGCCTGCCCTCTCGCCCTTAGCGGCCCACCCTGCCGCCCTTGACGGCCCGTCGCCGCCCTGCCGCGAACCGCCCTGCCGCCCTTCAGCGGCCAGCCCTGCCGCCCTTAGCGGCCCCTCGCGACCCTTCGCGGCCCTTAGCAGCCCTTCGCGGCCCTTCGCGGCCCCTTGCGGCCCTTCGTGGCCCTTCGCGGCCTCACCCTGCCGTCGCGGCCCCTTCGCGGCCCCACCCTACCGTCGCGGCCCTGCCGCCCTGCCGTCGCGACCCTGCCGCCCTGCCTTTGCGGCTCTGTCGCAGCTGTTGCGGCCCTGCCTACAGCCGCCGCTGTTGCGGCCCTTCCTGCGCCCGCGTCGCCGCCCTGCACTGCCACCCCGAACCGGCCCTGCCCTGCCGACGCGCCACGGCCCTGACCTGCCAGGTGCAGCCCTACCCCGATCCACCCTGGTAAGCCCACTGCCGCACCCGCGCCGCCCTGCCGAGCCGCGCAACCTTGCCGAGCCGCGCCGCCTAGCCGAGCCGCGCCGCCCTACCGAGCCACGCCGCCCTACAGAGTCACACTGCTACTGCCACTGCTCCTGCTACTACTGTCATGGCTAGCCCTAACGTTCTCACCTTCGATGCTGAGGGTCGAGCGGTCGATTTTGAGGTCTGGGTCGATGATCTGCAGCTGTTTCTGCAATGCGATAGCAAGGACGGAGTCTCGCTTTTTTATCTCACGTCTGGCGCCTCTGCTGCACCTGCTACTGATGCTGTTAGTACTGTTCGCTCGCAGTGGACCACACGCGATGCTGCTGCCCGCCTTGCTATTCGTAGTCACCTGCCGTCTGCTGAGCGCGCTCACTTTAGCCAGTACAAGACCGCTAAGACTCTGTACGACGTTGTTGTTGCGCGCTACTCCTCCCCTGCCACTGCTGCCCTTAGCCGCCTCATGCTGCCGTACCTGTTCCCTGACCTCGCCGCTTTTGCCACAGTCGCTGACCTCATTACGCACCTCCACACCAGTGACATCCGCTACCGCGCTGCGCTTCCTGCCGAGTTCTGCGCCAAGAACCCTCCCCCTATGTACATCACTCTCTACTACCTCGTCACCCGGCTCCCTGACTCCCTTCGCTCGGTCAGGGACCACTTCCTCTCCCTTTGCCCCACCACGCTCACCATTGACCTCCTCGAGGAGCGCCTCCTTGCAGCTGAGAAGAGTATAGTCGCTGTAGGAGCCTCTCGTGGTGACCCTCGTGCACCCTTCTTTGAGGGGTGCTCCCCCGTCCCTCTTTTGCCCTCTGTTGCCTCTGCTGCTGCTGTCGACCTCGTTGGCACCGAGTCAGTCGGCGCTGCGTCTGCTCCTAGTGGGAGGCGCCGCTACGGCAAGAGCAAGGGGGGCAAGGGGGGTGGAGGGGATGGCGGGGGCGGTGGTGGTGGCGGTGGAGGAGGCGGAGGGGGTGGGGGTGGAGGTGGGGGTGGTGGCGGGAGTGGGGGCTTCGGTGGCGGCGGTGGAGGTGGAGGCGGCGGAGGCAGCGGCAGTCGGGGTGGAGGTGGCGGCGGCGGCGGCGGAGGTGGGGGTGGCGGTGGCGGTGGTGTGCAGCGGGGAGGCTCTAGCGGTGGCAGCACCAGCAGCAGCAGCGCTCCCATGAGACCCCGTCGCCTCAGCAGCTACGTGAGTGGTACGCTGGGCGTGGGAGGTCTGGGGGTGCTGGTCCCTGCACTTACGTTCTTCGCACCGGCGACCGCAGTGGAGAGACGTGCGGCGGCCCGCACGCCACGCCACGCTGTTTCGGCCGCCTGACTGACGCCTGGCGTACACAGTACCCTGGCTCCACTGAGATCCCTCGCTGGGGTGATCTGCTTAAGTCCGGGGTTGCTATCTTTGATCTTGATTATGATGCTATCCTTGCTGCTATGTATGCTGTGTCTATTAGTGCTGAGGGTGACTGTTACCTGTGTGTTCCGCCCAACCCGGGCATTGAGGCTGCTGCTCTAGGTGCTAGTGAGTCTGCTGCTCCAGGTGCTGGTGAGGCTGCTCTCTCAGGTACCGCGTCGGCTCAGGTTTTGCACACTTTCACCCTTGACTCGGTTGCTTCCCGCTCCTTCTTTCGCGACTGCACCACACTCTCGCCGCTCAGTCGGCCGGTGGCTGTCTCTCTGGCTGACCCCTCTGGGGGTCCGGTCCTTGCACACTCCTCCACGGTCCTGCCGTGTCCGGCGGTCCCGTCTGGCTCTCTGTCTGGCCTCCACCTCCCCTCGTTCTCCACGAACTTGGTGAGTGGAGCTGACCTTCAGGACGTGTGGGTTGATCAGTTCACTCCTGGAGGTCAGCGGGTGACCCACTGTTCGTGTACTCGGACGGGCCGGCACCTGGCCACGTTCACCCTTCAGCCTGGGTCGAGCCTGTACACCCTGACTACCGTGTCTCCTCCAGTTGCTGAGTCTGGTCGGGTAGCCGTGTCGGGTCAGGTGTTTGCTGCAGCGTCCCGGTCTGGCCCTGAGTCTGCCTCCTGCTCGTGTCGCCTCCTGTCTCACGAGACTCTCCTTTGGCACCACCGCCTTGATCACCCCTCCCTGCCTCGTCTCCAAGGCATGGCCTCCCGTGTCCTTGTCTCAGTTCTCCCCCCGTCCCTCCCTCCCCTTCCTCCGGGGCCTGCCCCTACCTGCGTTCCCTGCGTCGAGGGCCGGCAGCGCGCCGCTCCTCACCCCTCCGAGTTTCCTCCGAGAGAGGCTCCCCTGCAGACTCTTCACATGGACGTGTGGGGCCCAGCCCGCGTCCGTGGACAGATTCACGAGCGTTACTTCGTGCTGGTTGTTGACGACTACTCGCGTTACACCACGGTCTTCCCCTTGCGCCGCAAGGGTGAGGTCACTGAGGTGTTGATCGACTGGATCCGCGCTGCTCGTCTCCAGCTCCGAGAGAGTTTCGGCTCGGACTTTCCTGTTCTGCGTCTGCACTCCGACAGAGGTGGAGAGTTTTCCTCCGACCTTCTGCGAGCTTTCTGTCGGGCGGAGGGCATCCGCCAGACGTTCACGCTTCCGGCCTCTCCACAGCAAAATGGGATTGCTGAGCGCCGCATTGGCATCGCCATGGACGTCGCTCGTACGTCCATGATCCATGCGGCTGCTCCCCATTTTCTGTGGCCGTTCGCGGTTCAGTACGCGGCGTATCAGATCAACCTCCAACCCCGGATCTCCATGCCGGAGACCACCCCCACTCTACGGTGGACGGGGAAGGTTGGCGATGCGTCTGCGTTCCGTGTCTGGGGATCTCGAGCTTTTGTCCGCGACTTGTCTGCGGACAAGCTGTCCTCCCGTGCTGTTCCCTGCGTCTTCCTTGGCTTCCCCCCTGACGCGCCTGGTTGGCAGTTTTACCACCCCACCTCGCGCCGTGTTCTGTCCTCTCAGGACGTCACGTTTGACGAGTCGGTTCCTTACTACCGTCTCTTCCCCTACCGCACTGCCCCCCTCCCCCCCCCCGCCGCTCTTCCTAGCACCAGGTGCTCCTCCGGTAGACCCCCTCCCCCCTCAGGGTCCTGCCCCCTCAGGTGTGTCCCAGGTAGACGCAGTAGCAGTTGACTCTGGTGCTGCTAGGGGTGCTGAGCCTGCGGGTGCCGGGTCTGGGGGTGCTGAGCCTGAGGGTGCTGAGCCTGGGGAAGCTGAGCCTGGAGGTGCTGAGCCTGGAGTTGCTGAGTCTGGGGGTTCTGACTCTGGGGGTGCTGGGTCTGGAGGTCCT
The DNA here is from genome assembly GCA_947471745.1 of Closterium sp. Naga37s-1. NCBI lineage: Eukaryota > Viridiplantae > Streptophyta > Zygnematophyceae > Desmidiales > Closteriaceae > Closterium > Closterium sp. Naga37s-1. The sequence continues at coordinate 2,383,204 of CANJKZ010000794.1, read as the reverse complement.
CCGAGAGTCCCGTCGCGGCGGAAGCCTCTCTCTTCACAGCAGCTTCGTGAGTGGTACGCTCGGCGCTGTAGCCGTGCTCCTGGAGCTGGGGGGCCTGCTGCTGGAGGTGCTGCTGGTGCTAGAGCTGCTGGAGGTGCTACTGGTGCTGGAGCTGCTGGAGCCGCTGGTCCTAGAGGTGCTAGTGCTGGAGGTACTGGCGCTGCTGGAGGTCCTGCTGGTGTTGGAGCTGCTGGAGGTGCTGGAGCCACTGGTCCCGAAGGTGCTCGTACTGGAGGTACTGGAGCTGCTGGGACTGGAGCTGATGCAGGAGTTGGAGCTGGAGGTGCTAGAGCTGTTACTACTGGAGGTGCTGCTGGAGCTGGAGCTACTGGAGGTACTGGAGTTGGTGGTGCTGTAGGAGTTGTAGCTGGAGACCCTGGAGCTGAGGGTACTGGTGCTGTCTCTGCTGTTTCTGGAGGCGCTGCGCGGCCGCGGCCGTACTACGTTCCGCTCCTTCAGCAGGTTCCTGGCCTCCCGCCTTCTACTGGCCCTACTCCTCCCCTACTGAGTCCACCGCCTGTCCAGTCGCAGTCGCGGTTACTGCCAGCCTCTCCACTGCCTGGTCCTTCTCCTTACTCTGGACCAACTAGAGGTCTACGGAGCGTCGTGAGCCTGAGTCTCGTCCTGCGTCGCCTGAGTCTCGTCCTGAGTCGCCTGTACGCGCTGTTCGCACTGGTCGTCGAGTTCCTCGTGAGCGTCCTCCTCATGTCCCTGGCACTCACTATATGACACTCCGTCCGTCCACTGCACAACAGCGTGTCCCTCTGCCTTCTCCTCCTGCGTCCTCTCTTCCTGACGGTCCGGACCCGGAGTCTGACTCCCTTCGTGCTGCTAGTCCTACTGTCACGCGTTTTCTAGCCACTGTTGTCACTGACCCTTCGTTTGAGTCCACTGCTGCGTCTGCTCTAGTTGCTGAGCTTGTTGACTTTGCTGCCGCCTGTCGTCTAGACTACGCCGCTAGCCTTGTTGCTGAGTCTGAGTCTGAGTCTGTCTGTCCTCCGTCTGTCAGGGGTGAGTGTGCTCTTGGCACGGACGTTCTTGAGGACAGACAGGAGGAGTTTGAGTGCTTTGCCGCTGCTTTACCTCATCTTCTGTCCATGCTGCTTGCGCCTGAGGGAGACCCGGATGCACCAGACATCCCGACCACGCGCTCTTACGCAGGGGCGATAGAGGGTCCCTACTCCTCTCAGTGGCAGACAGCCATGGACACAGAGATGGCTTCCTGGAAGTCCACAGGCACCTACGTCGACGAGGTTCCCCCTCCTAGGGCGAACATCGTCAGTGGCATGTGGATTTTCAGGGTGAAGCGGCCGCCGGGTTCTCCGCCTGTCTTCAAGGCGCGTTACGTTGCACGAGGCTTCAGTCAGCGTGAGGGAGTTGACTTCTTCAATACCTTCTCCCCTACCCCGAAGATGACCACTCTTCGGGTTCTGCTGCACGTCGCCGCTCAGCGTGACTACGAGCTCCACTCTCTTGACTTCAGCACTGCTTTCCTACAGGGCAGCCTGCACGAGGAGATCTGGCTGCGCCGCCCACCTGGCTTCACTGGGTCGTTTCCTGCTGGTACCCAGTGGAGCCTCCGGCGGCCAGTCTACGGTCTCCGCCAGGCACCCCGTGAGTGGCACGACACACTGAGGACGACTCTTGCTGCTCTTGGGTTTGCTCCTTCTACAGCTGACCTGTCGCTGTTCCTACGCACCGACACCACTATGCCGCTGTTCTACGTTCTCGTGTACGTAGACGACCTGGTCTTTGCTATTGCTGACACTGAGGCACTCGCCCACGTGAAGTCGGAGCTGCAGAAGAGACACACGTGCACAGATCTGGGTGAGCTGACAAGCTATCTTGGCTTGCGGATCACCCGGGACAGAGCGCAGTGCACCATTACCTTGACTCAGTCACACATGGTGCAGCAGGTCCTTCAGCGCTTCCGCTTCACGTACTCCTCGCCACAGTCCACTCCTTTGCCTACCGGTCACTCGCTCTCAGCTCCACCTTCGGACGAGTCCGTAGAGCCGAGTGGCCCGTATCCAGAGCTTGTGGGCTGCCTCATGTACCTGATGACCTGCATTCGACCTGACCTTGCCTACCCTCTTAGCATTCTAGCACGCTATGTCGCTCTTTGCAGACACAGGAAGGAGCACATGGATGCTGCTAAGAGGGTGTTGCGCTACTTGTGCAGTACGTCGGGCATGGGGCTCGTGCTTGGAGGACGAGGTCGAGTTGTCCTCACTGGTCACGCAGACACTTCTTGGGCTGACGACTTGGCTACGCAGCGGTCGTCACAGGGTTACACCTTCAGCCTTGGCTCCGGCTCTGTTTCTTGGCGGTCTACCCGCTCGTCTTCTGTTCTCAGCTCCAGTTGTGAGGCTGAGATCTACGCAGGGGCCATGGCTGCACAGGAGTTACGCTGGCTCACCTACCTGCTAACTGACCTTGGAGAGCCGCCTCGTTCTCCTCTAATGCTGTACGTCGACAACAAGGCCATGATTGCCTTGTGTCAGGAGCACAGACTGGAGCACAGAACGAAGCACATCGCTCTGCGCTACTTCCTTGCTCGAGAGTTGCAGCAGCATAGTCAGCTTCGTCTTGCTTACGTGGCCACTCGGGCCAACACTGCTGATGTGTTCACCAAGGCTCTTCAGCGTTGTGATCATCAGCGTTTCTGTACTGTTCTAGGCCTTGTGCCTACTGTGCCTCACTTGCTTACTTCTTGACTCTGCTTGTACTGTGATCCTTATATATGTCTACCTGCATGTTTACACTTGCTAGGTTGTGATCACTGTACTGCTTGTTGTATTATCAACCTGCATGTGAACGAGTCTTGTGGCCGCTTGCTTGTGCTCGGAATTTGTGTGGTATCCTTGAGATCCTCCCTGAGCTTTCTTTGCTTCTCTTGACTGGTCTTGTGACCTCTTGTTCTCCCCCACTTTGCCTATGGGGGTGTGTCAAACTTATATGCATATAGCCTGTTTAGGCTGTAGTGGGTTAGACAATAGGGGGTACAGCTTTTCTAGGTTTCCCTATTTGTACCCATCTCATTTCTAGTTCAAACATTCCTCGCTAGTATTCTCACAGGGACACCTGCTACAGAAACATGCATATAAAGAAGTACTACGATACTACTGTAGATTTATACTATCGAAATACTGAATTGTATAAGTCAAATTTCTTTGTCCAACACTCCCCTTCAATTCTGGAGTTCGATGTTGTCGGTGTTGTTGGTGATGTGACAGAGTCCAGTCAGCATCATGCAGTACTGGAAGTTCGGACGTGGCAGGCGTTTGGTCAAGTAATCCGCAGCCATTTCGCTCGTGGGGCAGTAATCGAGCTGTAACTTGCCTTGCTTGATTTTGTCCTTGACGAAGAAGTAGAGAAGTGAAATGTGTTTGGTTCGATTCACGAACCCGGACTTGTTTGCGATGCAAATTGCAGTCTGGCTGTCGCAAAAGAGCTGAAACTGTGACAGGTCCAGTAACTTTGCTTCACTAAGTAATTCGCGAAGGTAAAGTCCTTCCTTCGTGGCAGTGCATGCAGCGATGAATTCTGCCTCAACTGATGAAAGTGCAATCAGCTCCTGTTTGGATGACTGCCATGAGATTGTTCCCACAGGCTCAAGGCGGAAGATATAACCCATACGTGAGCGCCTATTTGTGTCAGAAATAGTACGTAGGAATGATTGACTAGGATGCAAGGATGAGTACAAGTACTAGGGTTGACCTAAAGTGTTGTACCCCTTAGAGTATGCCCCACAACAGCCTAGAGAGATACAAATGCAATTTGACACACCCCCATAGGCAAAGTGGGGGGTAGCAAACACAACGGACGGTCAAATGACCAGTCAACCAAGAAAACAAAGCAAAGCAAAGCTCACGGTGGATCTCAAGATCACCACGCAGTCTAAGCACAAGCAAGCGACCACAAGGCCAGTTCACATGCAGAGGTATAAAAGCACAAGCAGTACAGTGGTCACAACCTAGCAAGAGCAAGCATGCAGGTATATATATATGGCTCACACTACAAGACAAATCAAGCAACCAGCAGGTGAGGCAGAGTAGGCACAAGGCCTAGAGCAGTGCAGAAACGTTGATGATCACCAGACCCAAGGGCTTCGGTGAAGACATCAGCAGTGTTGACCCAAGAGGCCACGTAAGCAAGGCGCAGCTGACCACGCTGCTGCAGCTCCCGAGAAAGAAAGTAACGAAGAGCAATATGCTTCGTTCTATGCTCCAGTCTCTCCTCCTGACACAAGGCAATCATGGACTTGTTGTCGACGTACAGAACTGGAGGAGAATGAGGCCGCTCACCCAAGTCGGTCGGCAGGTAGGTCAGCCAGCGTAACTCCTCTGCAGCCATGGCCCCAACGTAGATCTCGGCCTCACAGCTGGAACCAAGCATAGAAGACGAACGAGTGTACCTCCACGAGACATAACCAGAGCCAAGACTGAAAGAGTAACCATGGGATGACCGCTGAGTCGCCTGGTCGTTGGCCGAAGAAGCGTCGGAGTGTCCTGTGAATACCACTGAACCCCGTCCTCCAAGCACGGGCCCCATGCCCAATGTACTGCACAATTGATGCAACACCCTCTTAGCAGCCCGCCAGTGCTCTGGTCGGTGTCTCCCGGCGCAACGTAGCGCGCCAGGATGCTGAGAGGGTAAGCGAGGTCAGGTCGAGTGCACGTCATCAGGTACATGAGGCAGCTCACAAGCTCTGGATACTGACCACACGGCTCTACGGACTTGTCCGAAGGTGGAGCTGAGAGCGAGTGGCCTGTATGCAGAGGAGTGGACTGTGGCGAGGAGAACTCGAAGCCGAAGCGTTGAAGGACCCGATGCACCATGTGTGACTGAGTCAGAGTGATGGTGCGCCGTGCTCTGTCCCGGGTGATCTGCAAGCCAAGATAGCTGCGCAGCTCACCCAGGTTAGCGCTGGTGTGTCTCTTCTGCAGCTCTGCCTTCACAAGGGTCAGCGCCTCAGTGTCAGCAGTAGCAAAGACCAAGTCGTCTACGTACACGAGGATGTAGAACGGTGGCAGAGCAGGGTCGGTGCGCAGAAACAGCACCGCGTCAGCAGTCGAAGGAGCAAACCCAAGAGCCGCAAGCGTAGTCCTCAGTGTGTTGTGCCACTCGCGGGGCGCCTGGCGGAGACCGTAGACCGGCCGCCGGAGGCTCCACTGGGTATCCTCAGGAAATGACCCAGTGAAGCCAGGTGGGCGGCGCAGCCAGATCTCCTCGGGAAAACTTCCCTGCAAGAAAGCTGTGGAGAAGTCGAGGGAGTGCAGTCGTAGTCAAGCTGTGCTGCAACTTGCAGTAACACCCGAAGAAAGCTGTGATAGCAGAGCAACAAGCTGAACAGAGGAAGGACGAAGTGCCATAATGTGCGTGCCAGGGACAGGTGGAGGACGAGGACGACGAGCACGAGTGACAGTATGAACAGGGGAGGCAGGACAAGACCCAGGCTCACGACGCTCTGCCAGGGAGCTTGTCTGTGCAGGGTAGTGAGAAGGAGCAGGCAGTGGAGAGCTAGGCAGTAACTGCGGCTGTGACTGGTCAGGCGGAGGACATAAGAGAGGCGGAGTAAGGCCAGTGGAAGACGGAAGACTAAGAACCTGACGAAGTGCCGAGTCAGGCGGTGGCAGGGACGACTGCGGGTGCGGGTAGAAAAACGGTCGGCGCGGCGCAGTACCCGTACCGCCAGCAGCTCTAGCACCTCCAGTACCTCCATTACCACCAGCTCTAGCACCTCCAGTACCTCCAGCTCCAGCACCTCCAGCACTAGCAGCTCCAGTACCTCCAGCACCTCCAGCTCTAGCACCTCCAGCACCAGCAACTCCAGTACTTCCAGTACCTCCATCTCCAGCACCTCCAGCACCAGTAGCTCCAGTACCTCTAGCACCACCAGATCTAGCACCTCCAGCACCAGCAGCTCCAGTACCTCTAGCACCTCCAGCTCTAGCACCTCCAGGACCAGCAGCTCCAGTACCTCCAGTACCTCCAGCTCTAGCACCTCCAGTACCAACAGCTCCAGTACCTCCAGCACCTCCAGCTCTAGCACCTCCAGCACCAGCAGCTCCAGTACCTCCAGCTCTAGCACCTCCAGCACTAGTACTCCAAGCTCCAGGAACCCGGCCACGCCGAACAACCCAGTCGCGAAGCTGCTGCGGCGAGAGGGTCTCTTGTCGACGAGACTGCTGCTGCTGTCCAACGCCAGAACCCCCAGCAGGAGCACCCACGACTCCACCACCACTAGGACTCGCAGCACCCCCAGTGTCAGCACCCCCAAAACCTGCACCCCGAAAACCAGCACCCCCAGACTCAGCACCCCTAGAGTCAGCAACCTCAGGACCAGCACCTCCAGAGTCCGCACCCCCAGTGTCACCACCCCCAGCAGCACCAGAGTCCACAGCGACAGGTTGCGGAGGCAGCGAAGACGGCCGAGGCGGAAAACCAGGAGGGGTCTCCAAGCACGGGGAGCGGCGAGTGGCCGCCGTGTCGTCAGCAACGGGGTCACCCCCTCAGCTGGGCCAGAGGTGTCAGAGGAGACCTCCAAAGGCTCAACCAAGGAGGGTGGGTCGACCTGAGACACACCTGAGGGAGCAGGACCCTGTGGGGGGAGGGGGTCTACCGGAGGGAGACCTGGGACCAAGAAGAGGGGCGGCGGGGAGAGCGGGGAAGACGTGTGCGAGTGGAGACGGTAGAAGTAGGCCGACTCGTCAAAGGTGGCGTCCTGTGAGGACAGGATGCAGCACGAGGCAGGGTGGTAAAACTGCCAGGGCAGGGCGTCGGTGGGGAAGCCAAGGAAGACGCAGTGGAGAGTGCGAGGAGAGAGCTTGCCCGCGGTGGTATCGCAAACAAGGGAGAGCGCGCCCCAGACCCGAAACGCCAACGCATCGACAACCTCCCCCGTCCAACGCAATGTAGACGAGGTCTCTGGCACAGAGACACGGGGCCAGAGGTTGAGCTGATGCGCGGCGTATCGGACCGCAAACGGCTACAGAAAATGGGGAGCAGCCGCATGGATCATGGAGGTTCGAGCAACCTCCATGACCAAGCCAATGCGACGCTCAGCAATCCCATTCTGCCGTGGAGAGGCCGGTAGCGTGAAAGACTGGGCGATACCCTCCGCATGACAAAACCCCTCAAGGAGGTGGGAGGAAAACTCACTGCCTCTGTCAGAGTGCAGTCGCAGGACCTGGAGGTCCTGCTAAAACCGCGCTCTCAGCTGGCAACAAACAGCAGTGATCTAGGGGATCTAGACACCGGGGTCATCCGAGTTGCTCCTCAAGGGGAAGACCGTGGTGTAGCGCGTGTAATCGTCAACAACCAGGAGGAAGTAGTGCTCCTGGTCATGTCCATGGATGCGGGCTGGGCCCCACACATCCATGTGGAGAGTCTGCAGAGGTGCAGTAGTCAGCGGAAACGAGGAGGAGTGAGGAGCGGCGCGCTGCCGCCCCTCGACGCAGGGAAGGCACGGCGGTGCAAGTGAGCGCGGGAGCGGGGGCAGGGACCTGGGGAGGCCAGAGACAAGGAGACGTGAGTGCATGCCACGCAGGCGCGGCAGGGAGGGGTGACCAAGACGGTGGTGCCAGAGGAGAGTTTGGTGCGAGAGTAGCCGACACGAACAAGATGCAGCTAACTAACCCGACGCAGCCACCTGACCTGACACAGCCACCTGACCTGACGCAACCACCTGTGCTGACTCGGTGGTCAGTGTATACAGGCTAGACCCCGGCCTCCGAGTGAACGTGGCAAGGTGCTCACCTCCCTGAGTAAAGGTACTGACCAAATCGCCGGGGAGGACAGCGTTACTCACCAAGTTCTTAGAGAACGAGGGAGGTGGAGACCTGAGAGAGAGCCGGAGGGGACCGCCGGACAAGGAAGGACAGTGGAGGTTCGTGCAACGACTGGGCCCCCAGAGGGGTCAGCCAGAGAGACTGAGACAGGTGCTGTGAGCGGTGTGACTGTGGTGCAATCACGAAAGAAGCAGCGAGACGCGCTTGAGTCAAGTGTGAAGGTGTGCAAGGCCTCAGCAGAAGCAGTACCTGCGGCAACATACTCAACACCAGCAGTGTGCGGCACACACGAGTAACAGTCACCCTCAACACTAGTAGAACCAGCATAAATAGCATAGATTCCAGCATTTATCTTGTCAAAGTCAAGAGAAAACACATCCACCCCCTTCCCCATCAATCCTAACCAGTTGGGGATCTCCTGCTCATCTCCGTACTCGGTGCGCCAGGCATCCTTGAGACAACAGAAGCAACGATACTCAGTGTGTCCAGTCTTCCCACAGGGCTCACCAGTCTTGGGACCCGAGCGCCTGATGTACGGGCAGCGCACACTAGCCCCAGTGGAGCCATGCTGGACAACCCACGCACAAAGCTCCTGAGGGGTGCGTGGCTCCTGCTGGCGTGGCTGCTGCTGCTGTCCACCCAAAGTGCCTCCGCCGCCACAAGCTGTACCCCAAGTCGCCGCCCCATAGCCTCCGCCCCTGCCAGCTCCACCCCAACCGCCACCCGAGCCCTCTCCGCCCACTCCACCGCCTCCACTGCCGCCACCACCTCCTCCACCCCCGCCACCACCACTGCCTCCACCCCCACCACCACCACCGCCACCACCCCCGCCAGTGCCCCCCCCACCACCCTTACCCCCCCTGCCATTGCCGTTGCGACGCCTCCCACTAGGAGCAGACGCAGCACCGACCTCCTCAGTACGAAGGAAGTCAACAGCAGCAGAAGTAGCAACGGAGGGCGCGAGAAGGGAGGGAGAACACCCCTCAAAGAGGGGGGAGCGGGGAGTGCCACAAGAGGCAGCTACAGCGACAGAACTGGTCTCGGCCTCGCGGAGATGCTTCTCCAGCAAGGCAAGGGTGATCTCCGTGGGGTCAAGAGCAAGAAAGTGATCCCTAACGGTGCAGAGGGAGTCAGGGAGGCGTTTAACGAGGCAGTAGAGAGTGATGTACATCGGAGGCGGGTTCGCAGCCAAAAAGGCCGGCTTGAGAGCGACACGATAGCGAGCGTCACTAGAGTGGAGGTGGGTCACGAGGTCAGTGTCAGTGTGGAAATCCGACAGCTCAGGATGGAGGTACGGCAGCATGATACGGCCTAGGACAGCAGTAGAGGGGGAGGAGTAACGAGCAACTATGGCGTCATAGAGTTCCTTCGGTGTCTTAAGCTGGCCGAAATGGACTCGTTCCTCTAGCGGGAGGGCATTGCGGACAGAAAGGCGGGCGGCAGCATCGCGGGTAAGCCACTGAGTAGGAAGAACACGCGTAGCTGACTCCTCAGGGGCAAGGCAAGTACTGGACATGTGCTCTAACAGTGAAACGTCCTCCCTAGCCAAGCTCTGCAGGTACAACTGGAGATCCTCGAGCCAGCAGTCAAACCTAATCGGGCGACCCTCCGCGTCAAAGGTAAGGACATTAAGAGTAACCATCGTGAGCAGTAGTAGTAGCAGCAGCAGCAGCAGCAGCAGCAGCAGCAGCAGCAGCAGCAGCAGCAGCAGCAGCAGCAGCAGCAGCAGCAGCAGCAGCAGCAGCAGCAGCAGCAGCAGCAGCAGCAGCAGCAGCAGTAGCAGTAGCAGCAGTAGCAGCAGGTCGGCCGTGCAGCTAGGCAGCGCGGCGCGGCTCAGCAGGGCAGTGCGGCTCGCTAGGGCGGTGCGGCTCAGCAGCGTGGCGCGGCTCGGGCAGGGCTACGCGGCTCGGCAGGGCAGGGCGGCACAGCGCGGGCGGTGGCAGCAGCTTAGCAGCAGCTGCGGTGTGTGCAAGGCGCAGGCTGTGCGCTGGCGCGGGCTGTGCACAGGCAGGGCATGGGCTGTGCGGGCCGTAAGGACAGCGTGCGGGCGGCGCCAGCAGCGTGCGGGCAGTGGGCAGACAGGCCGCGCGGTGCGCGGGCAGGGCGCTGGCAGTGCAGGCAGCGTGCAGGCAGATCGTGGGCAGGGCGAGCAGCGCGCGGTCAGCAGATGCAGCGCGCGGGCGGTGCAGGCAGTACGGGGGCAGCGCAGGCAGCGTGTGGGCAGCGGGCGCAGCGTGCGGGCAGGGCGCGCGTAGGCCTCAGACAGCGTGCGTGCAGGCAGCGCGAGCAGGGCGCGAGCAGGGCAGCATGCGGGTCACGCGCTGGGCAGTAAGCGGGCAGCGCGACGGGCAGGGCAAAGTGCGTGGGGCAGCGCAGGCAGGGCAACGTGAGGAACGCTGTTCGGGCAGGGCAGTACGGGCTGGTCTAAACTAGCGGTGGGCCCTAACGGAGCGGTCCTACGGATGGACCCGCTCTGAATACCATATCAGAAATAGTACGTAGGAATGATTGACTAGGATGCAAGGATGAGTACAAGTACTAGGGTTGACGTAAAGTGTTGTACCCCTAAATGTATGCCCCAGTACAGCCTAGAGAGATACAAATGCAATTTGACAGTTTGTAGTATCACCCGCGTGATCTGCATCTACGTAGCCGAGTAGAGCTAGCTGCGACTCCGGCGACTTATGATACGTCAGTCCGATAGTAGGTGTAGATATGAAGTACGAAACAGCTGCTTCCAGCTCCCGTAGGTTCTCCCCTTCAGGTCGCTTAAGAAATTGAGCGAGCTGGCTAGCCGAGTAAGCCAATCCGGACGGCACGTCACAGTTGCGAAGAGTAGGCTACCCAGAAGTTGCTGATGGCGTGTCACACCCGCAGAGTTGAGAGGATCGGATTCAGCTACCGGTGTAGAACGGAACGGAGTCTTAGATGTAGTTATCGGTAGAGGAAAACGTTTCAGTTGCTTCTCGGCGTATTTCTCGGTGGAGAGATGAATAGCAGTAGGGGTCTCGGTGATGTTGAGCCCAAGATACTGAGTGACATCATTTGAGATTATAATCGTCAGGTCGGTTTTCAGCTCCCCTTCAAAGTAATAAATAATGTCGGGCGAGCTGCTGATGTAAAGTAAGTCGTCGACGTAGACGACGAGTGTGACGAATGCAGCTGCGCGGTCGAGGCGGTACATGCCGTGATCATGAGGTAGTTGGCGAAAGCCGATGCGGATGAGGCGTTCGTGCAGATGCTGCTGCCAGAGACGCGGCGCCTGTTTTATCCCGTAGAGAGATTTATTGAGGAAACAGACTTAGGAGGGGTCCGTAACGTAACCGTGCGGCTGCTCGACGAGAATGAGTGCGTTGACGAGAGTGTAAAGAAACGCCGTAGAGACATCAATTTGGCGAAGTTTAAGACCCAATGCTGCTGCGAAGGCGAGTAGAATTCGGAGTGTGGCGACTGACGGGAGCAAATGTCGCGCCGTAGTCCATGCCTTGTTTCTGATCAAAACCTAGAACAACCCAACGAGCCTTGAATCACTCGATCGTTCCGTCAGCGTTGGTCTTAATGCGGAAGACCCATTTCCCCGAAAGAATGTTCTTGCCAGGAACCGTCGAGATAGGGATTAAATCCCATGTGTTGTTATCGTGTAGCGCCTTTAGCTCCTTATCCATGGCTTCGCGCCATTTTTCCTGGGGAGGTCCATTCAGTGCTTGAGCCAAAGTGTTCGGTTTGGTAGGAGGAGGTGGTTGAACTGCTACGGCGAGCCCCAGTATCTGTAACCCAGTCTGTCAATAACGAGTCAGCTGCTCAGTCTCGTTAGTAGCAGCTTCATCACCAGCTTCAGGATCGAAGTTGAAACCATGGCCGAGTCTCTCGCTTTCGTTAGAGGCAACAGGGATAGGTGTAGTTGCCCCGTTATCAGGGAACTCGTAGTAAGGTTCGGCATTGACGTCATTGTGAGGATCTTCCTCATCAATCTTGATCGGAACTGAACAGTATGGGGCGGCACCGGCAGCTGCTGATGCACCCAAGACAGCTTCCTCCACCGCGTCAGCTTCGTCTATTTCTGTAGCGAAGGTACGTGTACCTGAAAAACCAGCTGTCAAAACTTTTCAGCTTCAAGTCACTTTCCCGTTCTGTTGCAGGTAGCCACGCCACGAATGCGTCGTATGCAACATCGCGTGATAGAATAAGCACGTGCCAGACATAACGTGTTGCAGCGTCGATGAAGGTAATGACGTAGTTTAAGTCTGCTCGCCCTTCCTGTCGTGGAATAACCAGGATGTCGCTATAAACTTTTTCCAGTGGCTTGTATGCAGGAACACCAGGATTATGATGAGAATAAAATGGTTGTCGAGGCAGATCTGCTTCAGGACACAGCGTGCAGATGTGTCGAGGTCTTCGCAATTCCTTTCCATCAAGAAGAAGAAGAGCATCTTTGTCAAGTACCCCCGCGCAAATTGTGTCGTAAGTAGTGTTTCCACTCGGATGTCCTAACCGTTTGTGTCAAAATTCTTCTGAAGCTGCATGTCCCGCAGATCGATGATACAAGTTGGAGTTGGCGTAGAAGGCGGCGAAATTGGCTGGACTCGTATGTGATGCATCGTTAACCATGCCACGACAAGAAGCCGATATGTCAATGACAAGCGGTCCTATTGAGTGCGATGAAGTCGAAGGCAATGATGGTTGCTGTATCTGTTCTGCTTCCCCATACTGTTCTGCTTCGCCGCTGATGCTCATTGACGCTGCTGTTGCTTGTGATATTCCAGGTGTACCTACTTCGAATGCTATTGAAGTGACGTTTTCTCGGTAAAAACCAAGATGATCCGGCTCAGTGTTAAGATCCTTCGGATGACAGTCTGTCCAAGAACCGAAGGCGCCGATCGATGTCTGCTGATGTTCCATCTCTCTCCACGTTAAGAACGAAAACGCCATCTTGCTGTACTGCTTTTGCAATGTAAAATCCTCCCTTTGTCGAGTATAACTTGAACTCTCTGCTGTCACTATCGCATTCCAGGTGCACTCCGCGGCTCATCAATTGACTGACACTGAGAAGATTGTAGCCAAGCCCAGGCACAATGAGGACGTTAGAGAGTTGGATGACCGTGTTTGTCTCAGGCGACTGAAGAAGAACTGTGCCTTGGCGTCGGGTACGTAACGTTTGATTGTTGGCGACTGTTACTGTCACTTCATGCAGAAGTCGTGTCTCATGCTTCACATAGAACCTGCTGTTAACTCCTGTTGTGCACATGTGTTGTGCGCAGCAACTGTCAAGAAACCAGACGCCTGGACCGTATTCGGCAGTAGCTGCGACACTGGCGTATTGCGGATTAACTTGAAGATTCGTGGGAAATTCCTCCAGCACTTCATCTCGAGCGAAGGTTGGCGGTGAGCCAGTGATGCATGAGTCTGTGCGAGTCATACATGCGAACAGGTTTCTCCCCTTTGCTGGTACTGACGTGGTATGTGGTTTACTTTGTGCAGCTGATGCAGTAGTGGCTGCAACCTGTAGAGGAGCAGCGCCAGGTCGTGGATGTGTTAACTGATGACGTTGAGGACAATGATAACGGGAATGACCAGAAGTCTTGCAGTTGTGACAAAACGGAGGTACGTAGTACCGCTGCTGCTGCTGCTTCGGCTGCTATTATCGCTGCTTCTGCTGCTACTGGAAATGTTTTTGTCGTTGTTGCTGAGGTGGCTCCACCTGACTATGTGCTATGAAAGCAAACTGACAGATCCATATCTTGCTGTTCGGCAAGGAGTGTTACGCAGAGGTGCATCTCCGAGACATTCCCTTGAGTGCGGAAAAGAGAGCGTGTATTACGCCACTGAGGTCAAATTCCGGCGATGACAACTGTCACAAACATTGACTCAGGGAAGCTTCCTCCACTTCGATTAAACTGGTCACGTAACTCTCTGCACCGGTTGATGTACTGCACCGCATGCTCTCCTGCCTTCATCTGCACGTTCTTCAACTGCGACATAAGTCTGATATGTGTTACACAGTCTGTTGCTAGCTGCTTTAGATGTTGCCATGCTAACTTCGCTGAGTTGGCAAACTCTCTGTATGATCTGATGCCTTGCTGTTCAGTGAGTGACAGGTTGCGCAGAAGAATGGTGAACGCATCATCGGTTGAAAGGCGTATCTTCGCTGTTCATCTAGTGTGCCGTTGACTGGATACTGTATTTCCCCGGTGAAGTACTCCCAAATCTTTGCTGCTTCCATCATGAGTTCGAATTCAAAACTCCAGGTGAAGAAGTCCTTTTCGTCGAAGGGTCTTGAGGTCTGAAACTTCAGGATGTTCAGCATCTGTGTTTGGTAATTGGTTGTGTCGCTTACTCCAAGAGCATTTCCATCCTGTTGTTGTTGTTGCTGTTGTTGTTGTTGTTGTTGTGAAGGTGTGCTTCGAGGCACAAACGTGTGAGTGACCCGCGACTGCTGTCGAGGCGGATTACGGTAAGAAACCGGCTGTTGTCGTATGTATGATGTCCCATCAATGCTCATTGATGCAGTTCCCATGTTCACTGACGATTATGCTTGTGGTGCTTGTTGTGCTTGAGCTGATGCAATGAATGCTGACATGGATTGAAATAATTGTTGTTGTATCACAGGATCGACTCCTGTTGCACCATCGCCTGCAGCGGAACCTGTCAAAGTAGCTAGTCAAGCTTAGGACCCATGGCTAGGGTTGAGGGTACTAGCATGAGTATCGAGAGAGTTTAGCAAAGGAGAAAGGTGATTTCACTATAGCAAAACAGGAACATATAAGGGAAAGGAGCGGAGGTGCACCACCAAAACAAGAAGCATATAGCTACACTAGGATCTACTGTAGGCAGGTATATAAATGTATACAAATACATTTCAACAGAACCATCTCCATCTGTTGCAGCGTTAAACGTGAAAGACTAGGACAGTCCTCCTACACCTCCTGGTCCAGTTGCATATGCAGCTGTTGAAGCAGGGTTGCCAAAGGTTACTCCTGAGAAACCGGAACCAGGTAGTGGTGGTGCAGAGGGCTGATGCGAGCCACCACCTCCACTTTGCGAGTGGGGTTTTCCGTTGTTGTTATCCTCCACGTTAGCCCTGATAATGAAGACCTTTGTTGACTGAGGATTCTTTAAAACTAGGAGATCGTAAACTCTTCTGCTCTCATACCATGTTGAACTGAGAAAGTCCTTAGGATCTTTTAGAGTTTAGCCTCTGTAAAGTATTGTAGCGGAAGATTTGAATTCATGTGCTGGTATATTGTGAGAACAGGAATTGAATTAATTATAAAGAAGAGATACAAGATATTTATAGTCTACGAAAGTACCTATTCAGAGATGTACATGTTTATGAAACAGGCTAGATATCAAATCGACTCTACGAAGTGGTATAATCCAGTGTCACGTGAACAGTCAAGAGACCGTTCGCACTACTACTGTAGATTTATACTATCGAACTACTGAATTGTATACCGTATTTACCCGCCTAATGGACCCCCCAAATTTATAGAACCCCGGGTCGTTAAATTGGGGGGGTTCTAATGCTATCACCACTTTCGTAATAGACCCCCCTTTTTGTAATGCATCCCGGATTAGACCCCCCTCCACTGTAGAAAGCTCATTTTCGGCAAAACTCTAGCGAGACTCATAATATCAAGAGGGCAAACACTGTTCTGGCTAGAAATTTGACCACGTGCATGTCTCGCGTCAGTGCGTGGTCGAAATTTTCCTGATGCGAGATAGAAATGGTGACCTCCTTTATGTTGTAACACTCGTGTTTGTCATAACTTCGAAAAAAAATACATACAGGATTAGACCCCGGGTCTATTAAAATTTCACCCAGTTAATAGACCCACCCCCTTATTTTTCCCGGGGTAGGATTAGACCCCCTGGTCTATTAGCCGGGTAAATACGGTAAGTCAAATTTCTTTGTCCAACTAAAAAAGGCTGAAATATCAGAGTTTTTTAGGCAAATCTGAGAAATTTCTCTGACTTCTGGGGGCCTTGCAGGGGACAACACAAAAAGGTGCTATCATTCGACGATGGGAATGAGATAAATTATATAATTAATACTGTGCTTCTCCAAAGTGAGGGCATGATTTTGTGCATGCATCAATTAAAACCCTACCATGCTTACTAAATTACCGTAGCTGTGAATGTTAGCACTCATTTGAGTCCTGTACTGGATTAGGAATATTCTTGTTTTTCATAACTTGTGATACATGATGTAGTTGAAATTTGGGAGGATCTTATGTCAAAATTCGAGTCTGACACAAAGATCGCAAGCAGGCCCTCAGATTCATTTTAGGCTACACTGATGCATCAGGGCTGTTTAGTAGAAAAGCAGTTTTTGCCCTGATTCATCAGGGCTATACAAGGTAAGGTACCCTGATCTGTCAGTGCTGTTGTTTCTGTATACTGAATTCTCAGGGTAAGCGTCATTCCACCAGAAAGTGGCGTAGCGACTAAGGCGTCGGCATTGCTCTCAAGGGGTTGTCAGCTCGATTCTGGCTGGCTCCTATCCTCCTTCCCCGCGGGCGCGGAGCTGATGTCATTGGTTTGGTACACGTTGGCCCCGAAAAACATTTCGCAGTACATCTCGCTTCAGTGCTAGATTCGACACTATTCTGAATGATCAGGGCTGAACCTACACCATTATACTGAATTGTCAGTACGCACTACACTGATTTTACAGGACAAGTATTTCACCAATGCTGTTTTTCCAGGACAGACCCACAACACCTATCCTGAATTCAGGAGATTCAGGATAAATTATCCTGATAACATAGGTCGCAAGAGAATTCGATTTTGTTTCTCTAAAAGCTGACGCGCAATTGCTTATTTACTTCCTGATACAGAAAAACTACGGTAATAGCAAAATGAGGAGCCCCACAGAACCCCGCCAGCACGAAGGACCCCCCCCCCGCACCAGAGACCCGGGGGCATTCTTCCGCGAGGGTCCTACATAGGGCCACTGGCAACACTCTTCCTCGAGCATGCTACATACATAGGGCCACTGTGGGAATACGGTAGTTGGAATTTTGTTTCCAGATACTGTACCGGTAGTGTTGACCTGCCGCATCTCTTGAGCTCGCATCGCATACCTAATCCCGGCATGTGAGTACGAAATCCGCCGCCACCGCGCATGTGTTATGTACTGATGTGTCACCATTTCGTTTCGCAGTCACTGCCTTTTCACGTTTCGTATCTAGATTCGCGCTCTAAATCCTGGATTGGGTGCCGATAAGGTAGCAGCCACCGCGCAGTCCGCAAGCAAACCATCATATCCGGGATAGCTTGGATGCTGCCAGTGTTGCTCCGAAAGAAGCACGTGAAGGAACAGTATTTAGGGTAGTTACTATATTATTCCAACCTAGCCCGTCAGTTGTATGCTGCCATCGCAGCAGAACCGCAGTTGGCATGCGAGAGTTTTCCGAATGTTTTGATTCGATCAAACGTTCGTTGGTGGCGGGAGGGGTCACGACTCACGGACTCCCGTCCGCGATGCACTTCGGTCGGGCCAAAAGCCACTTTATTCCATTTTCGAGTCGACTAAAAACTCCACTCTATGACTGCCCGTCAGCGCAAGCCACCAGGCGCATGTCAGCACTGGAGATAAATCTTCTCGGATTTAGTAGCACGCCGATGGACCATTGACGGTCGAGACAGCGGCTAGTGTGGACGCGATCGTCGGAACGATTCTCGTTCCTTCCGACTAAGGAGTCCTTCAAACAAGGCTTCTCCAGTTCGTTCCTTCCAAAATCACGCCACCCCTTAATTGGATTCGGATTCTGAACTGCCCTCGCTGCCCCCGGTGCGAGGAACTTCTTTCCAGCAAGTTCAACTCAGGAAATGAAGCAAGAACTTTCCTTCCCGGCGAGAGTGGAGGAAAAGGCGGTAGGGTTCAAACTCTTGTACAGAATGCATGGATGGGAGATGACCGGCAGAGTAAGCTTCTTGACAGGCCAAGTAGGTGGGGGGGCGAGAGAGTGAACGGAAGGAAAGAATCGAAGGAGAGAGTGGAGGTCGGTGGGAGGGCGGGCAAGCGAGGCGCCCTAAACGGAGTCCTTTTTAGGTTTAAAAGCCATTCCCCCACGCATCCAGATCCATTAGTGCACGACACACCCGGCGATTGCGCCTTACAAAGCTCACATGCTGCCCGCAGTGCTCTTATCATACTGTCCCCGCTCTCACATGTCGCCTCTTACCATTCTCTTGAGCCGCCAGACCTAAAGAACCTCTTTTGAGAATTCAAGTTCTCCGATAGTACTACTTCATCCTGCTCCGCTAAACTTAGCTGAAAATTCTTGAAAAATCCTCACAGCAGCCGCAGATTCTTCTTGACTTTCTCGCTGCAGCGACGCGTGGCTCGTCCGGCTTCTCTCTACCATTGACATCCCTGCGGATACTGCTGTCGCCGCTACGACTACTACCATCTGCCGCCGCTGGTCGCGTCTGATGGGGCCTCCACGCAAGCGCAAGGCTCACCGCGAGGCTCCGCACGGGGGGGCGGGCAGCGCGCCCCAGGGCAACGCGCCCCAAGGCAACGCGCCCCAGGGCAACGCGCCCGAGGGCAACAAGCGCCAGGGCAACGCACGCCAGGGCTTCCGCGGAGTGAGGCAGCGCACGTGGGGCTCGTGGGTGGCGGAGATCAGACCCGGGCGCCACAAGTCCCGCATCTGGCTCGGATCCTTCCCCACGGCAGAAGCAGCTGCACGGGCGTACGACCGCGCTGCCCTCAAGCTCCTGGGTCTCTCGGCTCCTCTCAACTTCCCCCAGCCTCAGGCTTCCCCACCCGGCCCACTATCACTGGGGCATGAAGCCCCTGAAGCCCCTGAAGCCCCTGACGCCCCTGAAGCCCCTGAAGCCCCTGCAGCCCCTGAAGCCCCTAAGCGTCCTGGGTCTGGAGAGTTGGGGTGTGTTCGGCCGGAAACTCCTCTTGCTGGCCTGGCAGGCCGCATGCGAGCCCTCTCCACCGCTGAAGCTCCTCCTGAAGCTTCCACATCAGCTGCCCCTGCAGCTGCCACATCATCTGCCCCTGCATCTGCCCCTGCATCTGCCCCTGCATCTGCCTCTGCATCTGCCCCTGCAGCTGCCCCTGCAGCTGCCCCTGCATCTGCCCCTGCATCTGCCCCTGCAGCTGCCCCTGCATCTGCCCCTGCGGCAGCTTCCCTTGCAACAGCGTTGCCTTGGCCTGCTGAAACCACGACCTGGCAGGAAGCTGATAGCAGCACGGCTGCCCTTCCCTTCTCGGCTGTGCCCCCATTCAGTCCCTCAGCTCACCCTGCAGTTGCCTCCCACTCCATCTTCCCTGCTCTGACTGCGGTAGAGAGTGGTGCCAGAACGCCTGCTGCTCTTGCTCCCGCTGCAAGTATCGGTGGTGGTTTCTTTGGGGGTTACATGAGAGCACAGCTGCTGCAGCAGGTGCTCTCGCGATCCCGAGACAGCATGAGAGCACAGCTGCTGCAGCAGGTGCTCTCGCGATCCCGAGAAAGCATGGGAGCACAGATGATGGATCAGACTCGTGGGTCGGCTCACAGGTCATCTCTGTGGGACAGCATGGGAGCACAGATGATAGATCAGACTCGTGGGTCGGCTCACACGTCATCTCTGTGGGACAGCATGGGAGCACAGATGCTTGGTCAAGCACAGATGCATGGTCAAGCACAGATGCATGGTCAAGCACAGATGCATGGTCAAGCACAGATGCATGGTCAAGCACAGATGCATGGTCAAGCACAGATGCATGGTCAAGCACAGATGCATGGTCAAGCACAGATACATGGTCAAACTTCAGCCAGTGAAATCACCACTCGCGCCACCGCTGCTGGAGGCAGCTGCCCCTTTTCTGCTGCTGCCATCACTGCTGCCATCACTGGCGCCACCATTGGTGCCACCATTGGCGCCGCCATTGCCGCCACCACTGCCGCCACCACTGCCGCCACCGCTGGCGCCGCTGCAGAAATTGACGGTTGGCCCATTGTTGCTGCAGCCGGTGGCATGAGCTCTCGCACAGCTGCTTTTGGGGATGGGAGCTGCTCAATTGCTGCTGCTGGGGAGGGGTTGCCGTCCATTCTGGGCCATGTGCCGTCCCTGCCACTGCCGGGCCATGTGCCAACCCTACCACACCATGTGTCGGCGAGTGTTACTGTGCTGGCGGCTCTGGGTGCGAGCAACTTGCTCAACACACCTGTGCCTCCTGCTGTGACTCCTGCTGCTGCCCCTGCTGCTGCACTGGCTGTCGCCGCTCCTGTTTCTCCTGCTGCCGCGCCTCCTGCTCCTCCTGCTGCTCCTCTTGCTGCTCCTCCTGCTGCTCCTGCTGCTGCTCCTCCTGCTGCTCCTGCTGCTGCTCCTGCTGAAGCCCCTAGAGCACAGGCAGCAGCAATGCACAGAAGTTACTCGGACCTATCCCTCCCTCCTCCTTCCCACCGCATCGTCCCTTTCACTTGCCTCTCGGAACCGGCTCCTCGGAGTACAAGCCTTCATTCTGGCAGCACTGGTGCCAGCACTGGTGCTGTCTCGCGAAAGAGGTCATGGGAGCAGGCTGCGATGCCTATACAGTCACACCAGGCAGTCCACACAGTCACACCAGTGGATGAGCAGCTAACGAAGCTGCTGTTGGAAATGGAAGAGGACGAGAGAAGGGTGAGAGAGGCACAGTGGATGCAGCAACCCGAGCAATTTCAGCAACCCGAGCAGGTTCAGATGCTGCTGTTGGAGCAGCAGGAGGAGGATACGAGGAGGGTAAGGGAGGTAATGTGGGTTCCACAGACAGAGCAGGATCAGATGCTGCTGCCTGGATTCAACAGCCCTCAGCAAATGCAGCATGAGCTGCAGGCAGCGTTGGCACGGGTGGTGCATTTGCCTCAGATAAACCCAGCTCAGCATGTCCCCTTGCAAACTCAGCAGCACCCAGCTCAGCATGTCCACTTGCAAACTCAGCAGCAGTCAGCTCAGCATGTCACCTTGCCAACTCAGCAGCAGTCAGCTCAGGATGTCCACTTGCCAACTCAGCAGCACCCAGCTCAGGATGTCCCCTTGCCAACTCAGCAGCAGCCCACGCATGCATTGCTGGACTCTCTGCTGCAGCAGCTGGAGGCGACACAGGAGTATGAGATGATGATGCTGGTCCAGGAAATGCAAGCGCAGAGGGAGGAAGATCTGCCTTCTGCTCTTCAGCCTCTGGTTTCGCCCACGCTGCACAATTTTCAGCCGGTCATACAACCATCTTCTGCATCACCCCTTGCAACCTCTCATCAGCAGTCGGAGAACCCCGAGGTGCCATACGATTGTGTTGTTCCTCTGGAGCCCCGCACTCCTACTCAGTCGCATTTTCCATCAATGGCAAACATCGGCTCACATAGCGTGAGTGCAACAGATTTAGAGCTGAACTTTCTGGCCAAAATAATGAAACCATTGAGTGAAAAGCGGGACGAATGATTTCTGTTTTGCTCTCTTGAGTTGTGACATTGCTGTGATTTAGTGTAACGTGCTGCGATCAGAAAAGGCTTACCACCTGCCACCACACACCTTGAGGCACCCCCAAACCGGCACCGCCACCTTATGTGAAAAAGCTTACCACCTGCCACCACACACCTTGGGAAATTTCTCTGATTTGCATGAAAAACTATGCTATTTCAGTTTTTTTTTTTTGTCTACTCTGAAAGTTCATATTTTCTTAGGGCCTCAACTCTGATGTTTCAGCTTTTTTTTTTTAGACTTCGGGAGTGTACTCTGATCCTTCAGAGTACAAACGCGTACCGACTCTGTTCAATGTACCTGGGTTGGCGGGGATCCGATGGTTCAATTGTGGATGTTCACGATGGATGTGTTTTCCTACACGGGATTGTGAATTTCATCGAAATCCTGGCGCTCGCCGAGAAGATTGACATACTACGCCGTTCGAGGCCGGTTCCTACAACTACGGACAACGTACTCGAGGAACGGCCGAGCACTCGGCGGATCACGTCGTTGCGATGAATGCCGATGTCACGCCTTTTAGGGGACGCTGCTTCGCGTGCAACAGGCCGGGCCATCGCCAGAGCGAATGCCCAGAGGAGTTAAAGCATCAAGGAGCGGAACAGGGGAGAGAGTCTGGGAGGCAGGGAAACGCCAGCAGTCGGTAGAGTACAGGCCCACTCCTGACGAGACTCACTGCTCGCCCGACCCCACTGACCCTCACCGAGTGACTGTACCGATTCACGCAATCGATCGGGCTCGGCTGGATAAGGAGGGTACGGCGGCAGATTGCCTAGTACTGATTCACGACAAAATACAGGGGACAACACTGAAAGTTTTTATTGACGGAGGAGCTAGTCACATTTTAGTTGATACTGTGACTCCAAGGAAGTTGCAACCGACACTTAGCCGATGGTTTACCTGATATCGACGCACGGTTGGTTGACAGAACACCACTGGCAATACGGGAAAACATGGAGAGGGCGAAGATTCGCTCTGGGGGGGTGTTAGGATTTACTCAGAAAATGCAGGCAGGGTCGTGCTACATCGCTCGCCTGAGTCTTCAACGGTCCGCGTCAACGCCATCACGATGAAACGAGCCGTCGCCTCGGGAGCTGAAGTGTACGCTGTTGACATTACGGAAGAGTAGGAGAAGCAGAGATGTCGAGCGGTTTTCAGACACTAGTGGCAGCTGTACCGACCGATCTGAGGGAACTGTTGGATCGGTACCCCAGTATTTTTCCCGACAACTTACTGGAAGATGTGCCACCTCAGCGACCGCACAACCGGATAATAGAGTTAGAACCGGGAGCAGAGCCAACCGTACAACGTCAATTTCGACTGACACAGCCCAAGTTGGAGGAACTCAGGAAGCAGTTATATTATTTACTCGTGATTTTGTTCACCCGACCGAGTTCGTCATCGTTCGTTGCACCGATACATATCACCAAAACAAAAAAAGACTAAGGGTTTCGAATGTGCATAGATTACCGAGCACTGATCAGGGTTACCATCAAGTTGCGATACCCCATCTCCCGCGCCGACGAACTCATAGACCAACTACGAACAGCTAGGGTTTTCTCAAAGATCAACTTACGCGGCGGTTACCACCAGATCCACGTCGAACCAACAAACTGCGCCAAGACAACATTTAAAACTAGATACGGGTCATTTGAGTGCACCGTGATGCCTTTCGGGCTGGCCAACGCACCCGCGACATTTCGACCATGAATGAGGCGTTTAGGACGCAAGTAGATAAATGCGTCATCGTCTTCCTCGAACATCCTAGTCTACAGCCGGGATAAGCAGCAACACTTAGTCGACTTGGGAACATTATTTAAGATTTTAGACGAACATCGACTGCTGACGAAGATTTTAGCGGAAGGGGGTCGCTTTTACGTTGGGGGAGAAAGAGCGCTGCCTTCTCTGCCCTGAAAAGGTGTTGGTGGTGTTCTCCTGGCAGGTGGCATCGGCATGGCGGTGGCATCAGAGACAAATTTGCGGGAAATTTCTCATGCGACCAAACCACCCTTGTAGAAGGGAGATTTCGCATTTCGGCCCCGGAAAGCAAGGGCACAAGAAGTGAGATATCCGCCCCGGGTTGCAACAGTTTCGTCGCGGGCTCTGGACAAATTTCTGCACTCAGCGGGGCAAGGGTTGGGTAAAAAGCGATCTGAAAACGAATGGGGTTTGAGAGCTGCTAGCCTTCTGATTGCGTTAGGGTTTCAAGGCTTGTGTTTCAAGAAGGGCGCCTTTGGTTGCGTTTTTCCTTTCAGCGGGGTGTGATTGCGGTTTTCCCAATTAGCCGATGCCTCTGCCATCTCGTGGCCATTCACCTCTCTGGGGTGGTTCGCCATGGGGTGGCACAGGCACCACAATTTGCCTGAGAGGGAAATTGTGAGGTTGTTTCATTCCGTTTTGATGTCGTCCCCAACTGACATGTTATGCAGCCAATGCCATGCCGTTTTGGTTCGGACGGCATCTTCGGGCTAGACACGATTTCTGGGGCCGCCCCCCAAAAAGTCAACGCTTTTGCAGCATCGCGGCACATTCCTCCGACGGCATCAAGTGCCTGCAGAACATCGCCGTTATGTGTTCACCGCCCGTTTTACATATTGACGGCCCACACCGCCCATTCGAAGTGGTTACCAACGCCAGGGACATCGCCATTGGAGCGGTACTGCAACAGGACTTCGGCGACAGTTTGCAGCCCATCGCATACGAGTCACGAAAACTTCATCCGCCCAGGAAGAATTATCCAATACACTACCGTGAAATGCTCGCGACAACGCGCACAGTTCGCAGCAGCACGAGTGGTGTATTACGTAAAAGCAGGCATTGACCGTGTCTTGGTACCTGCCTACACCCTACTGCAGGAATTATTACTTTAGGATGCTCACGATGGAATTACCTCAGGACATTTCGGGGTCAAAAAACATGACAGCAGCTGCAGCGATATTATTACTGGCCCGAGATGATGACCGACGTACAGCGACACGCAGCATCGTGTCCCACCTGCCAACTCATGAAGTCGTCACGACAGCGACTGGCAAGACAGTTGCAGCCGATACCACCCCTAGAGTGTGCTTGGCAGCAGGTGACAATGGAGTTCGTCATGGGGTTACGTGCGGGAGCAAGTGGGAATGACGCGATCTTCGTGATCGTCGATTGGCTGACGATGATTGCCCAATTCGCAGCCTGCAAGAAATCAATCTCAGCCGAAGAAACAGCACGACTCTTCATCGCCACCGTCATTCGCCTGCACTTGATAGCAGCGGCAATCATCTGCGACCGTGTTACGAAATTCATTAGCAACTTCTGGCGGAACCTGTGGCAGCAGTTCGGCACACGACTCGAGTTCAGTTCATCATACCACCCCGAAACCGACGGTCAAACAGAACGCACCAATCAGACAATGGAGCAGTTAATTCGAGACACGTACGACGACCTGACAACTTGGAAGCTGCAGTTGCCACACATCGAGCTCGCGTACAACAATTCGACGTCGGCCACCACCCAACAATCACCATTTTATCTCAACTACGGACAGAACCCTACAGTACAGTACCCATGACGCTGAATCCCGACAACCCGTCCCACGTGCACAGCAATTCACCGAAATATTACTGGCAGCATGGACCCGAGCTACTATAAAACGAAAGCATCATCGCTAAGCACAACGCCGACCTCCACCGCCGCCCTGTCACTTACCGGCCCTACGACCTTGTCTTACTACTCAAAACCTCCGCCTGCCCATCACTCCGAGATTACGGCCGCGATATTGCCGACCATTCCGCATGATCACTCCCGTAACCGCTCATCTCCTCTTGCCCGCGGACTGGTATGCCAGTCCGTCTTTCCACGTCATCCTGCTCCGCCCCTACGTACCCTCGACAAGCCAACTGCCATGCAGCCGCCCGACCAGCATGACACGACCGCCAACCGAACGAATCATCAGCCCAGACGTCATCAAGTACGTGACTCACAAGAAGCACGACGCATCGAATTTCTCGTCCACTGGAGAGACCGTACACCTACTAAGGACAGCTGGGTCCTCTTGGACAAATTTGAAAACCACCGTGTCCGCACCGAGTATCTGCGCAGCCGAAACGTTCGAGACATATACGCGCTTTCATAAGGGGCCTTTTCTTGGGGAGGGGGGTAGTGTAAGGAAATATTTTTTCCTAACTTCGCAACACAGGATACTGCGCATACGACTCTTCCCGCCACTATACACCCAACAGTAGCCCGTTACTACCTCGTGACACTCGCCTCGATACTGTTCCCGCCAAACACGATCATTGTTATGAGTTGTAAAAGTGAGTGCGTGGGATAACGAATAACGAGACTGTGACTGAATGAACTGACAATACAATGAAGGCACGTGCTAATATGGTTACTACCCTAGCTAGGAGGGAACCTCGGGAAACGAGGTTGGGTGCAGGTTGGGAGATCGAAGAGCCGAAGGCGACGCGAGGAGCCTCGGCTGTTGAGTTACTAAGTAAGAGTAAGCTTAGGTTTTAGGTAGGGCCTAGGCTTAGTAGCCTAGGCCTAGGGGAAGTCGAGGAGGTTGTGCCAAGGTGAGAGTCGAGAATGGGAAAAGTGGTGTTCACTATAGCACTAGGGTACATATAGTAAACAGAGCATGCAAAGAAGGTGCACCACCAACAGTTTATAATAACTACACTAAACTACAGCTACAGGCAGTTACATATAAATTCTAACACTCCCCCATAACTGCCTGCAGCAGGAGTTTGTGCAGAACACAACCTGCAGGGGTATACCAGCAACAGCAACAGCAGGTACGGTAACAGAGCAGGTACAGCAGCAAAGGGACAGGCGACAGCAAGAAATTCCTGCCACCCCCTTACTCTCTTCCCCCCCCAACCACAGGAGGGGCAGCAGGGAGAGTGAGGAGGCGGGCTGGCTCTGGCTGGTCACCCCCTCCATTTCCTCACCCTCCCCCTCCCCCTCCCCCCCACACTGCTGCAGGAGCAGCAGAGGGGGGAAGAGAGGAGAGGTGGAGGGACGGCTGCTGGTTGGTCTCACACCCGCCACCCCAGTGCCACTCCCCCGGCTCCCCCACACCCTCACACCCTCCCCCCCAGCGGCAGCTGCAGCAGTGGGAACGAAAGGAGGAGGAGGGGAAGGGAAGCACACCACCCATCACCCCAACACCCGCCACCCCCATACCCTCCCCCCCACGGCTGCAGGGAGACGAAGGAGGAGGGGGTGGGCGGGGAGAAAGCCGCAGAGCGGCTACAGAGGGTCGGCGCGGGTAGGTCAGGGGCGGCTGCAGTGAGTGCAGGCGCGGGGTGAGGCAGAGGCGGCTGCACCGAGTGCAGGAGCGGGGGCGGCTGCGCCAAGGGCAGGCGCCGGGTGGTGCAGGGGCGGCTGCAGCGAGTGCAGGCGCGGGTGAGGCAGGGGCACCGCCGAGTGCGCCAGGGGCGGGTACGCGGCGGCTCAGGACACCGTCGCAGGCGCCAGGGGCGGTTCCGCGGCGGCTCAGGGCACCGTCGCGCACCACGGGGCACGTGACGGGCAGTTTAGGGCACCGTCGCATGCCACGGGGCGCACGAAGGGCAGGGCACCGTCGCGTGCCACGGGGCGCATGACGGGCAGGGCACCGTCGCGTGCCACGGGGCGCACGACGGGCAGGTTTAGGGCACCGTCGTGTGCCACGGGGCGCACGACGGGCAGAGCACCGTCGCATGCCACGGGGCGCACGACGGGCAGGGCACCGTCGCGTGCCACGGGGCGCGCGACGGGCAGAAAAGATGTCACTCGCCACCCGGGGGCGGGACAGGACGAAAATCGCCACGCGCCCGAGGCGCGCGACCGGAAAAACAGCAGCGGAAGCGTGAGGCGGGCCCACAGGCCAGGACGTAACTCGCTCTAATGCCATGTTGAGTTACTAAGTAAGAGTAAGCTTAGGTTTTAGGTAGGGCCTAGGCTTAGTAGCCTAGGCCTAGGGGAAGTCGAGGAGGTTGTGCCAAGGTGAGAGTCGAGAATGGGAAAAGTGGTGTTCACTATAGCACTAGGGTACATATAGTAAACAGAGCATGCAAAGAAGGTGCACCACCAACAGTTTATAATAACTACACTAAACTACAGCTACAGGCAGTTACATATAAATTCTAACATCGGCATCGTTGATGTCGGTCGAACGTGCAGAGTCTGAAAATCGGGCTGTACGCGTAGCAGTCAACCCCGATAAGGAATTCGGGAAAATTCCTTACACTACCCCCCCCCCCCCCCCCCCCCCCCCCCCCCTTTAAGAAAGGTGGTCAATATCCGGAGCCTGCTTGCGGGCGAGATAATCACCAACGAGCGGGGGCGCTTCAAGCGAGGCGGATGGCACCCAAGTGTCGTCTTCACTGGTGCGGTCAGTCCAACGGATTAAGAAATCCACGTGGCAGCCGGATGCATCGAGCCAAACACGGTGCGTAAAAATCTTGGACGGGTTGAGTGTCGGTTCTGCGACAGATCGTTCTGTCAAGGCGGCATTCCGGCGCGCTATGTCGGTCGTGGCAGGCACGAACTTGCGAATGAGGCTGACGTAGAAGGCGTCGTGTATACGCCAATCGTCGGGTAGCAGCAGCTTCGCTGTGACAGGTGTCACCATCTGTATGATCTTGAAGGGTCCAAAAAAACGTGGCCGTAATTTCGACGAGCCGTGTAGGCAAAGGTTCATCGTGTCGAGCAGCACTTGTTGCCCAGCCGTAATCCCGTCGCAGAAGATCGCTGTACTTCCGGGCAGTTGTATCGCCTTGCGAATTGCATCAGATGCCTTTTCACGAGTCTCCTGGAGTTCTGTCACGAAGGTCTATGACCTTGAGACCGAGTTGTCGAGTGTAGTCGTTGTAGGAACCACCAGGTCCATCCCGTAATTCAAGAAGAACAGAGAGTGATTAGTCGTGCTGGACTGGGCGTTGTTGAAAGCGAATTCCACCATGGCGAGCAAGGTTTCCCAGCGAGCGGGGTCGGGGCAATTTGTCCTGATTAGCTGATCCATTGTCTGATTGGTTCTCTCGGTCTGGCCGTCCGTTTGCGGGTGGTATGCTGACGAAAACTGTAGTTTTGTGCCGTACTGCGCCCACGTTTCCTTCCAGAACTTTGACGTGAACTTCGGATCCCTGTCGCTGACGATCGCCGAGGGGATTCCGTGCAGTCGCACGACGGTTGAGATGAAGAGGCGCGCAGTTTCTTCAACTATGATTGTTGTATGACACTGTGCGAAATGCGCCATTTTCGTGAGGCGGTCGACGACGACGAGAGCAGCGTCGTTGCCGGACGGCCCAGCTGGCAGCCCTGTGATGAAATCCATCGTCACTTGTTGCCACAGTCGTTCTGGTGGCTCGAGGGGTTGCAGCAATCCAGCTGGCCGTTGACGTGTCGATTTCATGGCTTGGCACACCCTGCATGAGGACACATATCGCTGCACGTCGTTAGAGGAGTCGGGCCAATAATATTGACGGTGCAATAATTTCTGGGTTTTATCAACCCCGAAATGTGAGGAGAAGTTGGAATCGTGGACCTCTTGGATAAAGAGTTCACGCAGCAGCCGGTAAGCGGGAACCCAAATCCGGTCAGTTCCGGCTTTTAGGTAGTATTTCCCCTTCTGCGTCGTGGCCTGCTAATGATTTCTAGTCGTGAAGAACGGGTCCGTAGTGTAGCCGTGGGTGAATAGTCCCGTAAGTAGCGGGTTTGACTGGGTGATGAGTACTGCAGCGGATTGAACTGCCGGTCGGGTAAGGGCGTCGGTGATGTTATTCGCCCCTTTCTTGTACGTGATGCGGTAGGTGAAGTGGCTCTCCATGTAATCGAGCCAACGAACTTGACGCGGGTTGAGGTTGGGCTGAGCTCGCAGGTACTGTAGGGACTTGTGGTCCGTGCGAACAGTGACATCGGCGCCCGCCAAGTAGCAACGCCACCGTTTGAACGCGTGTATAATTGCGAGCATCTCCTTGCCGTGTATCGGGTAGTTGCGCTCGGCTGACTGCAGCTTGCGTGATTCGTAGGCGATCGGCTGCAGCCCGTTCCCGAAATCCTGGAGGAGTACAGCTCCGATGGCGAAATCTGAGGCGTCGGTGATGACTTCGAACGGCTTCGATGGGTCGGCGATGCGCAGGACCGGAAGGGAAACCAGAAAATTCTTCAACTCCTGAAAAGCCGCCTCTGCCTCCTCCCCTCACACAAAATTCCTGTCCTTGTGCAGCAGGTCGGTTAACGGGCCGATTATCCCCGCCATATTCGAGATAAGCCACCTGACATAATTCACGAACCCCAGAAAACTTTGCAGGTCCGTGATATAAGTCAGGGACTTCCACTCCTGTATGGTCTTGATTTTCGCCGGGTCGATTTTAATGCCGTCGCGGGAGATGACGTGCCCCAAAAACTCCAACTCATGCTGAAAAAACTCGCATTTAGAGCCCTTGGTGATGAGTCGGTTCTCCTGTAGCCGTTTAAACACCGCGTCAAGGTCGCAGAGGTGTTGTTCCCTTGTCCTACTAAATTTCAGGATATCGTCCAAGTAGACGATAACAGATTTGTCGAGCAGATCTCGGAATACCCTGTTCATGGTCAGTTGGAAAGTCGAAGGCACGTTTGTGAGGCCGAAAGGCATCACCGTAAATTCGTAGCTCCTGTAGCAGGTTCGGAACGCGGTCTTGTGGCAATCTTCTGCGAAGACCCGAATCTGATGGTAACCGCCACGTAAATAGATCTTCGAAAAATAGTGAGCGCCGCGAAGTTGGTCAAGAAGGTCGTCGGTGCGTGGGATTGGGTAGCGAGACTTGATGGTCACCCGGTTGAGCGCGCGATAGTCGGTGCACATGCGAAGCCCGCCGTCTTTCTTCGGTGTGAACAGGATCGGTGCTGCGAAGGGAGATGTACTGGGACGGATAAAACCCTTCTCCAATAGTGCTTTGATTTGGCTTCGCAGCTCCTCGAGTTCAGGCTGGATCAACCGCCACTGTGTCCGAACAGTCGGATGCGCGTCAGGTTCCAGCTGGATTTTATGGTCCTCGGGTCTCTCGGGTGGTAGTCCAGGTGGCAGATCGTCGGGGAAGATGTCCGGGTACTGTCGAATCAGCTCCGCTAAATCCGGTGGTACAGCTGCGCACAGCTTCTCGATGTCCTTTCCGTCGGTGTCAACTGCCAACTCGCGTAAGCAAACGGCGAACATCTGTGCGCCTCGATTGAAGTGGCAAGCTATAGTAACAACTTTGACGCACGGGGCTTGGATGTAGTCAGGTGTCCATGCAAGCAACGTAATTAGCCCCTCGTGCTTGTTGATGCTGCACGATCCCGTTGTCCAGTCGATGACGGGGTTGTGTCGTCGCAGCCAATCACGTCCCAGCAGCACGTCGTAGCCGTCCAGCGTCGTCGCGAGAAACTTCATGCTGAAGCCGAAATCGTCGCCGAATTCGATCCGTACCATCCTTGTTTCCTCCAAAATCGCCAGAGGCGTCCCATCCACGAGGCGAGCGTCAATTTTGGGCAGACACCTGTCAAGTTGCAGCTTGCATTTTTTTGCTGTCGCCCAGTTGAAGAGGCTATGGCTGGCCCCTCCGTCGACGAACATTTTCATATGATTTTTTAACACTTCACCAGCGACCAGCAAAGGGTGATCTACATTATTATCCCCGTTATTCGGCCGAGTGCGGTCGATTGCATGAATCGGAACCACGACTTGGTGGGGATGGTGGTGTTCGGGCGACGGAGCACAGTCAGTAAAGGCCCCGCCAATTACTGACTCTTCCCGTTTCCCTGCTCCTTCCTGTCGTCCCCTTTCGCCGGCGTTTTCTCGGGGCAGTCGTGCATGTAGTGACCCGTCTTCCCACACCGGTAGCACGGTCCCTTAGGACGGCAGCTGGGTGTATGGACTACGTTGATTGTGGTCCGTTGAGTCTGGCCACGAAAACGGTTTCCGTCCCGGGAAGTTGTTATCGCGTACTGCAACAGTGCATCCGTGGATTCCGCCAACCGTACTGCTTCCAGGAATGATGTTGGGCGGCCTCGGCGCACCTCATACTGAATTACATACTTGTGGCTGCTGACGTATTTATCTAACCGCTCTGCTTCCGACATGTCATCCACTTGGTCGGCGAGGCCCATGAACGACGATGTGTAGTCTTGGACAGATGCCAACTGCGACCAGGCACGCAACTTCATGCGAGCTTGCTTCGAGGCGGATACGTGCTCGAAGCGATCTCGTAAGGCTGCGCCCCACTCTTTCCACGTGCGTATCTTGGTCACTCCGAAGATCGATTCTGCCACTTGATTAGCCGATGTTGAGGTCACGTCTGCCGCATGTGTCACACGTGTCAGGGTCCCCGTGTCCAAGGTTCGGCGCCACCACTCAAGCGCTGCGCCTCGCAGAAGAGATACCGCGTAATTTATACGCGTGGCGTCGTCTTTGACGTTCGCTGCAGTGAAGAAGACTTCAACGCCGAAGAGCCACCCCTTCACTGTAGTAGTCTTGTCTATAGGATTGAACGGGGGCTGGTTTACGGGTTTAATCTTGATCGTCGTTACCGCTCGTTGCCTATCTTCTTCTTCAAAGTCACGTGTGAGCTCGTCCAACGGGTTGCTCACCGCTTGACTGTTGCCCTCGCCTTCTTCGCCGGGCGACTCCTGACGCGCTTCACCTCGGGTCTGGCGTAGTTCGGTGTTTTCCACACGTAGTGTTGTCACTTTTGCCGAGAGACTCTGCACTGTTGCCTGTAGCTCTGCCATTTGCGCTAGCATCTTGTTCAATGTCTCCTGATCCATGGGTCGCACACTTCGTCTGGTGGGCAGAGGGGTATCCGAGGCCTTTAGGCGAAGGGAAAGCAAAAACTATCGGAGTCGGGCAGGTTACAATTAAAACCGAAATGCAAATAGTGAACCTGGGGCCAGCTTGAAAGAGGGCTTGCCGAGCGAAACAATTTTGGCTCCAAACCGACAAGTTTGCACTGTTTCATTGAGAGCGTTTTTGCAAAATGCGAAAATCGCAAGGACGTGCGTGAGCGATCGCAGTGCTAGTGTCGAGCAGCTTCCCAAACAAATATGAGACGCCAGACGTGCTGTGTTGATTTCTTTGTTTTGGCTCCAAACCACATCTGATTGGTTCCCGCCAAAACAAAGAAATCAACACAGCACGTCTGGCGTCGCATATTTGTTTGGGAAGCTGCTCGACACTAGCACTGCGATCGCTCACGCACGTCCTTGCGATTTTGGGCCCAGCTTGGAGTTCAAGTCGGGCCTTTGTGAACTACAACTAGTTCTTCCGATCATTTTTCTCTGCTTCTTATTTATATTAGCTTGTCTAGCTTTAGAACCGCCAACTTAGGCTGTTGTTGTTTCGTTTTAGTCGCGTAGTGAAGCTGGCATGGTTGTGTAGTACTTTGGTTCGTTTCGAACGCCCTCTCGCCGCCTTCCCATCACATCTCGCTCGCCCTCCCGTCCGTCCCGACGCCGACCCGATGACCGTCGCGTCGCGATCCCGTCGTCCGTCCTGTCGCCGTCCCGTCGTCGTCCCGTAGCCGTCCCGTCGCCCTCGTGTCGTTTCCCCGTCCCCCTCTCGACCCTCGCGTTCACTCTCGCAATCGCCCTCCCGTCGTCCTTGCAATGTCCCTGTTCGTCCCATCGCCGTCACCATTACCCGTCTCCTCCAACCACCTTCGCGATTTTCCCAACTACCCTGTTGTCCGCCTCGCCGCCGTCGGCTCGCTATCTCCTCGTGCTGCCCGTCGCCTCGCTAACCCCCTGTGCTGCCCGTCGCCTCGCTATATCCCCGTGCTGCCCGTCGCCTCGCTATCTCTCCCTTCCCATCCCGTCGCCTTGATGTCTCTCCCTTCCCATCCCGTCGCCTTGCTATCTCTCCCTTCCCATCCCGTCGCCTCGCCATCTCTCCCTTCCCATCCCGTCGCCTTGCTATCTCTCCCGTCCCATCCAGTCGCCTTGCTATCTCTCCCTTCCCATCCCGTCGCCTTGCTATCTCTCCCTTCCCATCCCGTCGCCTTGCTATCTCTCCCTTCCCATCCCGTCGCCTCGCTATCTCTCCCTTCCCATCCCGTCACCTTGCTATCTCTCCCTTTCCATCCCGTCGCCTTGCTATCTCGCCCCTCCTGTCCCTTCCCGTCGCCTTCGCGCTCACCCCTCCCGTCCCTTCTCGACGCCTTCCCGTCGCCCTCGTGCTCTCCCATCCCGTCCCGTCTCCCTCGTGCTATTCAAACCGTCCCCTCGCCTTCGCGTTCTCCCTTCCTGTCCCTTCCCGTCCCTTCCCGTCCCTTCCCGTCGCCTTCGTGCTCTCCCCTCCCGTCCCTTCCCGTCGCCCTCGCGCCTGCCTTGAATCAACCCTGCCGTCTCCTTTCCTCTCTCACCTCCCATCCCGTCGCCCTCCCCATGTTTACCCTCGCGTCCCGTCGCCCTCATGTTCCCCCCTTCACACGGTTCCCCTCGTTTACCCTCTAGTCCTGTCGCCCTCGTGGTATTGAACTCTGTTTTTCTTCCCTCGGTATGTTACTTTGTGCTGTTTTTTTCCATGGAAGTTGTTCCGTGTGAATTGCGCTTGCTAATCAATGGGAATTTCACTTGCAGAATGGAAATTGCACGTCGGCACCTTGCGACACATTGGCATATGCTTGCGACCTGAACAAACTGAATAGAGTCGTTCATTATCCGAGTGGGCTGGAAAATATATATAAAAACTCAACACTTCAACCCTCCAAAATACAAAGTGTGTCACGTTATTTCTAGTGGACCCAACTAGAAGGGGGGGGTCACTATTTTGCCTACGGGCTTTAACGAACCTTGCAGCCAACAGTTTTGCAGTCCCTTGTACCGGCCACACCCGTGCCACCAAACTACCCTCGAAAAGCGGGGTGAACTAGGAAAAGAGCTCTGATACCAGGTGTTATGAGTTGTAAAAGAGAGTGCGCGGGATAACGAATAACGAGACTGTGACTGAATGAACTGACGATACAATGAAGGCACGCGCTAATATAGGAAGTGACTACCCTGGCTCGGAGGGAACCTCGGGAAACGAGGTTGGGTGCAGATTGGGCGATCGAAGAGCCGAAGGCGACGCGAGGAGCCTCGGCATCGTTGATGTCGGCCGAACGTGCAGAGTCCGAAAATCGGGTTGTACGCGTAGCAGTCAACCCCGATAAGGAATTCGGGAAAATTCCTTACAATCATCGCGCCCAAACCTCCCAGTTCGGCTGGTTACCCGCGATCCGGCCTTACGCCTCCATAATTCCCATCCTCGACGTCTGGCCCGACAGGGCACCCTTTCGCGAGCGCGTTCCCGTTCCCGAAAGACTTCGCCTATTGAACAATTCGCTCATGCCTTTGCTCATTGTATTGTATTGCTTAGATAGTAATCTTAGTTCTCTCACTCTTAAAATAAAGTGCGGATGCGTTTGTAGCGAAGCGTCGGGTGTCGATGATAAGGCGTAGGTTGTGTTTCTCCCTCCACCCCATCCACCCACATGCTCTATGCTCTTGCTCGTCCTCAATCCACCCACCGTGGCGCACGGCGTAACTTGCGTCTTATCAGTTCGGAAGCAGGGAGGCTAGACTGAGAAAACGTTAGCGAAACTTGTTCACATGATGGAGCACTTATGTTCGAAAGCTATTTTC
The DNA here is from genome assembly GCA_947471745.1 of Closterium sp. Naga37s-1. Classification (NCBI taxonomy): domain Eukaryota; kingdom Viridiplantae; phylum Streptophyta; class Zygnematophyceae; order Desmidiales; family Closteriaceae; genus Closterium; species Closterium sp. Naga37s-1. Next base: position 2,348,306 of record CANJKZ010000794.1, on the reverse strand, counting down.
CAGAGCTAGGTAGTCTTGTCCAGACCCTCTTGGTAGCACGGTGTCATTGTACTTTCTCAGTCTAGCCGCCTCGCGCGGGAGTGTCCGTAAACCGTCATGATCCGATCATACGCCGTCGCGATCGCGTCGCTGCTCGCCGGAGCATCTGTCGTCCACAACATCTACAAGCCAGACCTGGTAACGATCACGTTCACCGTCAGAACTTGTTCATGATTGCATTGACCGTCAGGATTTGTTCATGATTGCATTGACCGTCAGGAGCCGGTAACGACCGAGATGCCGGCAGGTCTCCGCTGCATTATCCAGCATCCTGTGTCAATCTCCCAATCTGGGGAATCAGTAGCTAACACAATGACCGCTGTGACGGTTATACGGGATACAAGGAGCCGCAGCTGTGATGAGCGTTTCAGTGTTTTTCTTGCGTTTGGTACTTCTCCGATCCCTCCATACTCTTCTGGAGATTAATCGTATTCGTTCCTTCTCACCGACTATCCATGCTTATGGATACTGAAATTTCTGACAGACTATACCTGGCGCTGTCAGCGGCGGGGAAAAAGCGGAGAACGCGGAGATTCAGAAGGCAAGGGGAGGAGAGGAGAGAGCTCCAGGTATTACCGAGGTCAACGCGAATTCAGCCCCAAAAGCTCCTGAGGAAAAACAATAGACGACACGAGAAGTGTACACAGGTGCCATATTGCTGATATCATCTTACCGTATGTACACTCAATGTAACAGTATTTCCAAAGCTGGAAAAAGGAGACAAAAATATATGTCTAGCATTTTATTGGTAGACAAAACAGATGTATGGCATCCGAGGAAACTCGTCAAGTTCATCTGGACACCCATTGGGTAAGAAGGTCTTGAGTGTTTCGCCAGAGTGTGTTGCAGAGAGAGGTGTCTTGGGCAAGCCGGGAGGGTGAAAGTGGGACTGCGTGGGTTCCAAACAGGTACTTCCCTGCTACTTGCTCCTGGAGGAGTATGGGAAGGGGAGGGAAGAGAAGGGAGGGAAGAGAAGGGAGGGAAGAGAAGTGAGGGAAGGAGGGAAAGAAGGAAAGGAGGAAATCATCATGGGTCCAACAGGAAATGGGGAGAGGTCGGGGAGTAAGCAGAGGTACAAAAAGGGACAGAGGGGGAAGTGGGGGTTGGGGTAGTAGGCAGCGAGGAGGGGCAAAGGAGGGGCGAAGCAAGGGGAGAGTAAGAACTCACCTGGAGAACATGGGATGCGTGGAGGAAGAGAGGGACGAGGGCGTGGAGGAGCGAGAGGAGGCTTCTGAAAGGCTAAAAAGAAACAGCAGAGAGGAATGGGGTGTTTGTGGGGTGGAAGTCGAGTCAGGGTGTCAAAACGCATACCTGGGGAGCTGTGCAGGCGCGGAGGAAGAGAGGGGCGAGGGCGCGAGGGAGCAAACAGAGGCCGAGGAGGGAGAAGAGGGTGTTGACTGTGGCCGCGAGGAACGAGGGCAGCTCCCTCAGTACTGCAGTGCGCACCATGCCGGGGTCTATTGGGCTGGAGGGGGAGAAGGAAATAGAGGATAGATCATTGACTGTGTTGACTGTGTTGACTGTGTTGACTGCGTTGACTGCGTTGACTGCGTCGACTGTGTTGACCGTGTTGACCGTGTTGACTGTGTTGACTGCGTTGACTGTGTTGACTGTGTTGACTGTGTTGACCGTGTTGACCGTGTTGACTGCGTTGACTGTGTTGACTGTGTTGACTGTGGATGCGAGGAATGAGGGCATCATACCGGGGTCTATGGGGCCGGGGGGAGGGGCAATGAGGAAAGCAGGGCAATTGAGAGCAGAAGCGCATTGGACACAGTATATGAGGGAACTTGAGGGCAGAAGCGCATTGGACACAGTATATGAGGGAACTTGAGGGCAGAAGCGCATTGGACACAGTATATGAGGGAACTTGAGGGCAGAAGCGCATTGGACACAGTATATGAGGGAACTTGAGGGCAGAAGCGCATTGGACACAGTATATGAGGGAACTTGAGGGCAGAAGCGCATTGGACACAGTATATGAGGGAACTTGAGGGCAGAAGCGCATTGGACACAGTATATGAGGGAACTTGAGGGCAGAAGCGCATTGGACACAGTATATGAGGGAACTTGAGGGCAGAAGCGCATTGAACACAGTATATGAGGGAACTTGAGGGCAGAAGAGCATTGGACACAGTATATGAGGGAACTTGAGGGCAGAAGCGCATTGGACACAGTATATGAGGGAACTTGAGGGCAGAAGCGCATTGGACACAGTATATGAGGGAACTTGAGGGCAGAAGCGCATTGGACACAGTATATGAGGGAACTTGAGGGCAGAAGCGCATTGAACACATGGAAATCAATCGAGGGCAGTTGAGGTGAGGCCAGTCGAAGCAAGCACAAGAGAAAGTATAGGGAGCGAAAGACTTACACCACAGAAATGTGACACGTGGAGGGGTCTGATTGGAGGAGATGCTGGAGGCGCAGCGAGAAGAGAAGCAAACACACTGCATGCAGGCAGGCAGAAGAGAGGCAGCAGGAAGGCAGAGGAAACGGATTCAGACCTTGAAACGTCTAGCTAAAGAATTGTCTCCGGGGCTTCTCAAGACTGGCCTCATGAGATTGTGGAGGTGCCATGAGAAGAGGAGCAGACACACTGCAGGCAGGCAGGCAGGCAGGCAGGCAGGCAGGCAGGCAGGCAGGCAGGCAGCAGGGGGGGCTGCAATACAGCACACATGCGTTTAGATGTAGACATATGCAATGCATGCGTTTACAGGCGTGGTATGTGCTGGCTGCAGGGTAGAAAGATATGGTGGTGGTGTGTGGCAGCAGGAGCATGCAAGCACGCACTCATGCACGATATTACGCATAACCACACACACGCCTACCAGGCACACACATATAGATACATACGCTCCAGGGGGCCTGGTACATGCTGGCTGCAGGGTAGAACAACATGATGGTGTGCTGGCGGGGGGGTGCACGCACGCAAGCAAGCATGCATGCACCATGCACACAGCACGCATACAGATACATACGTTTGGAGGCCTGGTATATGCTGGCTGCAGGGTAGAACAGAGGCGGGGGCGAACTGACAGTAGCGTGTAATGCAAGCATGCACCATCTAGTATCCAGATACATACGCTTGGAGGCCTGGTATATGCTGGCTGCAGGGTAGAACAGAGGTGAAGGTGAGCTGGCAGGAGCAGCAGCGCCTGCTGCCAGAGATGCCACGTCAGACACGTACAGCTGGCGCACTGGTATTGGAGGGAGGGGGGGGGAAGGAAGGGAGGAGGTGGGAGAGGAGGGGAGGCGCAGAGTGAAACATTTGACAAAGAAACGTGTGCTGACAATTCAGCAACTCATCCTCCTCCCCTTCGATGCCATAAAATACGATTAAAAGAGCACTCGTGGAACTTTATGTGGCTTAATAGCTCTAATAACAGTGCTTAATTTATTATTAAAAAAACACAAAAAAACAAAAATATGAAACATTTGATGTGACTCTGCTTTACCTGATCGATGCGTGAAGGATGTCACATTGACAATGCGGCACTTCAGTCTCTCCTCCGATTCCTTCAAACCCTCTCCTTCCTGTGCTTGTTCTTGTGCTTGTGCTTGTGACAAAGGCGTGCTTCTTCCCTCGCCTGACTCTCCACGCGCGCCTATGTGCTTCCCTCCAGGTGCTTGTGCTTGTGCTTGTAAGGAGGGCGGTCTTCGTCCCATGAGGGGTATTAGCCGGAGTGTGAGCAGGACCGGGCCGAGATAGTTGGTGGCTAGCATGCTGCAGTGACAGAGGACGACGGGAGAGGAGAACACAGGGTATTCATTACGCGGAAGGGAAGGACAGGAAGGTATGGTGAGTGGCAGCAGGCGGAGTGTGAACAGGACCGGGCCGAGATAGTCGGTTGTCAGAATGCTGCAAACGCGAATGAGCAAGGGAAACAAGAGGGGATCCGAACGATGGGCTGGCATACGAGAGCGGCGGCAGAGGGAGTGTGAGTAGAACAGGGCCGAGGTAGTTGAAAGCTAGCATGCTGAAATGACTGGTGAGGGGACAACAACTCAGCGGATTCACTATGAGTGGCAGGCAGCAGGTGGAGCGTGAGAAGAGCAGGGTGGGGGTAGATGGTGGTTAGCATGCTACAGTCACCATCGCGCAAGGGGGGAGGGAGAGCTGGGATGGTACCGGTCGACTGGTAGAGCGGCAGGTGCAGAGCGGTGGGAGGCGGTGGGAGAAAGGATGCCCGCATTGTTAACAAGGAGACATAAGGGAGGCAAGGGGGAGGGAACTTGCTCCACACGCGCCTTCTGCTGCTGCTGCTGGCCCCATAGAGACTCCTTCTCCTCCTCCACCTCCTCTTCCTCCTCCTCGTCAACTGTCCCCTCTTCCTCTAGCCCCCCATTATGTCCCTCCTCTTTGTTACCCCCTTTGTCCCTCCGCTCCTTCTCGCCCCCCTCCCTTCCCTCTCTTGAACTCTGCTGCTGCCTCTCCCCCTTCTCTCCCACCTTCCCCAAAATCCCCGCGTCACCAGACTTGCTTCTGTGAAATTTCAAAAACCTCTCCACCTTCTCTCCCTCCTTCCCAATCCCCTCCTCTGCACCAATCATCACCCCATCCAACCCGAGTCTCGAGCGCATGAGGCGGCAGAAACGGACAACGGATGCCGGCCGAGAGAGGTCGAGTGGCAGGACTTCTATGGACGCGTGGGGATGCTGCCGAAGGATGTCAGCAGCTGCCTTCAGGGGAGGAGCACATGTCGGAATGCCGGGCGGCATTGTTTGGAGAACATGGTTTTGAAATACAGATATTTCAGATTAATGGTCTACACATGAAGATTGGGATTAGGGTTGACATGGCGTGGGTTAGTAGGGAAGATTATAATGGAGGCTGAATGGGAAAGCATCCAAGTCAAGAGACAATGATTGTTGCTCGTGTTACAAATTTGCGGGCATGAACACTACTGAAAAGACTCATGCAACTTTTGTTATACCATCTTAACAAAAATTAACACAGAAAATCCCCAAACCAATCTCACCTGGTAACCACGCTTGAAGGAGCGGCACCCTGCACCAGCACAGGGGGTGCAGCAGTTGACAGGAATTTGACTTTAAATACCTTTAGAAAATATGGTGACAATTAAGTACTTTGGGAAAAATGGGTGGCCGTGATGGGAAAGGGATTTGATGCTCGGATATGGAAAAAACGACTTGGAGATATCCATTTTCTCAGACATGCACTTGATCACCCACATCTCGCCCATCACCCACATCTCGCCCATCACCCACATATGCATTTGATCATCCTCATCTCACCCATCATCCTCATCTCACCCATCACTCACATCTCACCCATCATGCATCTCACATGCATCTCACCCATCATGCATCTCACATGCATCTCACCCATCATGCATCTCACCCATCACCCACATCTCAACCATCATGCATCTCACCCATCATGCATCTCACCCATCACCCACATCTCAACCATCATGCATCTCACCCATCATGCATCTCACCCATCACCCACATCTCAACCATCATGCATCTCACCCATCATGCATCTCACCCATCACCCACATCTCACCCATCATGCATCTCACCCATCATGCATCTCACCCATCACCCACATCTCACCCATCATGCATCTCACCCATCATGCATCTCACCCATCACCCACATCTCACTAATCATGCATACACGCACCATGCACATCCCACCCATCATCCACATCTGCATTTGATCATCCAAATCTCACCAATCACCACATGAAAAGTGCCGAGAGATGCCAGCGCTGTTGCTGCCTCCTTCCCTAGCCCTGACGTGGCCTGTCAAACCAATCATTCAATAAAGGAGCTCGTTTTCCAATATAACAAGCAATCTTCAATATAACGGTCAATAAATAAAAAAGGACTGAACAAAGTTGAATTGTTGCGTGATTCTCAAATCACACGAAGTTCGCGTCAGGATATGACAACCGTAACAAAAGTGCAATAATACCAGGAAAAGAATCACACACAACATCTCCAACTGGCCAGACTATCACATCAGACCACACCACACTACACCACACCACACCGCATCACATAACATCGCATCCCGTTACATCATATCACATCACATCACATCACATCACATCACATCACATCACATCACATCACATCACACCACACCACATCACATCACATCACATCACATCACATCACATCACATCACATCACATCACATCACATCACTTCACTTCACTTCATCTCCCAATCACACCACACCACATCCCATCACATCCCAACATCCCATCCCATCTCATTCCATCGCATCCCATCCCATCAAAATCACATCACATGCCATACCTCACCCAGTCACAAAGCATGTCTCTCTCAGTGCGTGAGGCGACTCAAATGACATACCCCAGTCACAATACACGTTGCTCTCGGCGCTCCTCCCTTTACACCTCCTCCTCTTCCTTCTCCTTCACCTCCTTCTCCTTCTCCTCTTTCTCCTCGTCTCTTTCTTCCTCCTTGTTCATACGCTCTTCCGTCATCTCCATGCTCCGTATCCTCCCCTCCAACTGCTACTCCTTCTGCTCGCGACGACTCTGATCTAGAGCTTCCTGGTAACGGCTTTCGCGAATCAACGAAGCTATTTCGCAGAAACGCCACGCGGATGTGCGACAGGAGGACATACCAGGTCCAGAAAACGCCCATCAGGAGGAAATTCGGAGGGTACAGCACGTTCGTTAAAGCCCTGAACGCTCGGTCATTCCAACTGCCAACGATTCCCCGCATCCCCGGTTTCATCTCGAAGGTCTACAGCACGTACGGCGACGTTGCAGTTGAAACGAGAATCACCGATTCACGGACTAGTAGAGACCGCACGGCGGCGTCAAGAAGCGAGCGACGGGAACTCTAGGATTTCTGACAGAACCTTTCAACATCTGCTTCCATAAATCTAGATTCCAGACTGATTGGGTCGATTTCGACCCATGTCTGATCAACGAGCCGTGGCGCTGATGGGGAAGGGTGTCAGATCGCGAGCTGTAGCACAGGAAGAGACATATCTACCGTATCCGACCGACACAAAAAAGTCTGGTTTTACGTTTCCGAATACACTACCTCGCTTTTGCTGTTCCTTGCTAGTTGATGCTGTGATTTGTGGAATGACAAAAACGTACAGCAGTATTTCAGAACACACATCAACTACCTGGACCAACTGATTAAACATCTACATCCGTGGAATGGTAATAACATCTGGCTCAGGTATAGCTTATGCTAAACAGGAGTTGATGCAACATCAGGCTGCTGAGGCTGCAGCTATAGCTCCCACCAGCAACTGACCTCCAGCCCCTACAACAAGGGAAGAGGCTCACTGTTCCGTAGCTCTGTACAGGGTACAGGACCTATCACATGAACAGGAGGAATGTGCCTCTCATGCCATTCGCATGCAGGCACCAATCACCAGAAGACTAGATACCACCCAGTATGGCCCAAAACCGTTTTTTACTTTGCTCTCATCTAGCCTACGGTTAAGTATGACTGCCAACACACACACAGTTATAATGCAAGGACCTAGATATGCAGCTGAGAGGGGTGTAGATACAAGAGGTGGCAGGCAGGACAACAGCAGTTAGGAGATTGCAGTGCAAATCACTGGCCGAAGGGTACTGTTGCAGCTGGAAACCATCAGAAGATCTTCACCATCAAAGTCAACAGAAGCACCTGATGCACCGGAAGCACCAGAAGCATCACGGACATCAGCAGCGCCTCCTGTTCAACATCGGGACAAAAGAACCGGCGTTTCAGCACTGACGCTGACGCTCCCTCCCTGCCCATCCTCCCATTTCAACTTCCAACCTCAGCTGTCAAACAAGGCCCTCCCCCACACTCCCCCATTAATGCAACGCAGCGAAGTCGCCAGCCGCAGTCTCGATCTCATCCATAAGCCATTGAGGCACGTCGTTAATTAACTCCACGCCGCATCCCTCCACGGTAATCTTCTCCTCTTCATCATCCGAATCAGCTTTGGCTTCAGCCGTCGCCGTCTTCGCAGCCGGCTGAGCTCGGAATCGCCACGCGCAGCCGTACCACGCCATGACGCCGTGAATGGCGCTCTTGGCGACGCGCACGAACCCCAGCAACGACGCGCGTTCGTCACCTTCGGTCAATTCCTCCGCCTCCAGTTCGATCCGCCTGGCGACCGCAGCGAACGCGACGGCGAGGGAGTTCTGAAGGAGAAGATTCGTCTCCCCGTCGAACAGCTGCGCAGCGGATAAGGACGCTGACGTGGCGAGCTTGCCACGTGTCACGAGGAGGGAATCGGCGGAAAGAGCTGTGAGAGCGGCTGCGGTGAAGATGAGAGGGAGGAGGGCTTGGAAGGAGGAATCGGAGAGAGGGGGGAGATCGTGCTGAGTCGCTGCGAGGAGCATTGTCGGCCAGGCGACGTTTGTTGTCGCTCGGTAAAGGAGGTACTCGTGGAGAGTGGGTATTTGTCCCGCTTCTAGGGATTGCCGTAGCGCGGAGTGAGACTTCAACCCAGCCTGGAAAATGAGCACCAAGGGTAACGAAGCCACATTGAGACTTTAGCCATTGACGAATATATCAGAGGTGTCGAGTGAATAAACGAAAATTGTACTTGGTTTTCAGGTCAAGGATACTATATTAATGGTGCTTACCGAACTGTATGCTGACCAGCAGCTCAGATATCGCCTCAACCAGGACGCGGAGTCACCGTTTGGTCGGTCTAGACTATCGGAACCCTGGCTGGATTGCAAAACTGATAGCGATCCGACGAATGCTTCCAACTTCAACGGATACTTGCTGTCAAGCCGACGAGGAAACGAGCTTAGATGTCTTCTCTCTGTTCTGCATCCTCCCATGCACCCCTTCCCCCCAGTAGCGACCTCCCCGAGAAACACCGTCAACTGAGAGAAATCATCCTCCGAACCATGCCGTTTCAGCCAGTCGTCCCACAATAGGAAGCTGTGAAGCTGTCTTGTTGCAGCTTCGCAGAAGGATCTCGACCCCGGTTGGACCGCGGAGAGAGCGAGCAGAAAGGGAGCCCAACCGCCGTCAGACGCTCTTAGCCTTAAATCGTCTATCCCAACCTGAAAAGATAAGAGACTATCTCGCTGAGCTGGCAACTCCCACATGTGCCACGTGGATAAGGAATCCGTCATCTGCGCCTTCCATACCAACGGCCATGATGGTGACAGGTGGATTCGGGTTAGTCTGTCAGACAATTCGCGGTTTACTAAAACTCTCGTGGGGGACGGATCCCTGGGTAGTAACTTACGCCTGCTTGACGCAGAATCTAATACGACAGCTAGTTGATCCATGGTTTAAGCACGTGCTAAGTTAGCTCTCGGAATAAGTTAGGCTAAAGAAGACAGCTACCTAGGTCGAACCAGAAACAGCAGATATCTTGAGATAGAGTCGACTTCTAACCTATCGACAACAATGTCTGGCCAGCCCAGGCGTAACAAAACCGAGTCAACAATCAAGGTGAGATTGAAATCTCTGGAAAGACTTTGGGGGCCCAAACGGAAAGATGGTAAGAAAGAAGGATCACGCGAAGCTAAGGGAGAGCCGCTATGAGGAGCAGGCGAGGCAGACAAGCCAACGGGGCCAAGGCGGACCAGTTGCGACTGGAAAGGGCCTGGCGAAACGCGAGTTGCGAGGGGGAGCTCCCGTGGAGCTCTAGGCGACGGAGAGCTGCACCAACCAAATCCCCTGCGGCGCAGCTCCTTGTTCCAACGCACGGCCGCGGACTGCGCGCGTGTGGTGTTGGAAGTTGCGCGTCCTGCTCGTGCCCCTTCCCAGACTTCCAGTGGGAGTTCAGCTGATCGGCGGAGTTCAAAGTTGCGCGTTTCCCCGTCATGTCGGCAGAGTCCGCTCCTTGTGGATGTGATGCAGGGAGAGGGGGGAGATGGGGGGAAGTGGGAAGGCGGGTCTCCTAGAGATCGCATCAATTTGTGGCACTTTTTGCGTGTCGTTCTCCGCGACGCAGTTGTCAGGTGACCGTGTCGCACTGATTTTGTGGCTTACTGTGCTGCGCTGTTTTGCTGAGGTGGCTTCTTGAACCTGTCGCACACGACGATCGCCGCCAGCGACGCATAGAGGGATGTGGAAACAAAACCAACGTGGGCGATTCGCCAGGAACGGGTTTCCTGTTATCTCCAGGTTTATGGTCACGGGCATAAGCGCATGCGCTTATATAATGACAAATGTAGAAATATATTTTAAGCGCACCAAAATGTGCATCTTAGTCTTGCAATTCCAGTCGAATCGAAATGTTAGCGCGTCATAGATCAGAATCGCGCGATTGTCTGCCAGCGCAAGGGTGGGCGAGGACACGTCATTCCGTAGGGGAATGTGTCACCGGCCCACTGTTGCGAGGCACAGAATCCGGTCGCTCGCAGCGCAGGAGCACGGTCGAGCCCCCCCCCCCCCCCCCACGTTCGTGCTGTCAGTCAGCTTCAGCTTCGCGCCCGTTTCGGTTTTTCGCGAGGCAGAACAGAACGTGCGATTTTGTCGGCCGCTTCTCGTGAGGGTTGTAGGGTAGACTCGCTGCAAAGCGGAAAATCGTTACGGAAATTAGAATACAATTATGCATGCGCTTATAATAAGTAAAGTTTTTACAGGGGGTGCGCTTCTAATTGAGGATCGGCCATAAGCGCATTGCTCCAGATATAAGCGCATGCGCTTTTAATAGGCCTGCGGTTATATCCGGGGCGATACGGTAGCCTCTTACAATCCACGGTGGTATCAGCGCCAATTAAAACGTTGGTTGGCACACCCGAAGTGTGATTTTCCCTAAACTCTAGGTTATTGTACATTCCCCCAACCTAGGGCATCCTTTCGCAAGCGCGTTACCGTTATCGATTTTTTTTTTTTCTATTTACGGTAACGAATTGCTCATGCATTCGCTGATTTTATTCTTTTCCCTCTATAGCTCAACTCAGTTGCACTCATAACAACTGTACAAAACAAGCTAGTAGTCTAATAGAAGCTAAATCTCCACTACTTTCTTACGAATTGATTCAACACTCAGACACCCTAAACACAATGAAAATTGCATAAACAGACTCCTTCTGAAACCACCCACCACCTTCAGTTCATTTCAACGTGATATCATGCTCATAATGTGCCACCATCCTTCAATTCAATGCCTTACACAGACCAATCACCAAATGAAAGTAGTTTTCCCATCCCACACACATCAACCGGGTATATACAAATCTACAGTTGCCCTATTCCCCTCCTCACCCCATCTGCTGTAGCCACCACCTGCTGTTGGGTCCCTTGGCAGTGCATAACCACCAACCCGAGCATTGACCACCTATACAGTCACCCTGGTTATTATACACAGAAAACATGCCCCTTAGTCAGGAAGGCAGAGAGAGATACTCAGGGAGGGAAAGAGAAGGAGCAGCAGCGGCAGGCAGCTACAGGAAGGGAAGGCACATCCCCATCGCACAGTCAATCTGGTTACCGCACGAAAGCATGACTGCGTCGCCATTGTTACGTGCCCCTTAGTCAGGGAGGGAGAGAGTGGGAGCAGCGGCAGCAGGGAGCTTGAGAAACGGAAGGCACAGACCCATCTCACACACGTCAGGGCGAGGCAGGCGGATCACCACCGGCTCCCCATCCTCCCCGACATCCACCAGTGCTGTGTCGCCAGCTGTGAACGCGCCCTCCCTGACCCCGCTGACGTCACCCAGGGGTGCGCTGGTGTCATCTTCTTTGGCGTCAGCTGCGATCGCAGGGAGCAGCACCGAAGGAACGGATGGTAGAGATTCCGACAGGTCACTGCTGCTGACGCGGCGGTGGCGGTGCCTGGTGTTGCTGCTGCTTTCCCCCGCTGCCAGCACAGCCTCGCTGATTGGATCGTCGACCAATCGCGTGACGGCACATCGCAGTGGACGCGCCCCATACGCCCTGTCGTACCCCTCCTCACAAATCCGCTCCATGAGTACTTCAGAAATTTCCAGGTTGATTCCCTTCTGTGCAAGTCTATCAGCCGACTCCTTGACCATCATGTTAGCAATCACTCGGATCTGGAGGGAAGGGGGACAAGTGGAGGGACAAGGAAGCAAATGTAAACAGGGTAGAGGGGTTTGCTGCACGAGTGCTCTGACACTTCCAGGTTGAATCACCTCTTGGTCTATCGGTCAGCCGTCTCTTTCACCATCGTGCTGGCAATCACTCGGATCTGGAGGGAAGGTGGGGGAGATGGTTATGGTGAGGGTGAGGGTGGGAAGATGGGCGAGACGTGGGAGGTGGAGGAGGCTGGACAGGTGCGGATGGCTTATGGGGAAGGTGGCATAGAGGGTGGTAAGAGCAGTAAGGAATGTGAAACCATGATTCTCCAAGACTGAAGCGTTATGCACAACAAGGGTGTGCATGCGTGAATAACGCATTTGTTGTGAAGCACGCTTCAGCCATGGAGATACCTGGTTCACATTCCTTACTGCTCTTACCACCCTCTCTAGAGCTCGGAACACCACCACCTCGTCGATTCGGATCATCAGCTCTGGCCAAAAGTGCGTCTTCGACTCTTCCACCACCACCTCCCTCATTTGCACACACTCCTCTGTTCTCTCTCTCCCTCACACTCACCTGTTCCCTCTCACACCATGCTCACCTGTTCCATTGCAAGGGCTCGAAATACCACCACCTTGTCGATCCTGTTCATCAGCTCAGGCCAAAAATGCGTCTTCAACTCCCCCATCACCACCTCCCTGTCTCATCTGCTCTCCCACATGCAAGCACACCTGTTCCCTCTCCCGCATGCCCACCCCAATCCCTCTCTCACCTGTTCCCTCTCCCGAATTCTGAACACCACCACCTCGTCGATCCGGTTCATCAACCTTGCATTCCCCTTTACACCCACACACTTCTCCCTTGCTCAGCTGTTCTTTCGCCAATGCTCGGACCACCACCGCGTCAATCCGGTTCATCAGATCTGGCCGGAAACGCCCCTTCAACTCCTCTCCCCACTCAACTGCATCACATGCCCTTTCCCTGTTCTCACCTGTTCTCTCTCCAATGCTCGGAGCACCAACACCTCATCAATCCGATTCATCAGCTCCGACCGGGAAGTGCGCCTTCAACTCCTCCATCACCACCTCCCTCATTGCCGCTTACCGCCCCGCATCCACCTTTTTGAGCCGTACACACACAGACACACTTTCTCTCACCTTCTTGCATGCTCACCTGTTCCTTCTCAAAAGTTCGGAACACCACCACCTCATCAATCCGGTTTATCAGCTCTGGCCGGAAATGCCCCTTCAACTCCTCCACCACCATCTCCCTCATCGCTGCATACTGCCTTCTCAGACGTACACACGCACACACCTTTCCCCAACCCCCCCCCCCCCAAACGCTCACCTGCACTTTCCCCAATGCTCAGAACACCACCACCTCATCGATCCGGTTCATCAGCTCTGGACGGAAGTGCGCCTTCAACTCCTCCATCACCACCTCCCTGTCTCACCTCACCTGCTCACCCCCCCTTACCTGATTTCTTGCTCACCTGTTCCCCTCTCCAATGCTCGGAACACCACCACCTCATCAATCCAATTCATGAGCGCTGGCCGGAAGTGCATCTTCAACTCCTCCACCACCACATCCCTCATCGCTGCATACCGCCCCACTTGTGCTGAGACATACACACGTGCACCTGCTCCCACCTCTCTTACCCACCTGTTCTCGCGCCAGTCTCACCTGTTCCCCTCTCCAATGCTCGGAACACCACCACCACGTCAATGCGATTCATCAGCTCAGGCCGGAAGTGCACCTTCAACTCCTCCATCACCACCTCCCTCATTGCCGCATACTGCCCTGCATCCACCTTCCGAGACGATCACGAACACGCAAACGCACACGCACACACACTTGCTCACCTGTTCCCTCTCCAGTGCTCGGAACACCACCACCTCATCAATCCGATTCATGAGCTCCGGTCGAAAATGCGCCTTCAACTCCTCCATCACCACCTCCTTCATCGCCGCATACCGCCCCGCATCCGCCCGTCCCTCTCTGCCCCCATCTCTCCCCCTATTCCCATCAGCAGATGCATATTCTCCTGGAGTGAGGAAGCCGATTCGGTGGGTGCCCCCCCTTGCAATGGCCTGAGAGCCCACATTGGACGTCAGGACTATCAGGGCGTTTTTGAACGACACGTGGCGGCCCTGGATTGGTCAGAAAGGAAGAAAGGAGAGGAGGGTGAAGAGGTAAAGGGCGGGGTGGGTGGGTGGGTGGGTGATGAATAGAGACTTGGGAGCATCAGAGGAAACCAGAGGATCAGAGGGTGGGAGCATCAGACAAAACCGATGCAGTGGTATAGAGGCTTGGGTATCAGCAGTTTTGAGGGTATCAAAAGCACCAGCCGGACACAGTAGATAAAATACATCAACATTTCAAGCTACCCCCACCTCACAACAGACAAACAACACCCACCTGCGAGTCAGTAAGCCGCCCGTCTTCGAAAATCTGCAGCAGGAGATTAAAGACGTCCGGGTGTGCCTTCTCGATCTCGTCCAGGAGAATAAGACAAAACGGCCGCCTGCGGACGGCCTCCGTGAGCTTGCCGCCCTCGCCGTACCCCACGTAGCCGGGCGGCGCTCCAATCAGCTTGCTGACAGCGTGGCGCTCCATGTACTCACTCATGTCTAGACGAATCATGGAATCTTCCTGGAAGGCAGAGGATGAACGAGGGCAATGCAGGATGGAGGGGAATGAGGGGGGAAGCTGCGATCCACCCACCCGATGCATTCGATGGGAATGATGCATATATCCAATCAGCTTGCTGACAGCATGGCATCCAATCAGCTTGCTGACAGCATGGCATCCAATCAGCTTGACTCCAAGATTACCAGTGAATCAAACTCACCGATCCATAGTAGTGAGCTGCCAGTGCCTTGCACAACTCCGTTTTCCCCACCCCGGTAGGTCCCGAGAACAGCAGAGCCGCCACCGGCCTTCCCTCCCCCTTCAACCCCACCCTCGCTCGCTGCACCGCCCGTGCTATCACCCGCACAGCTGCCCCCTGCCCCACCACGCGCGTCTCTAGTGCCTCTTCCAGCCCTGCCAGGTGCTGCTGGTCCGAGAGGGAGAGCTGCTGCAGGGGGATACCGGTCCAGTGGGCGGCCACTGCTGCTATGTGCTCTGCTGTGATCTCCGTGGGGCTGGTGGAAGGG
The DNA here is from genome assembly GCA_947471745.1 of Closterium sp. Naga37s-1. NCBI lineage: Eukaryota > Viridiplantae > Streptophyta > Zygnematophyceae > Desmidiales > Closteriaceae > Closterium > Closterium sp. Naga37s-1. The sequence continues at coordinate 2,333,125 of CANJKZ010000794.1, read as the reverse complement.
GTAGAGGACGAAAGAAGAGGATTGAGGGAAAAGGATGGGCGGCTGGAGAGGATTAATGTGCCAAATGAATTTTTGAGGTACAATTTCTGAGAAATTTCAAAATCAGCCAAAAAAAAGAAAAAGGTGGCTGGAGAGGATCAATGTGCCAGAGGACGGTGACAGACAATGGTGTTGACGTTGGTGCGAGTGTGTGTGAGACTAAGACGATCGAGGAGTGGCGAATCTCACCTGTCGTCCTTGTCACTGCCAGTGATGCCACTCCTGGACTGACCAGCAGCGGTAGCGGCGTCAGCAGCCGTGGTGCTGTTGATATGAGAGTTGAAGTGTGTGAGTCCGACAATGGGAGAGTGGCAGACCTCACCTGTCGTCCTTGTCACTGCCAGTGATGCCACTCTTGGAACGCCCCAGCAGCGGCGGCGTCAGCAGCGGTGGTGGTGTCGATGGGAGTGTTGAGTGAGTGAGAGTGACACGAGGCTGTCAGTGTGGGTGTGCGTGCGTGTGTGAGAGTAAGACGATCGAGGAGTGGCGAATCTCACCTGTCGTCCTTGTCACTACCGGTAATTCCACTCTTGGAACGACCAGCAGCAGCGGCGGCGTCAGCAGCTGTAGTGGTGTTAATGCGGGTGTGGTTGTTTGTGAGAGTCAGACGACGCTAAATCTCACCTATCCTCCTTGTCGCTGCCAGTGATGCCACTCTTGGACCGACCAGCAGCAGCGGCGGCGTCAGCAGCCGTGGTGGTGTCAGCGTGGGTGTGATTGTTTGTGAGACTCAGATGGTGGTGTCATTATGAGTATGATTATGCGTGACGGTAAGAGGTAGGTTTCACTCACCTGTCGTCCTTGTCACTGCCAGTGATGCCACTCTTGGAGCGACCAGCAGCAGCAGCGGTGGTGGTGGTATTAATGGGAGTGTTAAGTGTGTGATTCATACGGTGATATTGGCGTGTGTGTGAGTGGTGAATCTCACCCGTCCTCCTTGTCACTGCCAGTGATGCCACTCTTGGAGCGACCAGCAGCAGCAGCGGCATCAGCAGCGGTGGTGGTGTCGGCATGAACGTGGTCTTGAGAGAGGAATGAGGTGAGCGAGGTGAAGGGATTCTGGCGAGCATATGCCTGTGGAAGAGAGAAAGAAACAAGGGGTTGGGGGAAGAAGGGGGGGTGAGAAGCACCAGCGGCGTCAGCAGCGGTGGTGGTATTGGGGTGAGTGTGAGTCTAGAGAGAGGAAGGAGGTGAGCGAGGTGAAGGGATTCTGGTGCACATGTGCCTGCAAAGGGAGACACAATCAGAGAAAAGAAGAGAGAAGTCTGAGGGATTCCAGCAGGCACAGGCCTGGAGATGAGAGGAAACAGAACACGTGGAATACGGGAGCAAGTGAACGAAGGAGCAAAAGAGCAAGGGAAAAGGGGAGCAAGGGAACAGATGAGGAGTAACAGATGAGGAGTGAGGGAACACAGCAGAGGGAGAGGAAAGAGGTGAATGAGGTGAGAGCTTTGCGGCAGGCCGCCTCCCCTGCCGCTGCTCTACTGCCACACTACAACCTCAGTATTTAACCCCTCGAGAACCTTGTCTCACCACACACAAAACTGTATCAAACCAATCCTCACCGCATTGGAACCACCTTCACCGCACTGCACCCATTCTCACCGCTTCATGTGCAGCCTGCGCCATCCTGATCTCCCGCCAGTACTCCTCTGCACCCCTCTCCAGCACCCCACTCACCCTCCTCCTCCTCCCCTTGCTACCCTCCACCTTGCTCCTACAGGCTTCTCGCTTTGAGGCACTTACCTCCAAGAACAACCCGATCTAAACGCATTGAACCCATTTCCACCGCACCGCAGTAGAACCACCCTCACCGCATTGCACCCATTCTCACCGCTTCGTGTGCAGCCTGCGCCATGCGAATCTCCCGCCAGTACTCCTCTGCACCCCTCTCCAGCACCCCACTCGCCCGCCGCCTCCTCCCCTTGCTGCCCTCCACCCTGCTCCTACTAGCCGCCTTGTCTATCAGGTCAATTGCCCTGTCGGGCAGGCAGCGATCGGGGATGAAACAAGCATAGAGGGTGACTGCTGCTGCCAGAGTATCGTCCGTGAGAGTGCACTTGTGGTGTGCCTCGTATAGGTGCCTCAGGCCGTGCAGAATCGCCAGAGCCGCCTCCTGAGAGGATTTCAGGGTTTAGGGAGGGAGCGGAGGAGAATAAGGGACAAGGGGTGGTGCTGTGAGTCGCCTGCTCCCCTCCCCCGGCTGCCCTCCACCCTGCTCCTGCTCGCCGCCTCGTCTATCAGGTCAATGTCCCCTCGGGCAGGCAGCGATTGGGGATGAGACGCGAGGAGAGGGGAGAGGGGAGAGGGGAGAGGGGAGAGGGCCACAGCTGCCATGAAGTGAGAGCACACTTGTGGTGTGCCTCGTACAGGTGGCGCAGACCTTGGAAGTATGGCTAGAACGGCTTCTTGGGAGGCGGGAAAAGGAAAGGGGGGAAGGAGAGAGAGGAACAAGACATGAGAGGAGGGGGAAACGGCTGCTGCCAGGGCAGAGTCGGTGAGAGTGCACTTGTGGCGGGCCTCAGGCTCTGGAGGATGGCTGCTTCCTGGGAGGGGGGAATCTGGAGAAAAAAACTGATAAAAACTGGAGCGGCTTCCATAAGGTTTTCGGCTTTGTCACTGATAAAAAGGAGTTTTTGAGACGTCTCATACAGCTAGTTTTGAGACGTCTCATACAGCTTCCAGGGCGGAATTGGTGAGAGCACACTTGCAAAAGTTTCGGGCCAAAGCCTTGTCCTTCTTCCCATGTCGAATCCACCCCACCCCCGGTACAAAAACACAGCCACCCACTCACCCCTGATGGCTCTTCCATAGTCAGCGGCTGAAACTTTTGAGTCGACTCAAAACACAGCCACCCACTCACCCCTGATGGCTCTTCCATGGTCAGCGGCTGAAACTTTTGAGTCGACTCAAAACACAGCCACCCACTCACCCCTGATGGCTCTTCCATGGTCAGCGGCTGAAACTTTTGAGTCGAATCAAAACACAGCCACCCACTCACCCCTGATGGCTCTTCCATGGTCAGCGGCTGAAACTTTTGAGTCGACTCAAAACACAGCCACCCACTCACCCCTGATGGCTCTTCCACAGTCAGCGGCTGAAACCGCATGGCCAATGCTTTGGCCCTCTCCGCACACGATAAAAGAGCATCCCACTCACCTCTGAGGGCTCGTCCAGAGTCACGGGTTGAAAGCGCCTGGCCAGCGCATTGACTTTCTCCCCAATAAAGAATCACCCATACCACATCTGCGTTATAGCAGCCTCCCACTCACCTCTGAAGGCTCGTCCACAGTGACTGGCTGAAAGCGCCTAGCCAGAGCCTTGTCCTTCTCCAGATGCTTGCAAAACTCATTGGTGGTGGTTGTGGCAATGCACTGGTGGTTGAGGAGGAGAAGGTGTGTAAGCGAGGGGTTAGAGTGTAAGCGGGCGGGAGGGGAGGGTGGGGGCAAGTGGGAGTGCATTAGATGCGAAGCCAGAGCCTTGTCCTTCTCGAGGTGCTCGCAAAACTCATTGGTGGTTGTGGTGGAGATGCACTGATATGGAGGGGGGGGGGGGGGGGGGGAAGAAGGAAGAGGAGAGGAGAGAGGAATGGGAAGGCATAAGGCACTGGACAGATGCGAGGCTATGGTATGGTGTGAGCCTTGTCCTTCTCGAGGTGCTCGCAAAACTCATTGGTGGTTGTGGTGGCGATGCACTGATGAGTGAGCACCGTTCCCCTCGTGACATAAAAACAGAAGATCTAGCACAGATGGTGTTGTGTATATCTTACATAATCATCGCACTCTACTGGAATCGGCACTCTTGCCATCCATACCTGAATCTTTCCCCTAGTCAAAGCAGTTTTGAGCAGATTAGAGATGTCTGAAGCTGAACCCCCACCTGCCTCGTCCCCTTCCTGCGGCTCCAGCTCCCACCATCGTGTGCACCTCTTCTATCATCAGCACCACCTCTATTACCCAGCACAAACACACTAAACCGCACTCAACCGCCCTCTGCCTCACCTGAATCTGCCCCCTGTACAAAGCAGGCTTGAGCAGGTTCGAAATATCCAATCCCGATCCCCCGCCATCTCGCCCCCTCCCCACGGGCACCAGCCCCCACCATCGCATGCACCTCGTCTATCACCAGGAATATCACCACCTCTGTTACCCAGCACCACTGGACTAAACCTCTCTCAACAGCACTCAGCAGATGACTCTCACCTGAATCTGGCCGCGTGATAAGGCAGGCTTGAGCAGATTCGAGATGTCCAATCCCGATCCTCCGCCGTCCCGTCCCCTCCCCACGGCGCCAGCTCCCACCATCGTATGCACCTCATCTATCAACAGGATCACCTCCCCCGCTGCTGCCACCGCCTCTGCCACCAGCATAGTCACTCTGAGTTCCAGTTCCCCCCTCTCCTTTGCTCCTGCCATCACCCTCCCCATGTCCAGCGACCGAAGGCGCTTTCCCTGGTGGAAGGAATGGGGGAAGGGGAGAAAGAGAGACGGTTTAAACCAACCATCCCACAATGGAGAGCACACTTACGGCCACCGTGAAGCTCTGGTGGAGGAGTGATGCAATGGACACCTTGCCTATCACCACCTCTCCATTGCTGCCACCGCACACTTGAAGCGACCCTTCAAGAAACCCAGCTCACAAAACGCTCACCTGCAGAACTAACACGGTGCATCGTTCTTGGCAATCCTGACCGCCAAGCCCTCCCCTACGGCTGCCTTGCCCAACCCCTTTGCTATGCACCCTGTCCCCCTGTCAACCCATTCCCTCCGCAGCACAACACCGCTCACCTGTAGGAACGGTGGCACGTCGTTCTCGGCGATCCTCAGCGCCAGCCCCTCTGCAATGGCCGTCCTGGCCACCCCCCATGATATTTGCCAAGCCTTGTACTGGCAGAAACCCACTCAACAGCAACAACACCACCCAACTGACCCCTACTGCAGCCACCCTTGTGAGGCACTTACCTAGGAACGGCGGCACATCATTCTCGGCAATGAGCAGCGCCAAACCCTCCGCTATGGCCGTCTGCTGTCAACGTGCCCCTGCTACCCCATTTCCACCCCAGCAACATGACCTCTCACCTGCAGGAACGGTGGCACATCGTTTTCGGCGATGCGCAGCGCCAAACCCTCCGCTATGGCCGTCTTGCCCACCCCTGGCTCGCCCAGCAGCAGAGGGTTATTCTTGGTGCAACGAGCGAGGATCTGAGGGGGAGGAGAAGGAGAAAACGCGAGAATTGGGAGGTGAGAAACAGGGGGAAGCGGTTGCGTGAAAAGAGGGCTATACATGGCCGTCTTGCCCACCCCCAGCTCCCCCAGCAGCAACGGGTTGTTCTTGGTGCGACGAGCTTGGATCTGAGGGGGTAAGGAGCAAGAGAGGAGGGCGGGAGAATGGAAGAGTGAGAGAGGGGACGAAAGGACGAACAGAGGCATAGAAAAGGGGGAGATGGCCGTCTTGCCCCCCCTGGCTCGCCCAGCAGCAGAGGGTTGTTCACGGTGCGACGAGCAAGGATCTGAGGGGGAGGAGAAGGGGAGAGGTGAGAGGGAGAGGGTGACGAGTAGCAAACGATTGGTTCAGAGGGTTGTTTCACGTGCGATGTGCAGGATCTGAGGAGGAGGAGAAGGGGACAGGTGGGAGAGAGTAGAAAGAGGGAAAATAATTAGGCTATTAAGAGGGCTACCTAAAGCCGTCTTGCCCACCCCTGGTTCGCCTAGCAGCAGCTGGTTGTTGCTGGTTCGATGAGCGGGGATCTGGGGGCGAGGGGAAGGGGAGAAGTGGGAGTGGGGGGAGTAAGGAGTGGTGAGGAGGAAAGGGAGGGACAAAGTGTTGAATCAGGAACGCAGACGTCTCCTCCGCCCACCCCTGGCTCTGTCAGCAGCAGCGGGTTGTTCTTGGTGCGAGAGCGAGAGTGGATTTAGCCCTAGGCTGTCGAATACTGAATGCTGCCAACTCCCAAGGCCACCAACGATACTAGATTTGTGTTTAGGAGTTAGCTAACACCCTTGCGTGTTCTTTGAGAGCCCTTCTCCTCCATATACGTTGGCTTTCTCGAGAGTCCTTCAAATTCGCATTCACGGCTGATGCATCACCACTGCTCTTCAAACGACACTTCACAGTGTGAATAGCAGTCGCGATGCACCAACAGTGAATGATACTGGTCACTCATTCTGCAACCTTTTATGGCATGCTGAATAGCGGAATCGAAAGACTTCCGAGAGAGCCAATGCATATAGAAAAGAGAGGTTTTTGGGGAATGCATAAGTGCTAGCCAACTCAGGAGCAATCTCACCCTGCACCGCAATGCTTGTTCGGTGTACACACCCATTATCCCCATTACAGTCATATCTCAGCACAAGCACGCACCTACACCACCCGCACAACCTCCTGCTCTCGACCAATCACCGGGTCGATATCTCCCTGCACCAAAATAACCGTTAGATGCTCCATAGAGTCATGCAACCAGTCATAATTCCACACAATCACGCACTTCACCCACCTGCACCAAACTGACAACCTCCGCCTCTCGGCCAACCACCGGGTCGATCCCTCCCTGCACCGCCATGGCCGTTAGATGCCCCCACTCGTCCACTATCCCTGTTACAATCACATCTCAGCACAAACACGCACATGCACCACCCTGGCGACCTCCTCCTCTCGGCCAATCACGGGGTCGATCCCTCCCTGCACCGCCATGGCCGTTAGATCCGTGCAGAACTGCTCCAACGCGCTCTGCTGCGCTGCTGGTTGGTGGTGGGATAGGGAGGAATGCGGTAGGGTGGGTTGGGGTAGCGTGGGGTGGGACGGGTCGATCTCCCCTTGCGCAACCATGGCTGTTAGATCCGTGCATAACTGCTCCAACGCGCTCTGCTGCGCTGCTGCTTGGTGCGGGAAGTGGAGAGATGTGGGAACGGGAGGAAATGGAAGGAAAGAAATGAGAATTTCCTAAGCTCTTCTCCTTCCATCACTGCCAGTGAGATCGGTGAGATCTGCTGCGCTGCTGCGTGTGGGGGAATTTGTGGGTGCGAATAGCTTGGGAGGAAGAGAGAGAAAACATTAACAAAATGTTCCTACATTCTTCACATCCTTTCAGCGACAAATGTTCCTAGTTTTCCACCACTTTGCACTGTCGTGGCCTTCCTAATGTGCAGAAGAACTGCGTTATAGCACTTTGCACCGCTACTGCAGAGCAGTGGGGGAAGGAATATGGAAGCTGAGGAGGGGAAAACGGATCACAGAAGGCCGGACTTAAGCGATACCATTTTTTAGACGCCTTTATTTTGGGTGCCACAAAAATTCTGCACCTGAGCCGCTCCAACGAGCAATGCTTTCATTATGGTTCTATTTAGAATCGGATACAAATTGGTTACATGAATCTGCTAGTTGATATCGTTCCTGTTGCTTCGTTACTTTATCTCGTTTCTATTTCGCCGAATTCGCACTTAAAGTCCGCGCAACACAGGAAATCGGTTTTCCCTTCTCACCTTTCTTCCCACGCCCCTTGCGGACTGGCGAACTGGGACTCTTGCTGCTACTAGGACTGGTGGGGCTGGTGGAGGGACGCGAGGAGGGGTTGGTGATCAATTCCGAGGAGCGGCCATCCCGGTCCAGCTCGCCCTTGAGGCGCACCAATGCTGCTTCATGCAGGCGATGCTGCAGCACTCCCAAGCTGAAAGTCAACGCAGTCAATGCAGTCAACAAGGAAGAGGAGAGCGCCCGTCCTGGTCCAGCTCGCCTTTGAGCCGCGCCAGCGCTGTCTCGTGCAGGTGGTGTTGCTGCACTCCCAGGCTGCCAGTCAACAAAGTCAACGCAGTCAACACAGAGAGTCAACGCAGTCAACAGGGGAGAGCGAGGGGGTTAGAGGAGCGCCCGTCCCGGTCCAACTCGCCCTTGAGCGCGCCAACGCTGCCTCGTGCAGGCGATGCGGCTGCACTCTCAGGCTGTCAGTCAGTCAACGCAGGCAACACAGTCAACGCAGTCAACAGAGGAGAGGGACAGACAGAGAGAGTAATTCAGATGAGCGAGTGAGTCAATACCGCTGCCTGCTGCTGGCAATGTTGTACGCAACGTTGCAAGCCGCTGCTGTAGCTGATGTTTACCCCCCTACAGTTTGACACCCGGTGCAAGGGGCCCTTCTCTCACCTCGCCATCACCAGCGCCGCATCCTCATGTTCCACCTGCACCAGCACATCACCTCCTATTCCTCACGCGTGCACCGAATACCATCTTACGGTCGTGCTTCTCAACTCTCTTCTCACCTCGCCATCACCAGCGCCGCTCCCTCATGTTCCACCTGCACTAGCGCGATGAAGTTATGACGATGCTTCCCCTAAGACATGGAAATTTGCTTTCTACTTGCAAATGATGATACGTACCATGTTATGTTTGCAAGTTTCACCATGTGTCGTCTTTAGAAACCCCTCACCTCTCCATCACCAGCGTCGCTCCCTCCTGTTCTACAAGCACCAGCTTGACACCGCAGATGCCGGTGTTGGAACAAATAACTCACTAGTACTCACCTCTTTACTCCAAAGTCAAACCTCTCACCTCGCCATCACCAGCGCCGCCCCCTCCTGTTCTATACGCACCAGCGCGACCGCCAGATGCGCGTGTTGGAACACATCAGCCACTAACACTCACATGTTCACTCCAAAGTCAACGCATCTCAACTTTTCTCACCTCGCAATCACCAGTGTCGCTCCTTCCTGTTCCACTTGCACCAGTGCCAACACCAGATGCTCTGTCGCGATGAAGTTGTGACGATGCTTCCGCGATTCAATCGCCTTCTCAAACACCCGCTTGCTGGCGCTCGAAAACGGCACCTCCGACGCAGGTTTGCCGGCCGACAGACCCCCTGCGGCTGGTAGTCGGCCGTCTCAAATCAACTCGCCGACGGCACCTCGCGGGTTGCGGATAGTCATCCCCAAGCCGAGATAACCGCCAGGTTTCCCATCACTCGCGAAATTCTCCGCAATTAGGCCGAGTAGAAGCTGCTCCGTCGCGACCTTTTTCCGCCCGAGCACCTTAGCTTCCGCCTGAGCCATCATCACGGCTTTAATCGCCCGCTCCGTAAAACGCTCGAATACCGCTATCACGACCGCGTGCCGGCCGCAAGAAGCGGCCTCGCCAGTGGGGCTCACAGAGAGCGATGGAGTCTGAATTTGACGGTCGGAAGCTTCATGGAAGGCGGCCGAGTGAGAAAGATAGAACGAGGAGGAATTTCCGAGGAGCCTCTGACGGTGCAGGCCGTCAAACGCGCCGCGAAACACGGAAGAAGCGGCATGGGAGCGGGTCGTGGACGAATTGAGGTGAGAATTGAGCTGACGCGGAAGGGGAGAGGAACGGGGTAGTGATGAACAGACGAGAGAGGAGGAGGGAGCGATAACTGCGGAGGAAAGAGATGACGGGGAGAAAATAGACGACGGAGACGTCTGGCAGTTCATGGTGATTAGTGAATGAGGTCCTGTGGAGCCAAATTGTGGAATTCAAATTCGATTGCAAAAGCTTTGGACTGCGAAATCTGAAAACGAGAGCTTGGAGTTCAGAGGGAGCTTTTGTAAGACGTCGAGGAGAAAAAGGCCTCTCAAAATTGTTGCTCGCACAAAAGCTGATTCTGACCAGACGCGCGGAGAGACGAACACATACTGAAGCTGGAATTACGAACGGATGAGGAACTGAGCTACGGTATGCTGCAAACACCGGGGGAGGATCGGCTCCAAACACCGAAATTGTATGCATCGCGTACGAAAAACGGATATCAATCTGCATGAGCAGTGTTGGCTGCTTCACCGAGCCAATTGGGACACGACCGGATTTGCAAGTTGGGGACCTCCATGCCAACAGCGATACACGCGTGGTAGCGCAGGAGCCGTGCTTCGCTGGCGTGTCGTGCATTTTCGCATGTTGGTTTCTGATGGGTTCGATTTCAGGCTGGATTCCGCGTCGCCCACCGACAAATTGTGATGTCGCCCTGTTACCACATCGAAAGTAGCCGGCAGTATGCGACGGCGATCGATCGTGGCTGCCACTGGTGGCGCGATTTCAATTCCCGCGCTGCCAATCGCACGATCGATGTGGCAGTTTGAGCCATCCGATCTCGACAATATGCGTGTGCACGATCTTCGCGACAGTCTAAACGAAAACGGGATACATAGATTTTACGAAATGGCGAAGTCATTGTACATTGTGCACACCGATCTTTCACCGATCTTTCACAGTCACTAACAAAATGGCTCTCGGGGGACAGAAATTGGTGTGGTGTGGGTGGAGGGGGGGAAGCTCCATGGAAGCTCACATGCTGCCCGTCTTGTGTTCGCGTGCAACCTGGGTTTCACACTGCGAGAAAGCGCAGCAATTTTGCGATAGCAGCGATCTTCGCCACGGGTAAACTGTGTTGCCATTAAAGTGGTTACCGGCTAGTTTTCGAAACTCTGGGCGAAACCGCAATGAATGAACACTGAATGGCAGCAATCAGCTAAGTCTTGGCTCTGACTGCCCGAGCCCGCCTCGGTTTCTCAACACCTTTCCGCCCTGTCATGCGAAGCTCCGCCGCATCCACGCGCTCAATTCCCCCACACTGCGCCACACTTCTTGCCTCTCTGGCAGACCCCTCCGCTGATTGCCCGAGCTTGCGCGCCGCAAATGCCCATCTGAAAACTGCCAGCTTGATTTCATGACAGGTGACATGGATCCACATTCGCAGATCCAAAGGCAGACTGTGACATGCTGCCAATGAGATCGACGCCGGAGTGAGGGAAGGAAGGTGATCTGCTGATAGCATGGGCTGGGCCGGTCCCTCAAGAGCGCTTTATTGGGCTGAACGACGTGTGATTCCGGGTTACCGCGTCAGCCAAATATGCCTTCGTGGCCTTGAAAAGTAATCCTCGTTACCGTTCTCCCTGTTCAACCGTACATTTTCGTGTACCACTAAGACGTTCCAAGAGCTTGACATCCAAATGCTGCTAAATTTTCTTCCCCAAATGCAATGTGGTGCATGAATGGCTTTCATTAATCAATCAAGCGTCCAATCCACATCCATCTCGTCTACAATCTTCAGTTGACGCTTGCAAGGCAGTTATTTCCCCCTATCTTGAGATGTCAGTGAAATCTTACTCAGCCTTTCCAAGATGGCAGGTTCTACATCTTTGATGTCCTCAACACCCAATATCTTGGAGCACTCTTCTTGAAAATGTGGATTGCTGGAATCCGCCACTATGGCTGCAAGGCTGGTTGCCAGATCTGGCAAGCAATTGCCAACCTGAAAGACAAACTCATCATCCACTGCTCCACTCGACCACAAGATAGTGTGCATGGCATTGCTTGTTTACTTTCGCTTGATGTACGGATGAAAACTCTCCAGGAAGCTGAGTCTTGAGCTGTTGCAAGGATGCGATAACTGCATTCTTGACAAGCTTCAAAAGGATCTTCCGCGGAACAGTCTCAGATTTTGCGCTGCTTTAGGGGAAGTCCTCAAGTCATCGAATCGACGATAACAGGAAACCCGTTCCTGGCGAATCGCCCACGTTGGTTTTGTTTCCACATCCCTCTATGCGTCGCTGGCGGCGATCGTCGTGTGCGACAGGTTCAAGAAGCCACCTCAGCAAAACAGCGCAGCACAGTAAGCCACAAAATCAGTGCGACACGGTCACCTGACAACTGCGTCGCGGAGAACGACACGCAAAAAGTGCCACAAACTGATGCGATCTCTAGGAGACCCGCCTTCCCACTTCCCCCCATCTCCCCCCTCTCCCTGCATCACATCCACAAGGAGCGGACTCTGCCGACATGACGGGGAAACGCGCAACTTTGAACTCCGCCGATCAGCTGAACTCCCATAAACCTGGAGATAATCGCACGTGCGTCGTTATCTTTATTGGTGCTCAAATCTCGAACAAAGCTCATCTGTTCAAGTCGCCCTGTTTCCCCCACCCCACCAACCAAACCCAAAACGATCAGGAGGAGCAACTAGATAGACCTTGACGTTTCGCTGATTGGCTGGAATAGCCTTCCTTGAGCCCAAGCGGCGCCAGCGTTCAGCGAAAAGATTGGTCAGGTGAAAAAGGTCAGCTTGCTCATTGGTCACAATGAAATTGCCAGAACACAACTGACCACAAGATTCAGGTACAACACTAGCCATCAGATGGGAAGGAAAGGGAGCCACAAAGAAGCAAAGAACATGGCACTTTACCACTAAACAGACGATACCTCATTGCATCCCTTCAAACCGATGACGTGGTCAGCTTGTCTACAGTTCTTTCAACCAGTAGGTACATGCATTTCAACTTGGTTTGCCCATGTTGAAGTCGGAATTAAATACTTCAGAGTTTAGACTGATTTGGTCAACCACCCCAGCCATGCAAACAGCCTGTTTTCATATGAGACAACAGTATTGCATGTCCTGCAGAAAGGGAACTGAGCAACTTCCTGTACTGCAGTGGTCCATGAATGAGTCTTTAGCACTATTTACTGTTGGCGATGGACCTTCTAAAGCTTCTCCATTATCACACACCAATTCGATTTGTCGTAAAAGCTTTCTACAATTGATGCACCACCAATCTCTGTGATGAGCCTGCACAGAACACCAGGAAGAACATGAACAGAACCACAAAAATAACTTCAGTATAGACAGTAAGAAGAAAAAAACAAACAAACAAACAACATCAAGCACACAAAGGCATGATATTTACCTCTCCAATTCTCCTCGAGTAAAAACATAATAATATCGGTTGTACACCACCGATCCCTTGGCTTCATCCCGCCGAGCAAACCCCGAGGCTACGTGCTGTGCCGCTGCTGCCGAGCCTATCTCCACTCGATGACATGGCAGGTGCCATGGGACCAGAAACTCCTGGGAAGCTTCCGTTCCGGTCACTTTCCCTTGCTCTGATTCCCCCCCTGGCCTTACTTCTCCTGCCCATCCTTCTTGCTCTAGAATTAGGTTCTTCTCCCCCCTGCCACCTGCTGCACTCTCCTCACTCGTCCCCTCTCCCCTTGTTGCTCCCTCTTCTCCTGGAACCTCTTTTCCTTGTAAACCCCTCCTTGGGCACGCATTCTCCTAGTTACTGGTCTCTCTTTCCTCCTCAATCCCTCCCAGTCCTCCTCCTGACCTCCCTTCGTTCTCCCCGCTTCTCTCCCTCCCTCTCTCATCCCCTCCACCCGCCTCCACATCCCCCACCCACCTATCCGCCATCCGACCAATCAACGGCGTCCACTTGTCAAGCAACCCCGGATTCTCCTGCTCCCTCGCCCACACAGTCACCAGCACCCTACCCCCCCTCCTCACCACCCGAAGCATCTCTCTTAGCGCGTGTTTCCGCCGGGACTCGGACGACAAGTGGTGCAAAACGGCCACGGAGATCGCCGCGTCGAAGCGCGAGGAAGCGAGGGGGAGCGAGAGGGTGTCCGCTACAAAGGCCTCGAAGCCCCGTTGGGTGCAGATGGAGACGAGAGGCGGGCTGATGTCGCAGCCAATGAGAATGGCCGGTGGGCGGGGAGGGGCGGCGGAGGAAGGGGAGGAGAAGGAGGAGGAAGGAGTGGAGGAGGAGGAAGGGAACGGGGAGGAGGAAGTGGGTGTTGACAAAGAGGAAGACGCAGAGACAGAGGCAGCAGAAGGGAGGGCAGGGGGGATGGGCAACCCCCCATTGAGGTACTTCCCATTCCCACACCCAGCATCAAGAACAAGGGAGCCCGCGGGGAGGGAGAGCAGGAACTCGGCCACCTTGGGCCAGCGGGCAAAGCGGGTCGCGCTGAAATGCGGCGCTATGGCGTCGTACACCTTGTGCACAAAGTCTCTTTCGACTGCCGGGGTGGTTTGAGGTGACGGTTGCGGTGACGGTTGAGGTGAGTCAACAGCATTAGTGGCGCTGAAATGAGGCGCTATGGCGTCGTCGTATACCTTGTGCACAAAGTCTCTCTCCACTGCCGGGGTGGTTTGAAGGGACTCCAGGGTGCTGGACGGATCAACATGAGAGATGGTTTGAGGGAGAATGGTGTTCTCTTTCCCCTCCTCTTCCTCTGCCCTCTGCACTCCTTCGTGTGAGTTCGGCACCACAGATTCCCCATCGGGTGCCCCTGCCACTCTCTGTTCCTCTTTCTTTTCCTCCTCTTCCCCCTCCTCTGCACACTCCGCCACTCCTTCGTGTGAGTGCGTCACCACACTCCCTCCACAACAACCACCCTCCACTCTCTCCCTCATCCCCTCACTTCCCCTCTCCTTCACCAGCAACCCCTCTGCTCCTGTTCCCTCCATCAATAATCCCCCACTTTCCATCGCCCTGTCCGTATCAGTCAACCCTGTTCCATTAGCACAAATTTCCGTTCTAGGACCATCACAGAACTCGTTATAAGCACACCCGCATGGCCCAAACCGAACCCTCCGGAAGGTGTACGAAACCCGGCGAGGAGCGCGCGGGAAATCCTGGCCGTTGATGTGATCGATCTTGTGGTTTGGGATGTAGTGGGACCACGCGTATCGGGCCTCTCCTGTTAGGACGAGGAGGGAGCGAGGGGGTAGGAAGAGCACTCTCCTGTCCTCTGCCCTCTTCCCATCACCTCTCTTCTCCTCTGCTCTCTTCTCCTCTGCCCTCTTCCCATCACCTCTCTTCTCCTCTGCTCTCTTCTCCTCTGCCCTCTTCCCATCACCTCTCTTCTCCTCTGCTCTCTTCTCCTCTGCCCTCTTCCCATCACCTCTCTTCTCCTCTGCTCTCTTCTCCTCTGCCCTCTTCCCATCACCTCTCTTCTCCTCTGCTCTCTTCTCCTCTGCCCTCTTCCCATCACCTCTCTTCTCCTCTGCTCTCTTCTCCTCTGTCCTCTTCTCATCCCCTCTCTTCTCCTCTTCTCGATTCTCCTCCGCTCTCCTCTCATCCGACTCCCCTGTCTCTCCCCTTAACTTGGCTCCTTCCTCTGCCTCTGCTCCTGCTGCTGCTTGTGCTTTCATCGAGCAACACCCATTGGTGCTGCTGTTGTGGCAATTGTCGTCACTGCTGCAACAGGCACCGTCACTGCTCTCACACTTTCCATTGCTGTTCCCACTGCTCCCACTGCTCCCACTGCTCCCACTGCTCCCACTGCTCCCACTGCTCCAACTCTGTTCGTTGCTTCCATTGCTCCCACTCTGTTCGCTGCTCCCACTCCCTTCACTGCTCCCATTGCTCCCACTCTGTTTGCTGCTCCCACCAACAACCTTCTTTTTCCCCAGCGGCTGTTTCCCCACAGGTTGAGGCCCCACAGGTCTCCTAAACTCCATAATCGCAGGGCCAGCCAGGGAGAGCGAGAGAACAGCTCCCTCGAATGCAGCGTGCGTGTCGATGTGGGGCGCCAGGCCCACCCCTGCCCCGTACTCATTGATCTGCTTAGAGGGAAAAGGGAGAAAAGGAGGGGAAGGATGAAGGAGAGCGAGAGCATGGCGCCCTCGAATGCGGCATGCGTGTAAATGTGAGGCGACAGGCCCACCCCTGCCCTGTACTCGTTGATCTGTGGAGAGGGAGAAAATGAGGGGGAAGGATGAAGGAGAGGGAGTGAACGGCGCCCTTGAATGCAGCATGGGTGTCAATGTGTGGGGCCAGGCCCACTCCCGCCCCGTACTCGTTGATCTGCGAAGACAAGGAGGGGGGGAGGAGAAGGAAGGGGAACGCAAGAGGGGGAGGGACAGGAGAAGAATGAGGGAAGGGTGCCCTTGAATGCAGCGTGTTGATCTGTGGGGAACTAAGAGGAGAGAAGGGGGAGGGAGACACAGGGAGAGGGAGAGGGGGAGGAAGGGGGGGAGGGAGAGGGAGAGGGAGAGAGAGAGGGAGAGGGAGAGGGAGAGGGAGGGGCAGAGGGAGAGGGAGGGGGAGAGAGAGGGAGCGAGGTAGGGTGAGAGGGATAGGAGAGGGTTCTAACACACGAAACCAACCCGAAACGTTATTTAACATTTCTCGTGAATGAAACATGAAACAGCCCGAACACGCCCTGATCTCACCGTCAGTTGGTCCAGAGGCATGCAAACTTCCGGGCAGCCCGTGAGCTCGGGCAGCTGCTCTGCCTGCGAAACAAAGTCCGACACTTCTGAGGGCAGAGGGCCGATCCACTTGTCTTTCTCGATGTCTCGAGTCTGACAGGAGTGGAGGGTGGGGGGAGGTTGGTTTGGGAGGAAAGAGGGTGAGGGATGGACGAGGTAAGCACCAATCTGGTATGAAAGATTCCCGACACGCCCTTAAAACAACAACGAAACGGGTCAGTCTGCTTGAATTTCTCAATGTCTGAAAGGAAGAGGAAAAGTAAGATACCAGCCACATGCCAGCCACTCCATTGTAGATCTTGAGACATTTCCAGCGAACATTGTAAAATGGAACATTTACAGCATGGCTACAACGACAGCTATTGAGTGTACAGAGAAATAATAATGGATTTGCTCGTGTAGTTGAAGGCGTTACTGTGGTGCTGCTGCATATACCACCACAGTTGATGTAACCACATCAGAATGTAACACTATACGTCCATGTTTGAGGCGCCTAACGAATCATTTCCACTTATATTGCGTACAGTGTAGTTGAAGGCGTAACCGTGGTGCTGAACTTAGTACCATACTCGACACATGATGTAAAAACATAACATTAAAAAACATAGATGCATGAGAATGTAAGAAAAGCTTTGCATACAGTGTAATTGAAGGTATAACCATGGTGCTGAGCGCCTCTTTGTCAGATAATGCCAATCGTTGCCATCCGCAAAATCCAAAAGGCTCTGCGGGTTTGAGGCAGGGAGAGAGGAGGGGGGAGAGGGGGCGGGGTACGAAGGGGGAAAGCAGATGGGATGGGGAGGAATGGGGAGTGCAAGGAAGGAGAGAGGCAAAAGTGAGCCCTGGGAAGGACATATGAGCAGAGAAGCACACTCTTCAGCAGAGTAACGGGACGGCGGCGGGTGAAAGGGCTTAGACCATACCCACGAACGAATCACACTGCGTGAATCCCATCTGTCCTATCAAGAGCGTTTTGTCTCTCACTCGCTCCGGTTTTTTAGTCGACTCAAAAACCGGCGGCGGGTGAAAGGGCTTAGACCAAACCCACGAATCACACTGCATGAATCCCATCTCTTCAGTCAAGCGGAGCGTGTTGTCTCTCACTCGCTCCGCCTCTGGAGTGACAAAAACACACCGGCATTGGGATTGTAACTGGAATGCCATCGCCGTGTGATTCTAGATAACACGGTTCCCGCCTTAAACCCCAAACCCTGCAAATTCTTGAAGTGACAAAAACGCACCGCAGTGTGATTGATCTGGGGGGCTGGGGCATTGTGATGGAAAGTGAGATTCTATTCGCCTTAAACCCTGAAACCTGGTCTCGCTCACCTGTTCCATCTCGGGTGTGACAAAATCGAGGTGCAGGAACAGCCCCGGTATAGCAAGAGCGTCGACATTGTGGTGTACCACCGGATGCTCCACCTGCGAAGGAAATAATAAAAAGAAGAAGAATAAAGAGAACGTAAACCCCGAACCCTGGCTTCTTCCAGATCTGATTCATCCGACTAGCGCACCTCTGACGTCGTCTTGAACCCCGAAACAACCCTAGATTCGTTCAAATTTTAATATTCTTTTATAAGAATTTCCAAACAATGCCTACCGGAGCGGATCTCTTTCCCACGGCGAACTGGATGTGCATCTTCCTTCCGCCCGCTTCCGCGCAGGGCTTTCCGCTCAGCGCCTGCAGCGCAGATTCCGTCGCGGCGGAGGCCTCCGCGCGCGAGCGCCCGCCGAAAACGACAAAAATGCGGGTGAGATTGGCGGCGCCGGCCGGGACGACGCGGCGGACGTGGCCGAAGGAGGAGAACACGTCAGCAAGGGCTGCATACGTCATCTCCGCCTCAGCACCGCAGTTTGCCACGTAGAGATACGGCGTGGGCGGTGGATTCGGGCCCTTGGGCCGGGTGAAGAAAAGAGAATCTAATCCCGCGTCGCTCTCGTAGTTAATCTCCTCGTCAGCCATGTTCCAGGTTGACTCTGTGCAGGTCGAACCTGTACGACAAGATATCAAGCTCTTAAATTTCTAATTAAGTGACAAAGGCCTAAAGATAACGGCTGGGCACCGCCTATGCGCTGTTCGAGGACCTCCGACGGAAGTTGGTGAGGATGGAAGGGTGAATGGGAGCGTAGGACAACCGAAATGCAAAAGCATTGGGGATGGATGGAACCCGGCAAAGCAAGCTCGATTTACCTTGAATTACTGGGGTATAAACGTGCAGAGGTGGTGGACTGGATGCAAGCAAATTGGAGAATCGGGTTTGATTTAGACGCGGATAGATGGAGACGGAGATAGTGAGCTAGCGAAGTCAAGAAATGGCGAAACAATCAAAGGTACTTTTTGCCGCGAACATCCGCGAGATCCAATTTTGTTTTCGGTCAGATCGCACGTACATTGCGTAGAAACGGGTAACCATCTCGTGTTCTGGCCCATCTGCGCCATTCGTTTCGTCAACACTCGCTTCAGTCAAATTCCTAGCCGTTTCGCCACGGAAAAACTCTCTCCGCTCGCGTGTCCCTGACTCGTCTATCGGCCTCCACCACGAAACTTTACAGTCAGTCGGGCTGTTCGCGCTTCGATTTCTCGATTTCTATCGATTTTCAAATCTCACATCCGCGCCTCGGCCGTATCAAGCAGCACTGGAATCTCAATTTCTCGAATGCATACTTCCCAGCCAGTCCCGCTGAAATCACATCACCAGTTCACAAGGCTTCCAGAAAAACGACGCCATTTCGAAAACCTCTGAACAAGTACGCCTCCTCCTACTCACTCCTTGTACAGGCTGGCAAGATCAATACGCGTCCCAGGTTAGAACTGTCAAGTTGATCGTATAAGCGAAATATTAAGCTGTGCTGAAGTCAGTTCGATAACCATGGCGCCGTATTCAATGAATAGACTTCAAGCTCGCAGCCTCAACTCAAAACTTGGCCTATTGAGGCGAAAATTTCGCAGCGGGGGTCGACAGAGAATGGTCGCCGCACGCGGTTCGACTCGACCAGAGCAAGATGCCGGCTAGCTTTACCTCATGCTGATGCATTTCTCCGCCCTTTTACCGTTCTCGGCCAAGTCTTCCGCATGGCAGCTTCGGCACCACTTTGTGCACCGGCGTTCGTTAGACAAATTCCGGCGTTCAGAGCGCAACCACCGATTTTATCTCTAACATATCGCCTCGATTATGTCACCGCGCGCGGAGCTGGTGCCGATGCTAATGCTATTCCCGTGCATAAAAGGCCGCCGAAACCTGTCCGTCAACCACACTTTCTCATCTCTCATCTCTCGCTTCTCGAGATCTCTCGCCAGACAGACAAAGCACTTCAATTCTTGAAACCCCTCAAAAACTCGCTTAAAAAACGTCTCTCAGTGACCAAGAAAAGTCAGTCGGAACTGACTATAGTAGCGCGCCGCTGCTCCGTCTTCAGAACGTTCAACGTGACGCGTCGAGTCGATCCTGAATTGGTAACCGTTACTTGCAGTGACGCGTCGCAGCTTGCCGCCGCTCATCGATCTACGACGAATCCGGTACCATGGCTCGTACTCCGCCTTCAGATCGAAGCCTCTTTCGATTCGCCATGGAACTCCGGCCCCTTCGCCTCTCCTTGCTCCTCCTCTTCCCGCTCCTTCTCCTCGCCTCTCCTCGCCTTTCCGCTGCCCAATCCACGCCCTCAAATCTCCCTACCATGGCCAACAGCAGCAGTATGTTTCCCGGCAGCAGCAGTAGCAGCAGCAGCAACGGCGGCGGCGCCGGCAGCAGCAGCGTGGTTACCGGAAGCACCACCGCTAATCCAGCCGTTTCTGCTGCGGTAGCTAATGCGCGGAGAGGCGTGGGCGGAATGATGAGGGGAGGGGGAATCCCCGGACTGCCCTCGCCTTTCGAAGTCACCATTATTGATGGTTCCGCCTCAGCTATTCCTGGTTCCGCCACTCCTGGTTCCGCCACCCTTGGCCCCGCCAACCCTGGTTCCGCCATCCCTGGTTCCGCCACCACCGATTCCGCCACGTTTGAGCCGCTGCCGATCCGACCTCCTCCATCACCGTCCGCTTCTTCTTCTTCCGGTGCTGCTGGCAGTGGCAACACCCCTGGTGCCAGTAATGCTGCCAGTGGTGCTGCTGCTGCAGCAGCTGGTGCGGTGATAGGAGGTTTGGGAGGCGTGACAAGCGGTGCAGCCATGGGAGGGTTGGCTGCAAAGGCGGCTGGGAAGGGGAAGGGGTGGAAGGCGGGGGAAGCAGCGGCCATCGCTGCTGCTACTGCAGGGGGGCTGGGGGCGCTTGGGGGAGCTCTGGGGGGAGGCCTGGCGGGAGGTTTGACAGGAGGTTTGGGGGGGATTCCGCTCCTCCCCTCCCCTCTCCCTACTCTTCCGACTGCCTCCCTTCCCCCCTTTCCTTCTGCTGCCCTTCCCTCCCTCCCTTCTGCTTCCCTTCCCCCACTTCCTTCTGCTTCCGTTCCCCCCCTCCCTTCTGCTGCTCCCCCCCTCCCTTCCGCTGGCCTTCCCCCTGTCCCTTCCCCCTCTGCCAATACCACCTCCCCCTCACTGCCTCTCCCTTCCCCCTCTGCCAATACCACCTCCCCCTCGCTACCTCTCCCTTCCCCCTCTGCCAATACCACCTCCCCCTCGCTACCTCTCCCTTCCCCCTCTGCCAATGCCACCTCCCCCTCACTGCCTTCCCCCTCCCCCTCCGCCAATACCACCTCCCCCTCACTGCCCCTCCCTTCCCCCTCCGCCAATACCACCTCCCCCTCACTGCCTTCCCCTTCCCCCTCCGCCAATACAACCTCCCCCTCATCCCCTCTCCCTTCCCCTTCCGCCAATACGACCTCCCCCTCACTGCCTTCCCCTTCCCCCTCCGCCAATACCACCTCCCCCTCACTGCCCCTCCCTTCCCCCTCCGCCAATACCACCTCCCCCTCACTGCCCCTCCCTTCCCCCTCCGCCAATACCACCTCCCCCTCACTGCCTTCCCCCTCCCCCTCCGCCAATACCACCTCCCCCTCACTGCCCCTCCCTTCCCCCTCCGCCAATACCACCTCCCCCTCACTGCCTTCCCTTTCCCCCTCCGCCAATACCACCTCCCCCTCACTGCCTTCCCCCTTCCCCTCCGCCAATAACACCTCCCCCTCATCCCCTCTCCCTTCCCCCTCTGCCAATACCACCTCCCCCTCACTGCCTCTCCCTTCCCCTTCCGCCAATACCACCTCCCCCTCACTGCCTTCCCCTTCCCCCTCCGCCAATACCACCTCCCCCTCACTGCCTTCCCCTTCCCCCTCCGCCAATACCACCTCCCCCTCACTGCCTTCCCCTTCCCCCTCCGCCAATACCACCTCCCCCTCACTGCCTTCCCCTTCCCCCTCCGCCAATACCACCTCCCCCTCACCGCCTCTCCCCTCCCCTGCCGGCAATACCACCTCCCCCTCACCGCCTCTCCCCTCCCCTGCCGGCAATACCACCTCCCCCTCACAGCCTCTCCCCTCCCCTGCTGGCAATACCACCTCCCCCTCACCGCCTCTCCCCTCCCCTTCTGGCAATACCACCTCCCCCCCATCGCCTCTCCCTTCCCCCTCCCCCAACACAACAACCACTCCACAACCTCTCCCCTCCCCCGTTTCAAATAGCACGACTACCACACCACCTCCCCCTTCCCCCTCCTCCTCCTCTTCGTCCCCTCCCCGACCCTAAGGGTCAACCACACCAGGCTTTTCCCCAACAACCCCTCTCCCGCTGCCGGTGCTCCCAACTCATCCCACCCTTGCCTCACAGTCTCTCCCAACTCGTCTCCTCGTAGCAGCTCAGTGTAAATACATGTCTCAGTACAGTTTCGTTAGGGTAAAATGATAGAGAAATATGTACCCTTGTTGTGTACAGAGTGGATGCGAAATGTTTTTTTATATAAGAAATCCAAAATGGTTCTGTAGAGTATACCCACTCAGCAGCAATATCAAAAACGTGTTACAAGGCAAGATTTGCTTGTCGAGCTAGACATAAGAAAGTCACATTGACCAAGGTCACAGTTCCATCCATGTATGCTTCTGGCGTCTTGAGTGAGCTGTGGCCATGGAGGAGCATAATTCATAATGCATGGAACAAGAGTACAAGGTGTTTGGGTGATGCAATGGGTGGCTAAACATGAATTTCATACGATAATTCCCACGTAAAGCTCGATAAAATGAGCGCAAAACTCATGAATACTAGTGGTGAAGAGCAGCAAACATTCAAGAACATAGAAGGTGACTTTTTGCCTTTAGCTACTTCTGTGTATATAATGGCGCTGGTGAAAATACTACAGTTTAGGGTGTTATATAGAGTTTAAAGCGAGCAGGCAAAATAGTGAAGGGAGGCCCAGTTTGAAAGATTGCTAACGACAAATTTGCCGAGAGAAACAATTTTGACAACCAACTTACAAGTCTGTACTGTTATGGACAACAGATCAAGCACATGTGATTGGTTCCCGCCAAAATGAAAGAATTTCAGTTCTGTGTGAGGCGTCGCATTTCTGTGCACGACAATCGCGGTATCGCCGCATTTCAGGTCAGGACCCGTGTATGATGAGTTCGTGACTCTCACAGCCCTTGTCGCCTGCACGTAATTCTGTTGTGCCTTTATCCTTTGCCATTGGATGTTTGAAGTATTCAATCTGCCTGGCTGCCTAATGTTGTTCAGTGAGAATGTTTAGAAAACGCACATTGCAATTCTGCGACAAGCTTGTGCATTCATGCAACGCTTTTCTGACACCAATCAACATTGAGCACGGATTCAAAACATGTTTTGTTCAGTACGAAACTCGCCTTCGGAAGGTGGAAAAAAAACGAACACAAAGTCTAACAGTACTATGACTCTTCAAGTGGACCCAACTAGAAGGGGGGGTCACTATTTTGCCTGCTCGCTTTAAAACCCGCGGGCCAAGATATTCAAGCTTAGGAAGGTTGGTTGGGAGTGAGGACGGTAATTGCCCGTGAGCCAATAGGAGTGTCGAAGTTGTTGGACGAGGTGGTAGAAACTCGGGAAAATCACAGGCGCCAACCAACACTAGGAAGGTTGAACCAACTTTGGCCTTCTTGGCCCCCGGGTTGGCAGGTTGGCAGAATCAGGGCTTTCACCTTGTCACACAAGTCATTGCATTGCGAATGCGAATCAATTTCTTACGGAGCGCCATGTCGTCGAATCGCGAGGCCGTTCTCTCCTCGTTCAGGAATCACGATTCGCGACCGCACAATTTCACAATTCTCAATTCCCAATTTCCAAATTCCAAATTCGCGCCCCTCCGAAAGGAATGCGTCCCTCCTCCTCCCCTCCCTTCTCACGCAATTGCCTCCCTTCCCATCACAATCTCAGAAAGCTGGCATTCCCATTGAAAGCACCGAAAGGGGAGAATTACAGTCTGAAGGCAGAGCATTACAGGTCTCATCCCATCCCATGGCTGCTTCCTTTCTGGCCTGTTCTCTCTTCCACCTTAACTTTTAATTCCAGCTCTCTCGTATCTTCCTCTATTCGCCGCGGTACCGCTGCTGCTTGTCGATATTACGCACTGGTACACGTCGTTTGCACTTCCTTTTGAGTAGACTCGCTATGACGATCGACGCCATTCCGCCTCGAAAAGTGCACGGCAACGCTACTTTTACTGCTCGTGCACCGTGGTGCTTCCGATTTTGGAAGCTGGTCGATACCAGATGGTTAGCGATGTACTCCAGTCAGCTCGACAGTTGTCGCGGTGCACCCGAAGAGGGAGAGCAGGCGATACCATAGCATGAGGCGTAACTATCCGATTTCCGCGTACAAGTTACGCGGGTGCGCTGCGGTGCTCCCGAATCGGAAAGACTAGCCGACGCCATGTCATGAGGAGTAACTCGGAAAGGCGTGCAATTGGAGGTTCGTTACCGAGCGTCGTGGTGTGTTTCCGTGATGTATAACGCCACCGCGACGCTCGGCAGCGAACCTCCAATTTCTTTGGAGTCAGCGTTGCAAGTTTGATGCATCAAATTTCGGATTCTCGAGAGAACCGAGGGCACCAGTATCTATCATAACTATCCATGAAGAGAGACTCACCGTTGCAAAGAGAGAGTGGCGACTCAAAGGCAAATACAGCCATTCCCTTTTGCAAAGAGAGCGTGACATATTACTCGTCCGCCTCGCTACCTCCGCCGCTACATACGATCATTTCGCTGACGTTTCTGCGTGTTGGAATATTTGAATGCTCTGAAGCAGCAGGGAGGCGACCGCATACCTACAGCGGGTTCCCCGCTGGTAAACAAACATTTCTAGTGCAATCTCCGTCCCCTCCGCAGCTCGTTTCGGTGTTTGGTTCGCGTTACAAAGCCCGAGATCTCTCCGAGGTTCAAGCAGTGACTAGTCGACGTGTAGTAATGCTCAGAAAACCTCGTAGAAGGAAATTCATCTTCATCTGAGAACCGTGGGGTGCACGAAAGACCTGTCTCACGTGGTCCTGAATGGAATCAAACAACAATCCTCTTTCTCTCATCGTCAAAACAAGATTTCAATTCCGCTTCGTCTCTTTCGCCAAAAGTCTTTCTTCAGTTCGCCAAATGTGTTTTACTCGATTCCGCGTCGCCTCGCTTCCGCTCAAATCAGCTCTTTCCCGCCGGCCCCGTCCGCTCCTTCCCCGCCTCGATCTGGCCTCTTCCCCCGTCATCTCCATTCTCTTCTTCCTCATCCTTGTCCTCTCCTCCCTCCCGCTTTCACCTGCTCGCTCCCTCCGCCCGCTTCTCGTTCCCCGCCTCGATGATCCCTATTCCACGCACGGGGCAGTTCCGATCTTTTCCGGGCCTGCCCCGCCCGCGTTCCTGCGTTTTTTCAACGAGCTGCCCGTGCTCAAGGGCGAATCTCGAAAGGCGAGTTACCCGGTTACCACTGTTCCCGAATTTGTAACCACAAGCAGTGCTTTGCATCAAGAAAGCAGTAAGGACAAGACAAGTCGCGCTGATGGTGCTGGTGGTGCGGGTGGAAACGGCATTGGCAGTAGCAGCAATAGTGGCAGCACTATCAGCGGCAGCAGCAGCGATGGAAGCGGTGGCGGCACCACGGTGTACCAGTTTCAGACAAACAGTCAGACGGCGACGGTAACAGATTCTGGTAACGTTACACAGACCAACGTCCAGTCAGAAACGGCGTTTGGAAGTCCGTCAGGTTCGTCTAGCACCAGCAGCAGTGGCAGCAGCAACGGCGGTGAATCGCCATCAGCAGCACCAGCACCAGCGCCAGCACCCGCATCAGCATCAGCACTGGCATATGCGGCAGGGGGAAAGGGCGGAAAGGGCGGAAAGGGCGCGAAGAAGGGGAAGAAACTGGAGAAAAAGGGCTTGAAAAAGGGAGAAGCGGAAGCCGTAGGGGCGGTTTTGGAGGCGGCAAGGGCGGCAGGACCAGCAGTAAGCGCAGCAACAGAGGCAGCAGCGAGTGCAGCAAATGCAACAGCTGCGGCAGTGGAGGCGAAAGTAGGGGCACTGGGCGAAACATTCTCATCCGCCATTGCGCCATCCCTCGCCATACCGCCACCTCCAGCCATAGTACTGCCCTGTGCGCCACCCCTTCCCCCGCTCCCGCCCTTTGCTGCCCGTTTCTTCGCCCCAGCCCCACCCCCCCCGCCTTGCACTCCCTTTCCCCCTCTTCCTTCATCCCTCCCTCCTCCCCCTCCTCGCTCTTTGACCCTCCCCCCAGTACCTTCCGCCCTACCCCCACTACCTTCCGCCCTCCCCCCACTACCTTCCGCCCTGCCCCCACTACCTTCCGCCCTCCCCCCACTTCCTCCCGCCCTGGCCCCACTACCTTCCGCCCTCCCCCCACTACCTTCCGCCCTCCCTCCACTACCTTCCGCCCTCCCCCCACTACCATCCGCCCTCCCCCCGCTACCTTCCGCCGCCCCCCTTCCTTCCCTTCCCGCCCCTGTCCCTCCTCTGCCTGCTGCTTCGCCTCCTTCTTCGCCTCCCTTTCCCAGCCTCCCCTCTCCGGCGCTCCCCCCCAAACCCCCTGCTGCATCTGCTCCCAGACCTGCTCCTGTTCCTCCCGAACCTCCCACCACAGCTGCTCCCAGACCTGCTCCCATTCCTCCCGAACCTCCCACCGCAGCTGCTCCCAGTCCTGCTCCTGTTCCTCCCGAACCTCCCACCACAGCTGCTCCCAGACCTGCTCTGATTCCTCTCGAACCTCCACCACAGCTGCTCCCAGACCTGCTCCTGTTCCTCCCGAACCTCCCACCGCAGCTGCTCCTAGACCTGCTCCTGTTCCTCCCAAACCTCCCACCACAGCTGCTCCCAGACCTGCTCCTGTTCCTCCCAAACCTCCCACCACAGCTGCTCCCAGACCTGCTCCTGTTCCTCCCGAACCTCCCACCCCAGCTGCTCCCAGACCTGCTCCTGTTCCTCCCGAACCTCCCACCCCAGCTGCTCCTAGACCTGCTCCTGTTCCTCCCGAACCTCACACCGCAGCTGCTCCCAGACCTGCTCCTGTTCCTCCCAAACCTCCCACCGCAGCTCCTCCCAGACCTCCGCCGATTCCCCCCGGACCTCCAGCCACATCCGGTCCCAGACCTGCTCCGATCCCGCCCAAACCTCCTGCTGCCGGTGCTCCCACAGCTGCTCCAATTTCTCCCGAACCTCCTGCCACAGCTGCTCCCGGAGCTGCTTCAGTCCCACCCAGATCTCCTGCTACCGTTGCTCACAAACCTGCTCCAATACCTCCCGGACCTCCTACCGCATCTGCTCCCAGACCTGCTCCAATTCCTCCCGGACCTCGTGCCACAGCTGCCCCGAAACCTGCTCCGATTCCACCCAAACCTCCTGCTGTTGTTTCTCCCAGACCTGCTCCAAATCCTCCCAAACCCCCTGCCACAATTGCTCCCAGACCTGCTCCAGTCCCACCCAAACCTCCTCCTGTCGTTGCTCCCTAGCCTTCCATCCTCCCTTGCCCCCACCGCCCCTCCTCCTTTCCTCTCTAACTTCCTCATTCCCACCCTTCACCCCACCCATCTTCCCCAACCTTGAGGGGCCTTCTTCAGCTGCTTGTGCTGGATCATTTCCTTCTTGGTGATACATCCAGAGCAGTGTGGGTGTGGCACACGACAAGCTGTATTATATTGCAAATACATGAACATTATGCTGCTGGTTTTGTTAGGTGAGTGGTTCACATGAAAGACTAGATGTCCATGGCATTGAAGTGTATTGTTGTAACACATGTAGATAATCATAACATATCAGAAATATATATATTACACAAAAAAACACTCTTACAAGAGCCAAACTAAGTAGAATCACATCATATCGCGGATCCCTCAAAGGCATTCTCCCACAGCAACTACCCCAGATGCATTAATTCTAAGCATTCAGTCGGAGGTAGTGGGCATGGCAGGGTGCCTTTGAAGCTATCCGCAAGGATGTGACTGAGGGTGTTGATGTGAGGGGAACATGGCTGAGAATGGAGGAGGGGAACGTGAAGGCGGAGGGAGTGAGTGCAAGAGCGGCTGCAGTTGAGTGAAGGGTGGTGGGCATGGCAGGGTGCCTTTGAAGCTATCCACAAGGATGTGATGGTAGCATTGGAAGGGGCATAGGAGGGGAGCAGGTAGCTTTGCAAGGGTCATGAGAGGGAGAGTGAGAACGCGAGGGAGTGAGGGAGTGAGGGAGTGAGTGAGTGAATGAGTGAGTGAGGGACGGAGGGAGGGAGGGAGGGAGGGAGGGAGGGAGGAGGGAGTCATAGAGCGAGAGTGTGAGAAAGGAAGAAGGAAGAGGAGTGGGGGGGGGTTGAGCAAGGGGCCATTCACTGCCGAGGCCTCTCCAGGCAACCGTAAAAAAGGTAGCACAGGGTGAGTGGTAACCAAGTAACCAGCAATCTTCAGTGCAGCACCCAATGCCCCACTCCATTCACTGCCACAGCCTCCCCAGGCAATTGTCGCAAACACATCCCAGAGTCATTTCCGCTCCCAGCAGCAATAGTATCACTAGCAGACGGAAGTTTTTTCTCAGCAGGAGGAGGAGAGAACACAGGTCCTGGCATGGCATGGCAATGCCGGCCTTCATAGCTGGTTACCACAACGCACGGATCTGTAACCGCACGCTCCACGTGCTTACGCACGGTACACCCCGCATGCGTGCACTTGTAGTAACTCCGCGGATTAGGGTTACCGCGCACCACCTTCTGCCCGTACTTGCGCCAGCGGTAACCGTCGTCTAGAAGTTCCATGTTACTGCGTAACTCGATGACGAGTTTTGGCTCGTCGATTATTTGCTGAGCACATACCAGCACCGTTTCGGCGCTCCGCCTCGGCTTCTTATCCGTAACTCCAGCAGCTTCGTTATAAGCTGCTTCCTTAGCAGCTGCTCCGTTATGAGCAGCTTTATTAGTAAGAGATACCGCTGCGTTATAAGCTGCTGCGCTAGTAACATCATCCTCCATCCCTTCAGCTGACAGGTTCCCAGCAGATACACCTACCCCAGGTAGCGCCTTCCTCTTCCTCTCCCCACTCACATTCGACCCACCACTGCTCCCTGTGGGCCCCTCAGAACTAAGAGCAGGGCTAGTAAGATCAACGGCTGAGATTTGCAGGTTGGCAGGGGCGGATAAACGGCTGTGATGAAGGAACAGTCGCTTCCCCCATAGCCTCTCCTGTGACCCATGGCGGTCTGTAGCAGTGTTACAAGTCTGGTTACCAGTAGGGTTACCAGTCTGGTTACCAATAGCGTTACTTATGGGAGTACCCTGCCTTATTGATGAGGACTCGGCTCGTAGTAACGGAAATGAAGATGGGGAAAGTAGGGGAAGTTGAGAACTAACATCAGCAGCAGCAGCAGCAGGAGGGGAAGCATCCAACTCCTGCTGCTGCTGCTGCTGCTGCTGCTGCTGCGCACGCCGGGTTTCCCATCCCTCCTCCTGACTTTCTTTTGCGGGCAGCCCAGGAAGCGGGTGATTGTGCAATCCCCTGTAGATTCTTTCTAGCACCTCCCCGTCATCTGCCCGCTCCTCCGTTTTTCTCACCGGGCAGCCCGGATATGTGCAACGGAAATAAAGCCGGGGATGCAGGCAGCCTTTCACCATTTTTTGCCCGTACTTTCGCCAGTTGTACCCGTCTTGGGCAGGCACCAAAATAAACTCCGTGATGCGGTTCGCCTCCAGTCCCTCCATGCTCCGATATTTCCGACCTGCCCGAGATTTGCTCCCATAGGTTTCCGGCGCTTCTGAAACTTCCAGGTGCTTCCTGCTTCGGTCGCTGCTGCAGCTGCTGTTCCTTCCAAGAAGGTTCTCGGTGCTTCTTTGCTGCTCACCCCCACCCACACCCCCACTCCCACTCCCACTGCCACTTGCGCCGCCCACAAGCGAGTCAAAAAAGTCAAACAGGTCGTTCAGGTCATCTTTCCCTGCCGTTTCGTCCCTCCCCCCGAAAGCAAAAACTTCCTCCTTCGCTGGGTTCTCCACACCAGAGGTTGGGGTTTCCCCCTCTATCGCAGGCTCGGACATTTCCAAACCTGCAGGCTCGGCGTCTGAGCCTGGTACAGTAAGGGGCGCTGGTTTCGGTGGAAAAGCTTTTACCAGCCCGTTAACAGAAGCAGGCAGAAGGGGAACCGTCAAGTTTGGGGGGGAAACTGTGGCGTGGAAGGGGGGAACTGAGGCCGAGAGGGGGAGATTTGAGGCGTGGAGGGGGAGAGACGGTGGTGGTAGATCCAAAAACGATGCAGCGACAGCAGGTTCGGCTTGTGCCGAGGCTGCACTCCCTGCCGAGCCTAGGGTTGGTTCGGGGCGGCCTGCCATGATAGGCGACTCGAGGAGGGCGGCTGGGCTGATTCCCGCGTCTCTGAGAGCGAACGGGGATGCGACACGCATTGGTGCTTCTTGAATGTGTTGATATTGTTCGAGCTTTAGTTGCTGCTGCTGCTGGTTCTGCTGCTGCTGCTGCGGGTACGTGGGCGGTCGTAGTAGGGAAGTTTCCGAGTCTCCGCCGGAAACGACTTGGGACGATGGGCGCTCCGGTATCAAATGCGCCACGGACGGAGGCGGAAGCTTCTGCGACGCGGAGGACGGACCGCGCGCGGCGAGACGCGACGCGAAGCTGCGGTGATGCCGGGCAGGCGAGCGCGGGGAATGCGGGGAGCGCGGCGACGCGGATGCGCGCGGAGAATGCGGGGAGCGCGGGGAATGCCATTGCGGGGAGCGCGGGTTACCGCTGACGCTCCCGCTGCGGTTGAGCAGCAGGTCTTGGCGGAAAACGGCGGCGCCGGAAGGCGACGGGTAAAAAATGGCTCCGGGAAACGAGGGATATGATTTGAAGAGACTCCCCATCCCCGCTGTAAGCCGCCCCGTAGTCTCACACTCGATGTTGTCAACCTGAGAGCCCCACTGGTCGCTGAAAATCGCTTCGGAAACCGCCGCACCCGCAACACCAGGTTCGGACGTGGATTTTGGAAAGTACCTTCCGTGGCTCGGCGCCTCGGCCGTCCCCGCAGTCGGCGGTTGCGCAAGACCTGCGGCTTCCGCTTTAATGATAAGCGCGCGGAGACGGTCCGCGAGCGGCGCGCGGGGATCCTCGATCAGCGGCGCAGATGACGTGGCGAGCGTGTGTAGAATGCCCCTCGGCGGAGAATGCGCTCGGGACATTCCGGTCGGCTGCGGGTTCTGCGGGGACGTGAATGTGGGATTCATTCGGAAGACAACTCGCGGCGCCGTCGCGCAAAGTTAACCCTAACTCTATCACGGGATGCGGAGCGGACTACAAATGCTCAAGAGGGTAACTCAATTAGAGTTGCGCAGCACGTGAGAAAATTACTGACGTTTCGGAGTAACGACAGGGCTCGCGGTTGTTCTGCAATGACGTTGACTGCGGCCATGCCACGACTTAATATTCCTCGTCTTTCAAGTTGTAGTACCTCGAGTTACTAACGGAGGACGATGGGGAAGAGTGGGGGAACGTGATGGATCGTGACGGAGAAAATATGTCGGCGAGGCATATATTTATATACGCTCGTGCGCTTCGAACTTCGAAAAGTATTACTTGTCACAACAGCCATGAAAAGTCAGGCCAAATTGGCGCGGGCCGCGGCTGGGGACTGAGGGGAGATGCTTTCTTCGCGGCGATTCCGCGGATAATCCCCGCTGGGCGGGACACTCTCGGCCTATCTCGCGCTCCGCGGACGCGCGAGCCTTGCGTTGTGAAGTTATCGGAGCCATGAGAAGCGCCTGGAAGAGACTGTGTGCCTGTGATATCCCCCTCACGGCTGCTGCTGACTAGGCTTGGCCCTCCCTCACTCACTCGCTTCCTCACCTACACCTCGTCTGACCCATATTTTGTCGCTGGTTTTCGCGCTAATGCGCCTGCTTCTCGACCTGCGCGGCTTGGGAGATTGTGTTTGGCTGGGAATGCTGCAGATGGCGACAGATGCAGGAGATTGATTTCGGAGATTCTGGCTGCCAGCACATACAGCGGAGATGATACAGAGATGCGAGCATGCGAGATGCGGAGCGGGAAAGAGGGAGTGCGGGTGGCTCGAGTCGAGAGGGAAGGAGCGAGGGCAGCGGTACAGTAGTGTGTTTGAGGGAGTGTACTTCGTCGTGGAAAAGGGTATTTTGCCCAACCCCTGCGCGCGAATTTGCCCTGCACGCGGCGGAAACTCTGCACACGTGTATTTTGCGCCAGCCAGTTGCACCCCATGTACAAGCACCTCAACCAATACGAACCACAGAAATCGAAGTTTGACCGAAGAGACTGAAGTCAAACGGTCAACGGCGAGTTACAAAACTTTTTATAAGCCCTTTTTGCTAAGTGCGAATTGACGAAAGCCTAGCGAAATGCAAGAATCACTTAAGAGCCCTCTTCGTAAGGCAACCTTGGGTTAGTCAAACGGGCATCATGTGTACCTTGTTTCGTGTAAATGGGGCACATCAGAGTAGGGCGTTTCTTGGAAAAGGGAACCCTGTTTCGCATCTGCCTGGGCATTTTACAGTGCCCAAATGCAATTTCTGAAACGGGATGCATACTTTGAAGGTAGGGTCAAATGCTTCACAGTGAGTGTTGATTTTAGATCGAACCAGTTCTGAGGGCCGTAGAGGGGGACGAGTTGAGCTGGCATATGAGTTCGACTCTGAAACCCAAAGTACAGTACTCAGATCCCCGAACACCGCACCGTAAACTACTAGGCCCAATAATCGGCTGATAGTTCTGAGCTCGACTCTGAAACCAAAACCAGAATTCCCCTCCGAACCAAAGACAGGACGGAAGGAGGGCCTTTCACCGCTGGGGAAAACAAGTGCGGTGATCGCGCGGAGTGACTGGATGGGGGACGGGAAGGGGGGGAATGATGCATCTGCGGAATGCCGTAGCGGCTCGGAGACTTACGCAGTGCCCAAGAAAGGGTGCACACTGACCAGCAAAACGTTGCCCTGTCTTGGGAGACCACTGATCGCCAATCTTCGTTTTCAATGTCGTCCTCGTTTGTAACCCTGTCAATGTGATCTCAGCGGGACTCGCAAAGACCAACATGGTCGAACTTAACTGTTGAAGCACGCGATGCTGTAAACGACGATAGAATAAGGCTGGCGTGGCGTTTTTTAGCGGGGATGACACCTGCAAACGGACCGGAAATGCAGAAGAAATTCCCTATGTCGAAACAAAATGAATCTGCTCACACTTCCAGTGTCGGCGCCGAGACAGACAAATCAAATGGCCATCTACAGCTGGCTAGACGTTGGGCTTTTTTGGCAGGACGTGGGGAGGAGGGCTGAAGGTGTCAAAATAGCCCGTGGAAATAGGTCAGAGGGTTGGGCACTCTCAATTGAGTCGAACTCTCGTCCAGTTGACTGGAATGGCCATCAGTCAACGTGATGACTCGATACTCTGCTTAGTATGTGAACGCACACTGCTTATGCAAACTTCACAGATTAGGGTGTTGCAGTACCATACAGCTTGCAGTACCATATACGCTAGAATCCTCAATGTGCATGGTACCAAAGGATAAGCTGTATTAATGCCCTGAATGGATATTTTTAATAACTGCAATTATTGAAACTAACTCACGCCATAATCCCGTTTCTCTCCTCTCCTAATTATTCATCGTCACAAGCTGTTTTAAAATGTGAACTTGCATAATAAATTGTCAGGAAAGAGCCTAAGTAAGTTACCAAACGCAACACCTACCAACCAACCATTTGCAAGTTGAACTGAAAGATGTGCAATAGTCTATACAGAAAACGATTTTCCATGTATTTATTCAATTGAGCTCTCTTGCTGTTTGACTCTCGTTACAAGGTTTCGGTCTTGGAATCCCTGAGCTTCCCCTTGAAATCACCATTTCTCTAGCTGTCCACCATTTTGCTCGCTTGTCAATTCTTATTCTCTTACTCCTGTCCTTTACCTGTTCATTTTAGTTTCTTTCCCCACGTAGCCCTTCGTCCATCCAAGATCCCCTCATCGGTTTCCGCATTCCACGGTTTCCACCGCTTTCCACCACTTCCACCCCGTCGTTCTCGTCCTCTTGGTGAGGAGTTTTTGCAATGGCGGCTGCAGCGCTTGCCACGTCAGCAGTCAGCAGCATCAGCGGCTACCGGCCCACCGGTTTACCTGCCGCCGCGTGTGAGATCCTGTTCTTACCGCCCTCCGTCAATCAGGGAAATGTCAGAAAGCTTGTTTGAAGCCTTTTTAGAGAGAGAAAGAATCGTTCCATTGTTTTTTTTCAATCTTTTTTCGCCAGCGGAAGGGGACCCGTCGCCCGTCATTAGCGGCGTCACCATATTATCTCTCCTAGCCAGCATTTTCCCGTCCTCCACCCACATTCGATCCTGCACCCCGTCCCTCCTGCGACTCAAGAATGCGAAAGAATTGCGAAACATTTCCTTGAGAATTGTCTAGAGCCCTCCCCTTCCTTGAGCACCTTTCGCATCCTTTCGCATTCTTTCGCACCCTTTCGCATTCTTTCGCATCGACGAGCCGTCACCAACCTCGCGAGAGATTCTTGCGAATGTAGGAGAATCCCACCCGCTCCGCTTCCTCCCTCTCTGTTCCTCCTCTCCAAACCCCGTTCCGCAACACCCGCTTTCTCCGCCTCCCCTCCCTCCCTCCGCGCGTCATTTCCCCCGATCTTTCCGCGGCTGCCTTCTCGCAGCCCTCCGCTCGTCCTCCGCCTTCGCGCTCACCCCCATCCGAGCTCTCCCGCCTCTTCCTTCCGCCGCCGCCGCCCGCCGCGCCTCCCCCTCCGCCCCCTCGCGCGGGGTCGCGGTGGCTCCGCGCGCCGTCATCGCGGGGCTGCAGGTGTCGGCGGCGTCCGCGGCGCAATGGGCGGCGCGAATGGCGGCGTTTTACCTGCTGGTGAAGCTGGGAGTGGCTGGAGCGGAGAAAGGTGAGAAGAGGAGAAGGACGAGGGGTTCTCAAGACGCGTGGGATCAAGAAAACGAGGGAAGGTCAGGACGTTCTAGGGTTGTGTCTAGTGTTCTAGTGAGAACGAGTTAAACGAAGTCCAGGGAGTAAGATGGACACAATGAAGCTGTTTTTGAACCGACTCAAAAACAGACTCATCACACCAGGGAGTAAGATGGACGTAGTGGAGGGACGTCAAGACGATCTAGGATGACTTTTAGGATAGATATGTAAGGTAAGGTACCCTACCCCCCCAAGCAATGTCGCATACCCCAGGCCCCAACCACAACTCGATACTTGTCTGTCCATCCCTCTGCGATCCCCTTTCCCTGTCACCATCACACCCCACCAGCAATTCGGCTGCCAGCTGGCGGGGCTGAGAGCAGGGGCTGCATTATTGACCTCGTTGACCGGGTCAACAGGGTCAAAGAGTCAAACGAATTTCACTTGCCTCGCCGTCCCATCACACCCCGCCAGCTATTCATTCGTCTGCCAGCTGGCAGGGCTGAGAGCAGGGGTTGCATTATCAGCCTCGTTGACCGGGTCAACAGGGTCAAAGAGTCAAACAAATTCCCCCTTCTCTGTCCCCTTGACCCCAAACCCCACTGTTCCTCTGCCAGCTGGCGGGGCTGAGAGCACGGGCGGGATCAACCTCGTTGACCGGGTCAACAAGGCGCTGTTTGGGAACGCTGGTGAGTTTGGATGGGCATTAGTATGGCTGTTTACTTGACCGGGTTGACCTCGTTGACCGGGTCAACAAGGCTGTTTTGGATTGCTGGTGAGTTCTGGGCGGGTGCAAGTTGTGGTTGGTTGATTAGGACTGTGTTGACCTCGTTGACCGGGTCGTAAAGACACTGTTTGAGATCGTAGCACCAGTGAGTTGAATTGAATAACTGTAGCAAGGGTTGATTTGGTTGACTGGGTTGACTGGGTTTGCTTCAGGCTTTTTGTATCCACCAAACAATCTCTACAGCTCCCCATCTCCTTTGTCCGTCCAGTCATCCCTCTTCTTACCCACCAGCTGAGAGGGCAGGTAAGGAAGCAAAGAAGGCAGCAGGCAGCAGATGGCACGAGAGCACCAGGGGCACGCTGGTGATTCTTGTCTCACCACCGCTCTCTCTCTCCTCTCATCCCTGCCCCACCACCTCTCTCTCCTCCCATCCCTGCCCCACCACCTCTCTCTCCTCCCATCCCTGCCCCACCACCTCTCTCTCCTCCCATCCCTGCCCCACCACCTCTCTCTCCTCCCATCCCTGCCCCACCACCTCTCTCTCCTCCCATCCCTGCCCCACCACCTCTCTCTCCTCCCATCCCTGCCCCACCACCTCTCTCTCCTCCCATCCCTGCCCCACCACCTCTCTCTCCTCCCATCCCTGCCCCACCACCTCTCTCTCCTCCCATCCCTGCCCCACCACCTCTCTCTCCTCCCATCCCTGCCCCACCACCTCTCTCTCCTCCCATCCCTGCCCCACCACCTCTCTCTCCTCCCATCCCTGCCCCACCACCTCTCTCTCCTCCCATCCCTGCCCCACCACCTCTCTCTCCTCCCATCCCTGCCCCACCACCTCTCTCTCCTCCCATCCCTGCCCCACCACCTCTCTCTCCTCCCATCCCTGCCCCACCACCTCTCTCTCCTCCCATCCCTGCCCCACCACCTCTCTCTCCTCCCATCCCTGCCCCACCACCTCTCTCTCCTCCCATCCCTGCCCCACCACCTCTCTCTCCTCCCATCCCTGCCCCACCACCTCTCTCTCCTCCCATCCCTGCCCCACCACCTCTCTCTCCTCCCATCCCTGCCCCACCACCTCTCTCTCCTCCCATCCCTGCCCCACCACCTCTCTCTCCTCCCATCCCTGCCCCACCACCTCTCTCTCCTCCCATCCCTGCCCCACCACCTCTCTCTCCTCCCATCCCTGCCCCACCACCTCTCTCTCCTCCCATCCCTGCCCCACCACCTCTCTCTCCTCCCATCCCTGCCCCACCACCTCTCTCTCCTCCCATCCCTGCCCCACCACCTCTCTCTCCTCCCATCCCTGCCCCACCACCTCTCTCTCCTCCCATCCCTGCCCCACCACCTCTCTCTCCTCCCATCCCTGCCCCACCACCTCTCTCTCCTCCCATCCCTGCCCCACCACCTCTCTCTCCTCCCATCCCTGCCCCACCACCTCTCTCTCCTCCCATCCCTGCCCCACCACCTCTCTCTCCTCCCATCCCTGCCCCACCACCTCTCTCTCCTCCCATCCCTGCCCCACCACCTCTCTCTCCTCCCATCCCTGCCCCACCACCTCTCTCTCCTCCCATCCCTGCCCCACCACCTCTCTCTCCTCCCATCCCTGCCCCACCACCTCTCTCTCCTCCCATCCCTGCCCCACCACCTCTCTCTCCTCCCATCCCTGCCCCACCACCTCTCTCTCCTCCCATCCCTGCCCCACCACCTCTCTCTCCTCCCATCCCTGCCCCACCACCTCTCTCTCCTCCCATCCCTGCCCCACCACCTCTCTCTCCTCCCATCCCTGCCCCACCACCTCTCTCTCCTCCCATCCCTGCCCCACCACCTCTCTCTCCTCCCATCCCTGCCCCACCACCTCTCTCTCCTCCCATCCCTGCCCCACCACCTCTCTCTCCTCCCATCCCTGCCCCACCACCTCTCTCTCCTCCCATCCCTGCCCCACCACCTCTCTCTCCTCCCATCCCTGCCCCACCACCTCTCTCTCCTCCCATCCCTGCCCCACCACCTCTCTCTCCTCCCATCCCTGCCCCACCACCTCTCTCTCCTCCCATCCCTGCCCCACCACCTCTCTCTCCTCCCATCCCTGCCCCACCACCTCTCTCTCCTCCCATCCCTGCCCCACCACCTCTCTCTCCTCCCATCCCTGCCCCACCACCTCTCTCTCCTCCCATCCCTGCCCCACCACCTCTCTCTCCTCCCATCCCTGCCCCACCACCTCTCTCTCCTCCCATCCCTGCCCCACCACCTCTCTCTCCTCCCATCCCTGCCCCACCACCTCTCTCTCCTCCCATCCCTGCCCCACCACCTCTCTCTCCTCCCATCCCTGCCCCACCACCTCTCTCTCCTCCCATCCCTGCCCCACCACCTCTCTCTCCTCCCATCCCTGCCCCACCACCTCTCTCTCCTCCCATCCCTGCCCCACCACCTCTCTCTCCTCCCATCCCTGCCCCACCACCTCTCTCTCCTCCCATCCCTGCCCCACCACCTCTCTCTCCTCCCATCCCTGCCCCACCACCTCTCTCTCCTCCCATCCCTGCCCCACCACCTCTCTCTCCTCCCATCCCTGCCCCACCACCTCTCTCTCCTCCCATCCCTGCCCCACCACCTCTCTCTCCTCCCATCCCTGCCCCACCACCTCTCTCTCCTCCCATCCCTGCCCCACCACCTCTCTCTCCTCCCATCCCTGCCCCACCACCTCTCTCTCCTCCCATCCCTGCCCCACCACCTCTCTCTCCTCCCATCCCTGCCCCACCACCTCTCTCTCCTCCCATCCCTGCCCCACCACCTCTCTCTCCTCCCATCCCTGCCCCACCACCTCTCTCTCCTCCCATCCCTGCCCCACCACCTCTCTCTCCTCCCATCCCTGCCCCACCACCTCTCTCTCCTCCCATCCCTGCCCCACCACCTCTCTCTCCTCCCATCCCTGCCCCACCACCTCTCTCTCCTCCCATCCCTGCCCCACCACCTCTCTCTCCTCCCATCCCTGCCCCACCACCTCTCTCTCCTCCCATCCCTGCCCCACCACCTCTCTCTCCTCCCATCCCTGCCCCACCACCTCTCTCTCCTCCCATCCCTGCCCCACCACCTCTCTCTCCTCCCATCCCTGCCCCACCACCTCTCTCTCCTCCCATCCCTGCCCCACCACCTCTCTCTCCTCCCATCCCTGCCCCACCACCTCTCTCTCCTCCCATCCCTGCCCCACCACCTCTCTCTCCTCCCATCCCTGCCCCCACCACCTCTCTCTCCTCCCATCCCTGCCCCACCACCTCTCTCTCCTCCCATCCCTGCCCCACCACCTCTCTCTCCTCCCATCCCTGCCCCACCACCTCTCTCTCCTCCCATCCCTGCCCCACCACCTCTCTCTCCTCCCATCCCTGCCCCACCACCTCTCTCTCCTCCCATCCCTGCCCCACCACCTCTCTCTCCTCCCATCCCTGCCCCACCACCTCTCTCTCCTCCCATCCCTGCCCCACCACCTCTCTCTCCTCCCATCCCTGCCCCACCACCTCTCTCTCCTCCCATCCCTGCCCCACCACCTCTCTCTCCTCCCATCCCTGCCCCACCACCTCTCTCTCCTCCCATCCCTGCCCCACCACCTCTCTCTCCTCCCATCCCTGCCCCACCACCTCTCTCTCCTCCCATCCCTGCCCCACCACCTCTCTCTCCTCCCATCCCTGCCCCACCACCTCTCTCTCCTCCCATCTCTGCCCCACCACCTCTCTCTCCTCCCATCCCTGCCCCACCATCTCTCTCTCCTCCCGTCCACCAGCGGAGAAAGCAGCCAAGGAGGCGAAGAAGGCGGCAGGCAGCAGATGGCATGAGAGCACCAAGGAGAGCACGCTGGTGAGGCGGTGCCAGTGATTCCCATTCGTCTCCCCGTCTCCCTGTCTCACCACCCCGCCGTGTTTCAGCCGAGAAAGCGGCCAAGGAGGCAAAGAAGGCGGCAGGCAGCAGATGGCATGAGAGCACCAAGGGCACTCTCGTGAGGCGGTGCCGTGTGCCCAACGTGAGCGAGGGGAGGCGCACCCTTCGGTCGTTGATGGCTCTTCTGTCTGAAGACGATCTCTTTACTGACGTCACCTCGCACAAGGTACGCACTTCACACAAGGTTAGTGGGTGGTTGAGAGCGCCAAGGGCACTCTCGTGAGGCAATGCCGTGTGCCGAACGTGAGCGAGGGGAGGAGGACTCTTCGGTCCCTCATGGCCCTGCTGTCTGAAGACGACCTTTTCACCGATGCCACCTCCCATAAGGTGAGCGATTAGCACACGAGAGAGCTGAGAGCACGAGAGGCAGCAGATGGCATGAGAGCACCAAGGGCACGCTGGTGAGGCGGTGCCGAGTGCCCAACGTGAGTGAGGGGAGGAGGACTCTCCGTTCCCTCATGGCCCTGCTCTCTGAAGAT
Organism: Closterium sp. Naga37s-1; assembly: GCA_947471745.1. Taxonomy (NCBI): domain Eukaryota; kingdom Viridiplantae; phylum Streptophyta; class Zygnematophyceae; order Desmidiales; family Closteriaceae; genus Closterium; species Closterium sp. Naga37s-1. Next base: position 2,293,634 of record CANJKZ010000794.1, on the reverse strand, counting down.
GATCTCTTTACTGACGCCACCTCGCACAAGGTGAGGGATTGAGACAGGTCACACAGGTGTGGCTTTTTAAGAGCACAAGAGATCACACAGGGGAGGCGGACTCTCCGTTCCCTCATGGCGCTGCTGTCCGAAGACGATCTCTTCACCGATGCCACCTCGCACAAGGTGAGCGACTACCACACCTGAGAGCTGGGAGGCACGAGAGCACCAAGGGCATGCTGGTGCGGCGGTGCCGCGTGCCGAACGTGAGCGAGGGGCGAAGAACCCTCCGGTCCCTCATGGCTCTGCCGTCTGAAGATGACCTTTTCCCCGATGCCACCTCGCACAAGGTGAGCGAGCGGGTGGGAAGATGAGAGCACCAACCAACGTGAGCGAACAGCACATGAGAGGGCACTCTGGTGAGGCAGTGCCGTGTACTCTCCGTTCCCTCATGGCTCTGCTGTCTGAAGATGATCTCTTTGCTGACGCCACCTCGCACAAGGTACGCGTGTGGCTGTTTTGGACGTAAGGAGCACGCATGGGAGCACGCATGGGAGCACGCATGGGAGCACGCATGGGAGCACGCATGGGAGCACGCATGGGAGCACGCATGGGAGCACGCATGGGAGCACGCATGGGAGCACGCATGGGAGCACGCATGGGAGCACGCATGGGAGCACGCATGGGAGCACGCATGGGAGCACGCATGGGAGCACGCATGGGAGCACGCATGGGAGCACGAGAGCTGTGAGAGGCTGAGAGCACCAGGGGGGGCCGCTTGTGAAGCTGTGCCATGTGCGGTGTGATCGAAGCTGTGGCACGTGCGGTGTGATCGAAGCTGTGGCACGTGCGGTGTGATCGAAGCTGTGGCACGTGCGGTGTGATCGAAGCTGTGCCACGTGCGGTGTGATTCATAAACACCTCGAAAATCGTCTCATTTGATGGTTGTGAGCCTGCTCCTGCTCCCCAACCTCCCTCTCACAGGGCTGCCAAATCAGGAAGGAAACAGCGCACAGCGAGACAGTGTGCTGCAACAACGTGAGGGCCATGTTTGACGAGCTGCCCGCGCCACACATTGTGGTCGAGGTCACTGTCTTCCTAACCTCCCTCCCTCTCCCCCCCTGCCACAACAGGGCTGCCAGATTCGCAGGGAAACAGCGCACAGCGAGACAGTGTGCTGCAACAACGTGAGGGCCATGTTTGACGAGCTGCCCGCGCCACACATCGTGGTCGAGGTCACTGTCTTCCCCCCGGGCCCTCTCACTGCCATGGAGTACCAGAAGGCCGAGAAGCTCGAGGCCGTGCTTAAAAAGGGGCGGTCTATATAGAGGGTGTTACTGTAACTTGTATTGCTATGATATGCACTAATGTTACATTCTTTGATGAAGATAATGCATATTCCCCTCCCTGGGACCGCTCTCTGCCATTGAGGGGTACCAAAAGGCTGAGAAGTTAGAGGGCGTGCTGAAAAGGGGCGGTCAATATAGAAGACGTTACTGTAAATGTCATGGTTTAGGTGGCTGAGAAAGCTTGGTGGTGATCCATTGAGAACATTCCATCGAGCACATTCCAAGATTGTGCTACTGATGTGGAACGTAGACAAAAGTCTGACGACCTTCAATGTTTTGCCCACTCCGGAACATACTGTATAGTAGTATCATAGAACAGCACTCGGAACACACCCAAACCCAAAATAAAAGTACAAGAGGACTATTTTCTCTAAATCTGTAGAAAAAAATCATCTCCAAAAAAGTTCGCATCCTTCCTTCTCCCCTCACACCCTCTCCTCGTTCTTCCCCAGCCAGACAGCTACCACAGGAGTGAGGGCGACAGTGGGGGACGCGTACAGGAGAGAGGGCCTACTCCCCTCACTGTTGCCCTCTCTCCTCCCTCACTCCCCCTCACTCCCCCTTGCTCTCCCCCTCGTTCTTTCCAAGCCAGCCAGCCACCACAGGAGTGAGGGCAACAGTGGGGGACGCGCACAGGAGAGAGCGGGCCTACTCCCCTCACTGTTTCCCTCTCTCCTCCCTCACTCCCCCTCACTCCCCCTCACTCCCCCTTACTCCCCCTTGATCTCCCCCTCCTTCTCCTTGTTCTTTCCAAGCCAGCCGGCCACCACAGGAGTGAGCGCGACGGTGGGGGGGAAGCGAACGGGAGAGAGGGCCTTGTGGGCAGCATGGCAATGTTGAGAGCTCTTACTCCCTCCACTGTTTCCCTCTCTCCTCCCTCACTCCCACCCCTGCTTCCCTCCCCTCCCCTCCCGTACGCCCCTGTATACACCCCAACCCCCTTACTCCCCCTTGCTCTCCCCCTCCCTCTCTTTGTTCTTCCCCAACCAGCCGGCCACCACAGGAGTGAGGGCGACGGTGGGAGGGAAGCGCACGGGAGAGAGGGCCTTGTGAGCCGCATATGCAATGGCGAAGGTGCCCACTGCCTCCCCTGTGCTGTCCACATGCAGACCGAACTGATGGGGAGAGAACAGGGGGGATGGGGGGAGAGAGAAAGGGGTTAAGAGGGCATTGTAGGCCGCACAGGCAATGGCGAAAGTGCCCACTGCCTCCCTTGTGCTGTCCACATGCAGACCGAACTGAAGGAGGGGAGGAGGGGCAAGGGGGTGAAGGAGTGGAGGGAGGGGAAAATGGGTTTAGGCGGTAGCTAAGGTGCCCACTGCCTCCCCTGTGCTGTCCGCATGCAGACCGAACTGAGGTAGGGAGAGGTTTACGAAGGAGACGAGGGGGAGTGAGGGAGAGAGGGTGGATACCTGGGTAAGAGGGACGCAGACACGAGATACGGCCTTTTGGGCCGCATAGGCCACATGCTATGGGCATACAGGTTCATTCAACCAATCCAGACGCCCAGCCACATCCACGCCATTGGCAACGCAGAGGGCGAAAGAGAGAAGGAGAGGAGAGGGCGATGGAGGTCCTACGTACTGCATCTATCATATACTACGAGATTGATGACAGCGCTTCCTAGCGAGTCAGCTCTTACCGAGTCGAGGGGGCCAGCCACGTCCCACCCCTTGGCCAACGAGCAGGTAGCGGAGGGAGACGAGGAGAGGGAAGCGACAAATGTTCGGCTCTTCTGTAAAAAGACGGTTCTTACCGAGGCAAGGAGTCCAGCCACATTCACGCCTTGGTCAACGAGCAGGTAGCGGAGGGAGAATGAGACGGGGGAGAGGGCGATGGAGGTTCCGAATATTGCACTATCATATACTACTTAACGAGTCAAGTCCGTAACGAGTCAAGCTCGTAGCGAGTCAAGCTCTTACCGAGTCAAGGAGCCCAGCCACGTCGACGCCGTGATCCACAAGCAGGTAGCAGAGAGAGAAGGAGACGAGGGAGAGGGCGATGGAGGTACCGAGGTACGCCCCTCCATAGCGGGTCAGCAGGTCCTTTGCAACTTCCGCGTTGCTTCCAGCCTTCGGAAGATGGGGGGAAGAGAAAAGGGCGGGGGGCAGGGAGAGAGAGCGAGGGGGGGGGGGGGAGGCAGGGAGAGAGAGCGAGGGGGGGGGGGGGGCAGGGAGAGAGAGGGCGTGGGAATGAAGGCACGCCCCTCTGTAGCGAGTCAACAGTTCCTTTACCAGTTCCGTGTTGCTCTAAGCCTTGGGATTGCCGGTGCTCTGAATGATGCATCATCAATCATCAGCAGCGGTGCTTTTCAAGGCACTGCTCTGCTGTCAGTTGCTGCAGTTTCTCATTTTTAGCTCATTTCTGTATTCTCCTTTCGTACCCATTACTCTTTAGCTCATTTTTACTAATTTCTTCGCTCTGCCTCCTTCACCTGCTCCAAAAACAATTTACCCGTGTATGGGAATCTTGCGTCATGAATCGCACTTTACCCCCTTCCACCTGCCCCACCAATCCTATCCAACTCTCACCTTCCATAGCCCGGCTTCGAGACCCCATTTCCGGGTAACTTCCTCCGCTTCGTCCGCAGGAGAAGCAGCGGAGGAGGCTGGCGGCGAGGGAGACGTTTGACTGTTGACACTGCTGTTGTTCTTGGTGCTACTGCTGTTGCTGCTGCTGCTGGTGGCAGGTGCTCCTGTTTCTCTTGTGTCTGCACCAGAGCAAGGACAGCAAAAGGTGGAATGGAAATATATGAGCAAAGTGGATCAAAGCAAGAACAGCAAGTGCTGGAATGGAAACAACCGAGTGAGGTGGATCCGGAAGAAGTGGCTCTTGAGACGACTCAAAAGGCACAAGGAAAGGAGAGCAAAGCAAGGTATTGAAGCAACAATGGGCAGCGGTAGAATGGGAACAAAGAGAGTGATGTGAATTCGAAGAAAGTGACTCTTGGGTCGACTCAAACGGCACCAAAGAAAAACAGCAAGTGCTGGAATGCGAATCTGCTCTCAGACTGCTCCACACTTTTGGAGGTGACGGTTGCGTTGACTCAGAGAGTGGATGCGAGGGAAGACTGACACTGAGCCTGCTGCTACCGAAGGGTACATTTTCCCATAAGAAAACCGCAGAGTGCAAATTCTTGCACATGCAAGTAAACTGTGGACGAAAATACCACTTTATTCGACTTCAAAACGCTCTCGACGCAGTATCAAGCAAACTGTGAACCACAAACTGGAAAATCTTAGTTCGGATCAAGAAGGCTTTCGAACGCACCCTGAAGAGAGTCCAAGCGGAGATCCATAACGGCCCGCTGGAAGTTTGATTGAGAAGAAACAGCAACAAGAGGGCTTGCACCAAATAATGCTTCCCTCAACGCACCTTGAAGGGAGCTCCGAGCAGAAATCCGTAACGGCCTGCCAGGCGCTCGGCCGGTTAGAGCAGCGCAAGGTGGTAGTCGCGAGCACGTAGAGAGCTTCGCGAGGCTGCGGTTCGCCGCAGAGTTGGCGACAGCCATGGTTGCGACGCTCTCCGCCGAGATTAGAGCCGCCATGGTAACTACTGAAGAGCGTTGAAACGGGATCAGGAAGGAGCAGGGTGCTGCCGCCACGGAAATGGAATAGTGTACGGATGCTCTAGCCGAGCGGTACTTAGTCAATCAACAGTACTCGGCGCGCACGAGTTTCGATAAGGATCGAGAGACGTCTGTTGACGTGAGCCCAGCTGACGGCTGCTTTCTTTCTCGTGACGGAAACGTGGGACGTTAAAATGTATGGCGGAATGTGGCTGACGTGACGTGTGTTGCGACCGAATGCGTCGTCTGAGCGTGTGGATGTACTCGTGCTGCGAGCGTGAAAAGTTGAGCATAAACTGATCTCTGTCAGTCACTCAACAAAAAGAAGAGCGAAAGAAGGAAAGATCAGGATTCAGCAGGATTCAGACTGAGCGTCAGGAACTGACGAGATGATTCCTTTTAGCAACAACTGACGGGGTTCAGGAGGTGAGAAGGATAGATAAAGAGGTGATGCACGTTTCGGTAGGCGATGGTACGGTGAAGACGGTGTGACGTACACCCTCACCCGATGTGCCAGGTCATCTGAAGATGCTTCAGGAAGTGGCGACGTGGCGGTGACGGTTCGTGGGTGCCTTGAGGTGTGTGGTGGCGGATAACGAGTCGAGCTTCCATCTGAGCGCCACGTGCCGCTTTCGAGGTTGGACTTCGCAAAGTGTAGAATGTGTCGGGATGCACACTTCGAAACATTGTTTAACATTCTGCATAAATAACGGTATCTAGAATTATCTATATTTTACAGCATTTAATGTCACACTTGAGAGAAATCAATAACTCACATGTCACGCTTTTCAACTCCATGTATTCATGATGTCGGCCAGAAAATCAAGTTCAAATTCTGTAGCACTCATGATATGTGAATCTGTGTTTGTCAATGACGGAAGAGGCGAATTGGTAGGAGTGTGGTGGGGCTCCAAGGAAACAATCTTGTGCGATACGGCTGAATCCATGAACTGCTGATGAGGAATTTCCAGTTGTGATCCGTAAGAAGGCTGTATAACCGGCTGGAATCTGGGCAGCGAAGGCGAAACCAGAGGGTGAAGGGCAGAAACTTGCTCTTCCTCCCTCCTCTGCGCTTCCACTGCTTGGGCCAGCAGCATCATCTCATACTCCTGTGTCGCCTCCAGCTGCTGCAGCAGAGAGTCCAGCGAGGCATTTATGTGCTGCTGCTGCGCTGGCACGTGAACATGCTGCACTGAGTGAATCTGAGGCAAAGGCAGCACGGGCTTCAAGACTGCCTGAAGCTCATGCTGCATTAGCTGAGGGCTGTTGAATCCAGGCACCACCGTCTGAACCTGCTCTGGTTGCTGACCCCAGTGTCTCTTCTTCACACTTCTCTCCTCTTCAAGCTCCAGCAGCAGCGTCTCAACCTGCTTAGATCGCTCAGCCCACGATGCCTCGCCTACTCTACTCTCCTCCTCCTCCTCCAACTCCAACAGCAGCGCCTTCAGCTGCCCATCCACTGGTGTGACTGTAAGAACAGACTGGTGTGACTGTATCGGCATCACAACCTTCTCCCACGATCTCTTTCTCGAAACATCGAATTTGTTGGTAGCAGTGGTGGCAGAAGGAGGAGTGCTTGTACTGAAGTTCTGTGAGGTGAACGGTTCAGAGAGGCAAGTGAATGGGGCGATGCGGTGTGAAGGGGGAGGGTAGGGCAGGGCCGAGTAGCTTCTGTGCATTGCTGCTGCCTGTGCTGTTGGGGCTTCAGCAGGAGCAGCAGCAGGAGGAGAAGCAGCAGGCAGAGGAGCAGGAGACGAAACAGGAGTGGTCAGAGCACGAGCAGCAGCAGGAGGAGAAGGAGCAGCAAGGGCAGCAGCAGGGGCAGCAGAAGCAGCCACAGGTGTGTTAAGCAAGACGCTAGCGCCCAGAGCCGCCAACAACGCAACACATGCCGACACATGGCCCAGCAGGGACGGCAGCTCATTCCCAACAGCAGAGACACAGCAGCCCCTATTCCCAGCAGCAGCAACGGGGAAAACGTCAAAGGAAGTGGTGGCGCCGACTGTGGTGATGCCGACTGCGCTGGCTGCAGCATGATCGAGCGTCTGTGCCCTCGTGCTGTCTCGTGAAGGTGGGGACAGCAGCCGCTGCAGCATCTGTGTTCTCATGTGCTCCGCCGAGACACCACCACAGGTACTGGTAGTGGGAGTAGCAGCAGCAGGAGTTCTGGAACCGCTCTCAACCGCAGTGCGATCAGGGAAGTTCATGTGGGTGCCAACTGTTGGGTCAACTGGGGGACTGAAGCGGCACGCCGTCGAGGAACGAAGGGAAGCCAATCTGGTCACGGAAGGCAGAGGCGACGCCGAAACGCCTGCTGCTGCTCTCGGATTGGTTGATGGGGACAGCATCACGGGCGGAGAGAGGGGTTTCACTGCTACTCCTCCAGCAACGTGCAGGGCTCTTCTCTTGCTGACTGGGCCGCCCTGTGATGTCAGGGGACGTGCTTCGGCCTGTGCCTTGTTAGGGGCAGTGGTGACTTCATTGGCTGCGGCAGGGGAAGCTGAAGGGGAAGCGCCAGCGGGGAGGGCTCCAGACCCTACTAGAGGTTTAAGGGCTTCAGGGGCTTCAGGCCCCAGTGGTAGAGGGTCGTTACGGGAAGCCTGAGGTTGGGGGAAGTTGAGAAGAGCCGAGGGTCCCAGGAGCTTGAGAGCAGCGCGGTCGTACGCCCTTGCAGCAGCTTCCGCCGTGCGGAAAGATCCCAGCCAGACGCGCGATTTGACGCGCGGGTGCGCGATCTCCGCCACCCAGGAGCCCCACTTGCGCTGGCGCACTCCGCGGAAGACGTGGCGCGCGTTGTCCGGACCCCCGCGCGGAGCCTCGCGCGGAAGACCCATCAGGCGCGACCAGCGCGGGCGACACATGGCGGCTGCGGGAGGGGGGAATAATCCGCGGGGAGGTTATAGCGGAACCAGACTAGCCGCGTCGCTGCAGAGAGTAAAGTGAAGATGGATCTGCGGCTGCTGTGAGAATCTTTAGCCGAGGAGCAGGAGGTGAAGTAACACGTTTTGGGTGAACACGGGGACTTGTTTTCTCAAAGGGCTACTTGAATCCAGCTTGAGTCCTACGAGAGACAGGGCAAGTAACAGACCGTGCGTTTGTCAAACCGTTCGAATCGTGACGAGATCGGGATGAATCGTGCGCGAATGAATGTGGATGAAGCGACATGCTGCTTATACAAGTTGGAAGACAGTAAGCGGCTGCTCGCGCTGTGACTAGCTGAGTTGCTGCTCTCTTTCCACAAGCCTCTCACCCCACTCCCTCGTCTCTCCCTCCACTCTCTCCCTCCACTCTCTTGTTAATTTCTTTCGCTCCACTCTCGCCCCACTTTCTCTGCTATTGGCCTGTCAAAAGCTTACCTCACGCGCCGCTCATCTCCGTCCATCCACGTCAAGTGGTTCATCCCCCATTCCCTGCAACTCTACCGCCTTTTCCTCCTCTCTCGCCCCTAAAAAGCTGGAGGGAACTCGCTCGCGTGGGGTGGAAAAAACACAAGATTCTTGACAGTTCGGATACCGAATCTAAAAAAGGGGCGGCGTGATTTTGGAAGGACTGACTGCAGTGCGTTCGTTTGAAGAAGGAACGACCCCATCCACTAGCCGCCCGTGTTTCGACCATCGGCGTGCTAAATCTCCAGTGCTGACGCGCGTCTGGTGGCGTGAGCTGGGCGGGCAGGGATCAAATGAAAGTTGCTTTGGTCTCGAGTCCTGATCCCGAATGCCGTGGATACGCATATCGATCGGTTTTTGGGCTAAGTGAGTCGCGTAGCGAAGGGAGTCGTCCGTAAACGCTCCCGCCATTATCGAACGGCTCAAATCAAGCATTCAATAAAATCTTGCATGCCAAACTGCTAGATTTCCTGAAAGGCAGCGCAGCGATGGCAGCATCCCAGATTTCTGAGGGGCTGGAATAAATATAGTAGCTGCCCTTAATACTGTTGCTCCTTGTACACCCTGTTTTTCGCTACACTGAACCGCGTAAGAATGTTACTGTTCCTTGGCAGTATTCGGAATTTTTTTGTTACCGAAACCAGTCAACCGTCCCTTGCAGGCGGGTGTTCTGAGGGTAGGTTCGCAGAATGTATTTTCCCTAGATACCGTATCCAGCCATCCCAAAATGTTAAGAGAACTTTCGAAAACGTAACCCATCACACTGGATCGCGCTGGTTCAAATTTCACTATAACGTAGGTGATAGCACGCTTCTGTACGGGGTGAGTTTCTAGTAACGGGGAATTCAGTATACCAAAGTTCACTATGGCGAGAAACAGGGTGTATGTGCTGTCGTCAACTAAACACTTGCAGCATGAGGCTTGCTTGAGGTGGCTGCTATTGTGTGGTTTGAAAAACTTTGCGCCTCCTAATCCTCTTAACTCCAGAATTAGCGAGCGAATCTATATACGAAACGTGGGAAGGCGCAGCTAATCAACGGCGAACCATGATACACGTGGAAGCAACGGACGTCACGGGGTGCTTGCCGAATCTAGCCGACGGCAGGCGACGAAATTAACCGTAGGATTATGATATACGCATCAGGTTTCGTCCTCTTGGACTACTGGTGGTGGTCCTTACTTAGACTAGCGTGCAATCGAAGTTGCTTCCTCACCGCCATTTTCGAGCGTATAGGACATCGCGCTGGAGACCTAACACGAGCAAACCCTAATACTGATTCGTCAAGAGAAATCCGAAGTTAGGAAATCCCGAGATTAGGGCGCGTGTCCTTGAGGTCGAACTTTTGCCAAAGTTCGAACTTATAGAAAGGTTGTACACGGTAAGATACGTTTGAGAGACGTGTCGCCACGGTACAAAGAGGTATTAGGCTCGAACTTTGTCAATCTACACCAAAAGACACGCGCCCTTATCCTGACACGGAAATGGAGGGCGAAGAAGCAAATATTGGGGCAGTTCCCATTCCCACGAAAAGGAATTGCAGACTTGCACACATAGGGCGTATCTCAAGTTCGGGTCATGGTACTGTTGGGGTCATCCGAGATTCTTGGAAGACCAATAAGGCGCATTTTAGCTACACTACTGGAATATCATTGGTCCTCCCATGACCCGAAGTGTACAGTGATGACCCAAAGTTGCCATATGACCCGAACTGAGATACGAAGAATGCTGAAATCTGTAGTACAGTGTACTACAGATTCTCCAATCGGAAGTGTATCTTAGATGCTCAGACCGGTTGAGTCAACAAAGTTGACGGTCGTCACGTTTCGATGGCTGCGCAAACCGTCAGATGTCATGGTCCGATGGATCGTATGTTGTTCCTGCCGATGTCGGCCTTCAAAAAGTGACGACCGTCATCTTCTGAGATCCATCCGATCAGTGCACCATCTGCCAACGGCCAAGGTGGTGGATTCAGTACAGGCTGGTGCGTGTATGAGATGTGAGAGGCGAAGGGAATCGGGCATGGCTGGAGTTTCTACAGCTCAAATCAATAACGTTCACTTCTTATCTTCTTGAACAGCACAAATTGAACAATAGAATTAGTTAAATGCATACATCACCACTTGGACCCAATTCGGTTCCACTAGTCGGTTGAACACTCACTGTATTTAATATATACTCAGTCTCAGTACCCTCGTTGAATGAAAGCAGTGAACCAGCCCCTTTTTGTATTATCCCCTGCCCTCCACTTGCCGTCTTTGAGTTCTTACCAACCTGCAGGACATATGGAGATCGGTGGGCAGTGGCGATGTAAAAGGCGTGAACATAAAATGTGCTGGCGCGCGTGTCACGAGTGTGTTGGCAAGTGTGTGAACGATTGCAACAAACAGGAACACAATTGTCAGTACCGTAAATGTGGTGAGCACCAAGAGAGAAGTGATGGTGGTGCGAAGCAAGGAGACACAATGAACAGCATGTATGCTGAGGAAAGATAACAAAATCTCTAGGAAATATAACATCGAGCTCAGATGTGAGTGTGCTGAGGATTGGTGCCTGTGTGGAGGGGAGAGGAGGCGAGGGGGTAGGGGAAGGGAAAATGAGGGGAGAGGGTGAGGGGAGCTCCTCCCTTGTATTTTCCTCCCTTGTATTTTCCTCCCTTGTATTTTCCTCCCTTGTATTCCATGTTACCCATGCTTCCAATCCCCCAGCCCGCCTATCCATTCACCTTAGGCCAACCCATCACCCCCTCCCCTTCCCCTCCTTTACCGATGCATCTCCCCGCCTCCCCTCCCTGTTCCCGCCTATCCCATGCTACTCATGCCTCCCATCCCCCATGCCTGCTCCCCCATTATCCCATGCATGCATGCCCCTTTCCATTCCTGCATGTTCTTCACCCCATGTCTACATGTCCCTTACCCCATGCCTGCACGCCCCTTGCCCCATTTCTGTCCATCCATTCACCCTAAGCCTATCCCATGTTACTCATGCCTCCCATCCCCCACGCCTGCCCTCCCATGACCCCATGCATGCATGCCCCATTCCATTCCTGCATGTCCTTCACCCCATGCCTGCATGCCACTTACCCCATGTCTGTCCATCCATTCACCCTAAGCCTATCTACAACCCCTCCCCACTCCCTCTTCTCCTTACCGGCGCATCTCCCCCCTTCCCCTCCCTTTTCGCGCCCCCCTCTGCTGTTTTCCACTTGCAAAACGTGTGCTTCCCCGTCGTGGGCTGATTCTCATCCTCCTACTGCAACCGCTCCCGCACCTGCAAGTGGGAAACGATAGAATGTGGCGGTCGGTTCAACAAGGCAACAATTCCAACAAGGCGATTAATATGCTGCTATTTTCCCACAAAGTGCGTGCTTCCCAGTCTTGCCCTCCTTCTCATCGTCAAGTGACACATATGGAATTTGAATCCTGGCTGACACGTCATTCAGTTAGTGTGACGGTTGCTTACATGTTTTGAGGTGCCTCAAAACTCGACTCAATCGCCTGAAACTCGTCTCGTTTCTGACGACTGGTCACCTGTTGCAGCCCTTGCTTGCACACAGTGCTGTGAGAATCACACTTAAAGCCCCTTCTCGTATGATGCCGATGCCTGCAAGAAGGAGCACGGGGATATGGGAGAAGGGATCGGGAGGGGATCAATATGTGTTGATATCCTTGTCTGCTTGCACACAGTGCTGTGAGGGTCACAATTAAGCCCCTTCTCATAGGCACGGAGGAGCACGGGGGAAGGGGTAAAGGGGGTGCGAGAAGAAGGAATTACTGTAAAGTGACCCCTTTGCTTGCTTGCTGTGAGGGTCACACTTGACCCCCTTATCGTATGATGCTGCTGCCTGCAATGGCTGTGAGTGTCGACCGGGAGAAGAGTAAGTTGGTTTGGAAGGTATTAGAAAGGAGTGGTCAGAGGTGCAGAGGGGTGCAAGCTGATCTCCCCTTGCCCACCCTGCCTGCACTCGGGGCTGTGAGAACCGCTCTTCAGCACTTTCCCGTATGCGGCTGCTGCCAGCAATGGATACAAGCAAGAATGGGGAGGAGAGGAGTGGCTGCAGTTTAACCAAAACCATTTGTACAGTTTCAACCATTCAATTCTCTTGATAAGGTTGTAACTCACCGGTGCAGTTTCAACTCCCTCTCTCTGTACAGTTTCATTCACCTCTCTCAGTACTGTTTCCACTCTCCTCCCAGTACGCTTTCATCTCACCTCTACATACAGTTCCATCCCCCAGAGTACAACACTACAGTACCACATTGCTTTCTCCAATCCTCTTTCGATACTGTTTCACCTCACATCAGGTGCTGTTTCATCGCACCTCTGGTATAGTTTCATCTCACCTCTACGTACGGTTTCATCCACCTCTATGTACTGTCTCATCTCACATTTACGTACAGTTTCATCTCACCTTTACGTACAGTTTCATCTCACCTCTACGTATGTTTCGTCTCACCTCTACATACTGCTTGATCCCATAATGCGCCACTACAATGCAAGAGTACAATTTCAACTCCACTCTCCATACATTTTCATCTCACAAGTGCAGTTTCATCTCACCTCTACATCCTGCTTCAACCCATAATTCGCAACTGCAACACAAGAGCACAATCTCAACAGCCTTTTCCATACAGTTTCATCTCACAAGTACAGTTTTGTCTCACCCCTACGTACTGTTTCATCCCATAATGCACCAATGCAACGCGAGTGCGCATTGTCAACTTCTGTGTAGGTACTGATTCATCTCACCTCTGCATAATGTTTCATCTCACCTCTACGTACAGTTTCATCTCACTTCTACGTACAGTTTCATCTCACTTCTACGTACAGTTTCATCTCACCCGTACGTACAGTTTCATCTCACCCGTACGTACAGTTTCATCTCACTTCTACGTACAGTTTCATCTCACCTCTACGTACAGTTTCATCTCACCTCTACGTACAGTTTCATCTCACCTCTACGTACCGTTTCATCCCATAATGTGCCACTGCAATGCGAGAGTACGCCTTGGCCCACCGCGGCTGTAGCTGCAACGCCTGGATATGGGGTCGCAAGGGGTGGAAAGCGATGGAAAGCCGTGGGAAGCGGTAGATAAGCGATGAGAATGGGGAAGATGGGGGGAGATGGGGGGGGGGTGTTGGGGGGACGGAGGAGGAGAATGAGTTGAAGAAATAAGACACAGGGAATGAAAGGACCATTCGAGGGGAATGAAAGAAAGGGTTATAGAGTGCCCCTTCCATGGCAAGGGGTACGCCTTGGCCCACCGCGGCTGCAGCTGCAGCGCCTGAACAAGGGGTGGAAAGCGGTGGAAAGCAGCAGATAAGCGGTGGGACCGGGGAAGATCGGGGGGATGAGGCGGATGGGGGGTCGGCGGAGGAGGAGGAGAAAGGGAGACGGATGGATATGCATTTCAAGCTAACGAGAATACGCCTTGGCTTACCGTCGCATCGCTGACGCGGCTGCAGTGCTTGGATAAGGGCTTGTATCGAGTTACAGGCCTTGCACACGCGGGGATAAGGTATTATAACGAGTTACAAACCTTGAAAAGTTGGGGATACCGTGTACAGGCTTATAACAAGTCACAGGCAGGCACATGCACACCATCCTGCCATCACGTAATGCCCAATGAAAAAATCATCTGACTACGTGCTATCAAACACTATCGCACATGCTCACCACCGTAAACACAAGGCTTATAACGAGTATACGTATATCGACACCTTTCTGCATGCGTGCTCCGAACAGCACTGCCATGAAACATCAAGAGGCATGACATGACGACATGTCAGGAACAAACACACATACCTTCCTGCTGCATGGATGCATGCTACACCAGCATCGCACCAAGGCACATGACAGCGACATGAAACAGTATCGTACATGCTTATAACAGTGTAGAGAGACGGCCCAAAACGAACACAAAAAAATGATGTTACCTTCCTTCCTATGTGCAAGGCCTGCTGGAAGTTCTTCATGGCTGCAAGTGTGCTTGTAACGCACATGCTTATGACGAGTACAGACACATACACACCTTCCTGCCATCATGCAATACCTGCTGGAGGCTCTTCATGGCTGCATGATCGATCGGCTGATCGGCGGTAAGAGTTGAGCGTTTCCGTGCGTTACGTTCGATGCGCTGCTGTTGACACGTGGATGGAACGGAAGCGCCGCTGTGACTGTGCAGTGCATTCTATCCATGTAAGGATGGTGACAGTATTGCAAATCGGTCCGCCTGGTTGATAGGATCCGGAAGTTCTTGCCAGCATGAGCGGCGGAAAAATGTTCACAGCGCGGTAGCAGAAACCCTAAGCTGGTTGGCTGGAGGTATGCTGAAATCTTCGAGGTGCTTCACTGGCGAACCCGTCCCTCGAGGCGCGCGCCGGAAGCAGGACTGCATTGCGGCTCGGGCTGTTGAGGTCTCTCATCTCAAGACGGACGTAAAAAGATGGATATCAAAATGACAGAATCGAGGGGATGAGAGGTAAGCAGGCAGCAAAGCGGGAGTTTTGCGCTGTTCGGTGAAAGCTACTCGATTCGAGCATATTCTGCGTTGCGCGCGCGTGTGAGAGTTTTGCGCGCTCCGGTGGATGCGCGCGCCCTATTATTTTCGCCACGTGTCGTTCCTTTGGACACGCGTCGCTCGATTCGATTTATTGTTCCCACACGCGTGCGCGCGCGTCTTCTCTGGCCTGGTGAGAACGAAGAGAGAAATTGGTACTTGAGCGTGGAAACTGTTTCGGCTACTGAGTTCTTCGCTTTCCTGCGGAAGTCTTTCGTACAATATTTAGCTTCATATATAGATACAGGAAAGCAAGGGTTGAAGCAAAAGCATATATAAATACAGGAAGCAAGCAGTTGGGCATTGTTGCTTATGCAAGCTTAGCTAAAATTTCCGCATGATACCCTCCCTGTACAAATTTATTTCTCGTATCAACATCCATCTTATCTCTAAATCCGCACAATCTTTGCACCTTGAGCCTTCACAACCCACATGCCTTTGCTGGGGTTGCTCCTCCTGCTGCTGCTGCTGCTGCTGCTGCTGCTGCTGCTGCTGCTGCTGCTGCTGCTGCTGCTGCTGCTGCTGCTGCTGATCCTCCTCCTCCTCCTGCTGCTGCGGCTGCTGATGCTCCTCCTCCTCCTGCTGCTGCTGCTGCTGCTGCTGCTGCTGCTGCTGCTGCTGCTGCTGCTGCTGCTGCTGCTGCTGCTGATGCGGCTGCTGCTGCTGCGGCTGCTGCTGCTCCTCCTCCTGCTGCTGATGCGGCTGCTGATGCGGATGCTGGTTCCAACCTAGACTGCTCAAGATCGACTCACACAGCTCAGCGCCTCCACATTCAGCTATACACACTCCAGGGTCACTGTAGGCAGGCCTGGGACTGGAAAAGAATTCTCCATGCGAGAATCCGACGCTCTGGCAGCGTGCAGCCAAGCCAGGATCCTCACGACATGCAGGTACGTTCAGGTCAGGGACGTCGGCTCGGGTAAATGGTGGCTCGTCAAAGCTCGCCCGTCCCTCTATTGGCTTGCCTGCACATTGCTCCATTAGCTCAAACGCACATTGCTCCAGCGACGCAGCACTGTAGTCGTTGTGAGCTTGAGCAGAGTGGCAATTTGCTGCAGCATCGGGTTGAGCCGGCTTGGCAGAGAGCACAGTGATTCCCATCCTCTCTCTGCTCCACACGTAGTCGGCCCAACTTAGTCTCTTGCTGCGTTCTTCCGTCCCAAAGTCTGGGTTGCTTCTAGTGTCACCTCCTTGCACAGACTCTTGTTGTGCTCCAAGATCGATGTGTCGCTGCATGATTGCTGTGACAGCTGCTTGCATAGTACCGCCTTGTTGGTGCGTCATTGCTGTGTCAGCTGCTTGCAGTATAGGACCTCCTTGTCTCTGCGTCAATGTTGTTTCAGCCACATCAGCAGCGTGTCTTGCCGCCTCGTCGCTGGATGCTGCTGGAATGTCGGCTTTTACTGCTGCAGGGCTTGAAGCACAGGCTCTGAAAATCCTGCGCTGGCGACGAGCATTGGTGCAGGCAGCACCATCACTGTAGCAGTCATCACTATTATGGGAGTCGTCTTGATAATGATCCCCACGGCCTCGTTTCATCGTCAAGACTCTTGACGCGTGCTCTCTCACCAACTCCTTCGCCCAGTGACTGCGCGGGATCATAATTTCTAGCTCTAGCAGAGCTCGGAACTGCTGGGAAGCGTACTGGGAGCTTGGTGAAACACAGCGTAGTGAGTCACACAGTACCGAGTGGGTACCAATGTGTTATGCAGACTCACAACTGGAGGAGGGACGGTTTGGGAACGAGAATTGACACAGAATACAAGGCACCTCACGCCTGGCGGCAGTAGTACTTGGGGAGTGGGTGGGAGGAAGCAGCGCTGAGACTCTTGAGTTTAGAGCCGCCTCAATGACTATGTCATGACACTGTAGAAATGCCATCGAATGGAAAAACGACTGGGAGAGTAAGTCGTTTTTTTCGCCTAACTTTCAGCAGCTGAAGACCCAACGAGACCACCAGAAAATGATCGCCAAGAAAAATCGTTTACCCCTTCAAATCTGTCCAAGTGAGGTAGTACTCGAACTTTCTAGAGATACCTGTGGCTCAGGAACATTATTATTCGAAGCTCCGAGCTTTTCCGATAAGCTTCTATCGCAAAGATGATAGAAGATTTCGTCGGTGCGTCGTCCGCTTTCTCCTGGGAGTCGCTGGGTTGAGGATGATATGGAGACACATGCCAGCTGGCGACGGATGACCACATCCGTCATATCGGCAGCATTCGTCGAAAACAAGCGGAGGAGCTAACTTGTAAGAGAGTGTGCAAGCACGCGCGTTCGAACCGTCGATTCGAAATGGAAACTTGATCGTGGTAGATCAAAGATCTCATTAACATCCTCTTCTAGATGATCGCACATGCCAAACAACAAGAACCTTCGAAGATCCGTTTGCCTCTAAATACAGAAAAGGCGGTGATTCTATGTTCGAGAAAATGTTAGGACAGGAGTCACCTAAACATGAGGCTTAGGTCTGCTTGATGAGTGTGATAAACAGCAATGGATGATGGGTGATTGTGGTTAGGGCGTGTGCAATGGAGGGGAAGAGAGGCGTTTCATGTCAGGAATGAATTTGGGTCAGCCTGGTTCGCTTTCTGTTCAGCAAACGCGGTTGAGCACGATGCTGTACATTATAGAATGGTTTATTTGCTTCGCCGCTCTGACCCACCATCACCTGCCCGAACAGTGTACCAGAACTGGAGACTAGAAAGTCGAACCCCTTCAGGGATGAGCAGTACGTATTGACGCTCAGAACGTTTTCCAGTACTGCCCATCCACAATACCCTGCTTTTGGTGTCATAAGGACTTTACACTCGGGCAGGTAGTCGACGTCCATCCGTGTACACGGATGGTGAACACCGCCAAAATCTAGCATGTGAGGAGGGATAGATTTGTAGGGATGTTGGAGTTCGATCCACTTGGGGATCAACAACTGATCTGTCTGTTGTGAGGTGAAGATGAACAGTGGGCGAAAACAAGCATGTAATACAAATTTAATTCACATGAACATTATATTGTGGCACCAGACCTATTGAAACCTATTTCAAATGCAATGGATTATTAGAGGACCATAATAATCAATTTGCATATTAAGTATGTTGGAGTAAGCGGGAATTAAATCTAGCATTCCCGAAGATGCAGCTGTATCGCACCTGTTACAATATGAAACTTAATGAGAAGTCACTCATGTACGCTGCAGGAACCGACTCTACCGAGTACGAAGTCGAGGAAGTCAGAAGAGTCGAAGCGACACCAGCAACCGTCAGATCAAGACCGATGCAGGCAGAAACATTTGAAGTAAAAAGAGCGGGAACAGGTTTGAAACGGGTTCCCGCGCCGCACGGTTTGAACTTCGCTGCAATAAGGGAATGTACCCCTTAGAGTATATGGCTAGTCTAGGTCGTTTCGCATTCCTTTGTATTCCCTATATAAACCTGATGTATGCATGCTTTTATAATCTCATTCATTTACATTCACTCTGACCTGAGGTCAACACTTCCGCTGCAACAAACTACCTGCGATCAACCATGAGACGATCCTTCGCTAAGTCCCGTTTATGATTGTAACAGCACCAGCTACTACCGAAGCAACAACAGCAGCAGTATCGGATCAGCCCATACTGGGCAGGAAGGTCAACAATCGTAAATGTCAACTGACGCGACTGTTGACCATCTGGACCGAACGGTTACATGCGAGGAATGGCGACAGGCGTAACTGTCTATACTGTTACATGCAGCGACCGATAAACAGGAGAAGAGCAAGAGTCAGGGTTACTGTAGAAATGCCTGTAAAACAGCTATAATAAGGGAATGTACCCCTTAGAGTACATGGCTAGCTAGATCTATTTATTGTTTGTAATTTTATCTTTTAATCAATCTTGTCATCTACATTCACTATGCACAAGGTTCCCACCACTACCAAACACTTCCGCTACCAATCTCTAAGGCAACCTATCCTATCCAAGATCCTTATTCTAACATGGTATGAGAGCTAGTTTGGATTAGGACGCGTCACAATTGCAACACCGATCCCGTAGGGGATCGGTGTTTGGGAATACAGTTTTTTTTCGCATTGTCGTGTATCCCTATTTCGTTGTCTGTCGCGAAGACTGAAGACAATTCGCGTAGGCGATAGATCTTCCAATATCGAACTGTCACCGCACTTAAATCAAGTGTATGCATTCTAAACTTACCGAAACGTCTTTAACCCCGCCAAATATGGAACCTAAGCACGATCGCGACACATGTGGCTCGGAGGCGATCGATGCTCACAGCTCGGTGTGTGATCTCGATCCTCCTCCGGTGTTGCAATTGTGACGCGTCCTTATAGGACCTGCCAAAACATTCAAGGGCAAGCATCATGCCAGGTGCAGACTGCGGTGAGACTGGAGAAAATCCAGAACACCCCTCCACCAATGTCGCCTCTTGGACGACAACCGTGGACACAGCACTTCTCGAGCAGCTTATAACACGCATCAGCGCCTTGGAGAGCCATCAGCTGATGAGCATTGACGGCTCCAGCTACGCCCGCAGACCTCCCGATCCACAAGGAGCACACTCCGAGCGGTCATTCACCTTCGACAATCGCGGAGCACAAGGATCTGCGCAAGCACAACAGGCACATTACGAAGATCCTTACCCTTTCCGACCAACGGCTCACCTCAAGAGAAGACCCAGTACTACAACGAGTCGCTGCTCGCCTTCACTGTCCTTATCCGGAATCTGACGCCCGAGGAGCAGCTCAGCATCCGCTCCTTCAAGAACGAGTGGGCACCCGCGCAGCAATCCTGGGAACACCTGCGCACCTGCCACATGGCAACGGACTCGGTGACACTTAGTCGCCTGCTAAATCAGCTGAACAATGTGAAGATGTTTCCCGGAGAAAAGGCTGGGCCATACATCAACCGCTGCAGAAATCTGAGAGATCAATTCAGGAAAAGCGGCGGCAACTTCCCTGACGACATGTTCGTCACCATCATCCTGGCCGGATTGAGTCCGGACTGGCGCCACTGCAAGTCGCTTCTTCGCACCCAAGGCACGCTCAGCGAAACTTCGCTTTGCGCTTCGCTCCTCTCCGAACACCAAGAGATCGACCTGTACAACGAGAGAGGCAACAATGGGAAAAGATTGCGTTTTATACAAGCGCAGAAGGACCACCCGACAAAAAGAGACTATTCTGCAAGTACTGCAAGAAGGCAGGGCACACGATCATGGAGTGCTGGAAGCTGAACGACAACAACAACGGCAATAACAACGGCAACTACAGGCAGCAAGGAGGAGCGCCTTACCAGCAAGGAATGCGCAACCAGACCGTGTCCCCACCCGCCGTCGCCAATACTTCTCAGGCACCGGCACGCATCTCTGCAACCGACAAAGGAAAGAACAAAGTGTTAACCTGCATGGTGCGCCGCGGACCTCCCCGACCCAACCGACACTACCGCTTCTTCCGCTCCTGGGAAGACATGTGGCAAGACCAACCTCAAGAAAGACCTGAAGGCTCGGTCGAGGAAGAAGAGGAGAACGACCCTACCTATGACGAGCTGACGGTTGGTCGTATACAGTACGACTGGGAGGCGCCGCAATGGATCCAAGAGTCGCCGCCTGCACGCATCGCATACGACGACGAAGGATACACTTACGACGACGACCATGACATGGATCATCATCTAACCCCGAAACTCGCAAACCTCGGCAAGGCCAAGAAGGAGGTTAACAAGTGGTACCTGGACAGCTGCTGCGGTCAACACATGGTCTCGTCGAGCATCTGTCAAACTTATATGCTGCTTATTGTGTAGGCTATAGTGGGGTAGCCCATATGGGGTACAACCCAATTAGGGTTTCCTACTTGTACCCATCTTGCTGCAAGTTCAGCCATTCTCGTTTTTTATTCTGACATGGTTTCAGAGCAGGTCCTGATCTAGGACCGTTTTTTTTTTAGGGCCCACCGAATCGTTCCCTGCCCGTAGCGCGTTACCCTACCCGTAGCGCCCTACCGTGTTCGTCGCGCTGCCCCACCAGTCGCGTTACCATGCCCGCGCGCCGCCCTGCTGGCTGCCGCGCTGCCTTGCCCTGCCCTGCGTTGCGCTGCCTAGCGCACGCTCTTCCCTGCCCTGCGTTGCGCTGCCCCGCGCACGCCCTGCCCTGCGTCGCCCTAGGACCCACGCGACGCCCTGCCCTGCCCGTCGCGTCGCCCTAGGACCAGTGCGGCGCCCTGCCCTGCCCGTCGCGTCGCCCTAGGACCCACGCGACGCCCTGCCCTGCCCGTCGCGTCGCCCTAGGACCAGCGCGGCGCCCTGCCCTGCCCGTCGCGTCGCCCTAGGACCCGCGCGACGCCCTGCCCTGCCCGTCGCGTCGCCCTAGGACCCGCGCGACGCCCTGCCCTGCCCGTCGCGTCGCCCTAGGACCCGCACGACGACCTGCCCTGCCCGTCGCGTCGCCCTAGGGCCCGCGCGCCGCCCCTTAGAGTACATGGCTAGCTAGGAATGTACCCCTTAGAGTACATGGCTAGCTAGGTCGATTGGTATTCCCTTGTACTCTTATTTATATCCCTGTATTTGCATGTTTTATCTCAAGCATTAAAAAAAAAAAAAAAAAAAAAAAAAAAAAAAAAAAAAAAAAGACTCTTCCTCCCCTCCTTCCCTCGCCTGCCCCTCCCTGTCTTCCCTGTGTCGAGGGGCGGCAGCGCGCCGCTCCTCACTCCCCCCGACGACTGCTCCCCTACAGACTCTCCACATGGACGTGTGGGGCCTAGCCCGCGTCCGTGCACAGGGCCGCGAGCGCTACTTTCTGCTGGTCGTTGACGACTACTCGCGTTACACCACGGTCTTCCCCTTGCGAAGCAAGGGGGAGGTCCCTAATGTTTTGATCCCTTGGATCCGCGCTGTCCGTCTCCAGCCCCGCGAGCGGTTCCACACGGACCTTCCAGTCCTGCGTCTGCACTCTGACAGAGGTGGTGAGTTTTCCTCCGACCTCTTGCGGGACTTTTGTCGTGGGGAGGGCATTCTCCAGTCGTTCACGCTTCCGGCCTCTCCGCAGCAAAATGGGGTTGCTGAGCGCCGCATTGGCTTAGTCATGGAGGTCGCTCGTACCTCCATGATCCATGCGGCTGCCCCCCATTTTCTGTGGCCGTTTGCGGTCCGGTACGCTGCGCGTCAGCTCAACCTCTGGCCCCGTGTCTCCTTGCCGGAGACCTCGCCTACACTGCATTGGACGGGGAAGGTTGGCGATGCGTCGGTGTTCCGGGTCTGGGGTTCTCGTGCCTTTGTCCGCGATACGTCTGCGGACAAGCTCTCCGCCCGCGCCATTCCCTGCGTCTTCCTTGGTTTTCCCCCTGACGCGCCTGGCTGGCAGTTTTACCACCCCACCTCGCGCCGTGTCCTGCCCTCTCAGGACGTCACGTTCGTCGAGTCGGTTCCCTTTTACCGTCTCTTCCCCTACCGCACTGCACCTCCCCCCCCCCCGCCGCTCTTCCTCCCACCAGGTCCTCCTCCGATAGACCCCCTCCCCCCTCAGGGTCCTGCTCCCTCATGTGTGTCTCAGGTAGACCCTGTCGAGCCTGTCGAGGTCGCGGTCGACTCTGGTGCTGCTGCTGGGGGTGGTGCTGCTGGGGGTGCTGAGCCGGAGCGTGCGGAGCCTGGGGGTGCTGAGCCTGAGCGTGCGGAGCCTGGGGGTGCTGAGCCTGAGCGTGCGGAGCCTGGGGGTGCTGAGCCTGAGGTTGCTGAGTCTGGGGGTGCTGAGCCTGGGGGTGCTGAGACTGGGGGTGCTGAGCCTGCGGGTGCGGAGACTGGGGGTGCTGAGCCTGGGGGTGCTGAGTCTGCTGGAGGTCCTACAGGTGCCTCGTCCCGGCGGGAGTCTCTCTCTCCACCACAGCTGCGCGAGTGGTTTGCTCGGCGCTGGAGCCTTCGGAGCGGCGCCGCTGGAGCCGGGGGGCCTCCCGCTGTAGGCCCTGGAGCTGGAGGTACTGGAGCTACTGGAGCTGGAGGTGCTGCCGACGTTGGAGCTGGAGCTGCTGGAGTTACTGGAGCCACTGGTCCCGGAGGTGATCGTACTTGAGGTACTGGAGCTGCTGGTGCTGGTGGTGCTGCGGGCGTTGGAGCCGGAGGTGCTGGAGCTGCTGGCCCTGGAGTTACTGGAGGTACTGGAGGTTCTCCGGGTGCCTCGTCACACCGGGAGCCTCTCTCCCCACCGCAGCTGCGCGAGTGGTTTTCTCGGCGCTGGAGTCTTCAGAGTGGCGCTGCTGGAGCTGGGGGGCCTGCCACTGGAGGCCCTGGTCCTGGTGGAGCTAGAGGTACTGGAGCTGCTGGAGCTGGAGGTGCTGCCGGAGTTGGAGCTGGCGCTACCGGAGGTGCTGGGGCCACTGGTCCCGGAGGTGCTCGTACTAGACGTACTGGAGCTGCTGGAGCTCGAGGTACTACAGGAGTTGGAGCTGGAGGCGCTGGAGTTGGCGCTGCTGGTGGTGCTGGAGCCGCTGGTCCCGGAGGTGCTCGTACTGGAGGTACTGGAGCTACTGGAGCTGGAGGTGCTACAGGAGTTGGAGCTGGAGGCGTTGGAGCTGGAGCCGCTGGAGGCGCTGGAGCTGGAGCTGCTGGGGGTGCTGGAGCTGGTGGTCCTACTGGCGTCGGAGCTGGAGACCCTGGAGCTGGGGGTACTGGTGCTGTCGGTGCTGGTTCTGGAGGCGCTGTGCGGCCGCGACCGTACTTCGTTCCACTGCTTCAGCAGGTTCTTGGTCTCCCGGCTTCTACTGGCCCTACTCCTCCCTTACTGTGTCCATTGCCTGACCAGTCGCAGTCGCAGTTACAGCCAGCCTCCCCACTGCCTGCTCCTCCTTACACCGCGCCGACAGGAGGTCTTGCGGAGCGTCGTGAGCCTGAGTCTCGTCCTGCGTCGCCTGTTCGCGCTGTTCGTACTGGTCGTCGTGTTCCGCGTCAGCGTCCTCCTCCTGTCCCAGGCACGCACCAGATGGCACTTCGTCCTTCCTCTGTTCCACTACGTGTCCCTCTGCCGTCTCCTCCTGCGTCCTCTCTTCCTGACGTTCCTGACCCGCCGTCAGACCTTGCTCGTGCTGCCAGTCCTACTGTCACGCGTCTTCTCGCCACTGTGGTCACTGACCCCTCGTTTGAGTCCACTGCTGCGTCTGCTCTAGTTGCTGAGCTTGTTGACTTTGCTGCTGCCTGTCGCCTTGACTAAGCAGCTAGTCTTGTTGCTGAGTCTGAGTCTGTCTGTCCTCCGTCCGTCGGGGGTGAGTGTGCTCTTGGCACGGACGTCCTTGAGGACAGGCAGGAGGACTTTGAGTGTTTTGCAGCTGCTTTACCTCATCTCGTGTCCATGCTGATTGCACCTGAGGGAGACCCGAATGCACCAGACATCCCGACCCCGCGCTCTTACGTAGAGGCGATTGAGGGTCCCTACCCCTCTCAGTGGCAGACAGCCATGGACGCAGAGATGGCTTCATGAAAGTCCACAGGCACCTACGTCGACGAGGTTCCCCCACCTGGGGCGAACATCGTCAGTGGCATGTGGATTTTCAGGGTGAAGCGGCCGCCGAGTTCTCCGCCTGTCTTCAAGGCGCGTTACGTTGCTGGAGGCTTCAATCAGCGACAGGGACTTGACTTCTTTCAGACATTCTCCCCTACCCCGAAGATGACCACTCTTCGGGTGCTGCTGCACGTTGCCGCACAGCGTGACTACGAGCTTCACTCTCTTGACTTCAGCACAGCCTTCCTACAGGGCAGCCTACACGAGGAGATCTGGCTGCGCCGCCCACCTGGCTTCACTGGGTCGTTTCCTGCAGGTACCCAGTGGAGCCTCCGGCGGCCAGTCTACGGTCTCCGCCAGGCGCCTCGCGAGTGGCATGACACACTGAGGACGACGCTTGCGGCTCTTGGGTTTGCTCCTTCGACTGCTGACCCGTCGCTGTTTCTACGCACCGACACTTCTCTGCCGCCGTTCTACATCCTCGTGTACGTCGACGACTTGGTCTTTGCCACTGCTGACACTGCTGGACTGGCCTCTGTGAAGTCGGAGCTGCAGAAGAGACACACGTGCACAGACCTGGGTGAGCTGCGCAGCTATCTTGGATTGCAGATCACCCGGGACAGAGCACAGCGCACCATTACCTTGACTCAGTCACACATGGTGCAGCAGGTCCTTCAGCGCTTCGACTTCCAGTACTCCTCGCCACAGTCCACTCCTCTGCCTACCGGTCACTCGCTCTCAGCTCTGCCTTCGGATGAGTCCGTAGAGCCGAGTGGCCCGTATCCAGAGCTTGTGGGCTGCCTCATGTACCTGATGACCTGCACTCGACCTGACCTTGCTTACCCTCTTAGCATCCTGGCATGCTACGTTGCGCCCGGGAGACACCGACCAGAGCACTGGAAGGCCGCTAAGAGGGTGATGCGCTACTTGTGCAGTACGTCGGGCATGGGGCTCGTGCTTGGAGGACGGGCTCGTGTTGTCCTCACTGGCCACGCAGACGCTTCTTGGGTTGACGACTTGGCTACGCAGCGGTCGTCACAGGGTTACACTTTCAGCCTTGGCTCCGACTCTGTTTCGTGGCGGTCTACCCGCTCGTCTTCTGCTCTCAGTTCCAGTTGTGAGGCTGAGATCTACGCAGGGGCCATGGCTGCACAGGAGTTACGCTGGCCCACCTACCTGCTGACCGACTTGGGAGAGCCGCCTCGTTCTCCCCCAGTTCTGTACGTCGACAACAAGGCAATGCTTGCCTTGTGTCAGGAGCACAGACTGGAGCACAGAACGAAGCACATCGCTCTGCGCTACTTCCTTGCTCGAGAGTTGCAGCAGCGTGGTCAGCTTCGTCTTGCTTACGTGGCCTCTCGGGCCAACACTGCTGATATCTTCACCAAGGCACTTGCGCCTTGTGATCATCAGCGTTTCTGTACTGTTCTAGGCCTTGTGCCTACTTTGCCTCACTTGCTCACTTCTTGACTTTGCTTGTACTGTGATCTATATACATATACCTGCATGCTTACACTTGCTAGGTTTTGATCACTGTACTGTTTCTTCTCCACTATATAACTCTGCATGTGAACTGGCCTTGTGGCCATTTGCTTGTGCTCAGAATGCGTGGTGACTTCGTGATCCACCCTGAGCTTGCTTTGCTTTTCTTGACCGGTCTTGTGACCTCTTGTTCTCCCCCACTTTGCCTATGGGGGTGTGTCAAACTTATATGCTGCTTATTGTGTAGGCTACAGTGGGGTAGCCCATATGGGGTACAACCCAATTAGGGTTTCCTACTCGTACCCATCTTGCTGCTAGTTCATCCATTCTCGTTCATTATTCTGACAGCATCTTCATCCTCAACAGTGAGGAGCTCTTCAACGAAGTGGAGATAACCGTCGCTATCAACCAGACGATTTACGCGAGGAGTCACGGACATATTCAACTGGAGTCGAATGACACGGGATACTGCATCCACATCAGCGATGTTCTTGTCATGCCGGAACTCCAGTTCAACCTTCTGTCAGCCGCCCAGCTGATGAAGTGCGGCGTTGACCTGCAAACGTTCGAGGAAGAATTTCATATGATATACAAGGGGAAACTCCTCGGCAAGGCGAAGAATGATAACGGAGTGTCTATACTCAACTTCGACTCACCAGGAAACTCCGGCGACAGAGACCGCATCATCGTCCTTGATCCGTCTGGGCATCCATCGCCGCCAACATGGAGTCACCCAGAGGAGACCGACTACCAACGACCAGGCTTCGACGGAACCTTCCGCGCGCTCGCCGTCAACAACAAATCCTGCTGACACCGGACAACAGGCAGTGGAAGAGGGGGAAGAAATCAGTTCGGAAGGAGCGAGCACGGAAGCAGGAGAAAACACCGCAGAAGGATGGGCGCGAGCGATTTGGCCCAGAGTTCAGCAACCTACCGGATGGAACCCGACCGAAGGCTGGGATGCAGTTGACCCCGCTTGGGTCATCAACAACACAGCGCTGGGAGAAGTTGTTGAAGCTGAGACAGGATGGGGCAACATCGCCAAAGGACCTGCAAAGAAGAAGAAGAACCAGAAGTTACTGAGGAAGCACCAGAAGAAGAAGAAGAAGAAGAAGAAGAAGAAGAAGAAGAAGAAGAAGAAGAAGAAGAAGAAGAAGAAGAAGAAGAAGAAGAAGAAGAAGAAGAAGAAGAAGAAGAAGAAGAAGAAGAAGAAGAAGAAGAAGAAGAAGAAGAAGAAGGAGCGCTGACTGAATACGACCCTCACCTGATCCCAACAACCACCGACGGAAGAAGCTACCTCCGGCTCGAGACAAGGGGAGCAGCAATCGGTGACACCGACTTCGAAGAAGGAGTAGTCACTCAACCGGAAGACCGTCACATGCAGTTTGATAATATAACAAGAGGTACAGTGATCACAACCTAGCAAGTGTAAGCATGCAGGTATATATATATATAGAGATCACAATACAAGCAGAGTCAAGAAGTAAGCAAGTGAGGCACAGTAGGCACAAGGCCTAGAACAGTACAGAAACGCTGATGGTCACAAGGCTGAAGCGCCTTGGTGAACACATCAGCAGTGTTGGCCCGAGTGGCCACGTAAGCAAGACGAAGCTGACCACGCTGCTGCAGCTCTCGAGCCAGGAAGTAGCGCAGGGCGATGTGCTTCGTTCTGTACTCCAGTCTGTGCTCCTGACACAAGGCAATGTCGGCCTTGTTGTCGACATACAGCACTGGAGGAGAACGAGGCCGCTCTCCCAGGTCGGTCAGCAGGTAGGTGAGCCAGCGTAACTCCTGTGCTGCCATGGCTGTGGCGTAGATCTCAGCCTCACAACTGGAGCTGAGAACTGAAGACGAGCGTGTAGAACGCCAAGAAACTGAACCAGAGCCAAGGCTGAAGGTGTAACCCTGAGACGACCGCTGCGTAGCCTGGTCGTCAGCCCAAGAAGCGTCTGAGTGCCCAGGACAACGTCGCTCCGTCCTCCAAGCACAAGCCCCATGCCCGACGTACTGCACAAGTAGCGCAACACCCTCTTAGCGGCATCCATGTGCTCCTTCCGGTGACGGCCAGGAGCGACATAGCGTGCTAGGATGCTAAGAGGGTATGCAAGGTCAGGTCGAGTGCAGGTCATAAGGTACATGAGGCAGCCCACAAGCTCTGGATACGGGCCACTCGGCTCTACGGACTCATCCGAAGGCAGAGCTGAGAGCGAGTGACCAGTAGGCAGAGGAGTGGGCTGAGGCGAGGAGTACGTGAAGCGGAAGCGCTGACCTGCTGCACCATGTGTGACTGAGTCAAGGTGATGGTGCGCTGTGCTCTGTCCCGGGTGATCCGCAAGCCAAGATAGCTTGTCAGCTCACCCAAGTCTGTGCACGTGTGTCTCTTCTGCAGCTCCGACTTCACGTGGGCGAGTGCCTCAGTGTCAGCAGTAGCAAAGACCAAGTCGTCTACGTACACGAGAACGTAGAACGGCGGCAGAGTGGTGTCGGTGCGTAGAAACAGCGACGGGTCAGCAGTAGAAGGAGCAAACCCAAGAGCAGCAAGAGTAGTCCTCAGTGTGTCGTGCCACTCACGGGGTGCCTGGCGGAGACCGTAGACTGGCCGCCGGAGGCTCCACTGGGTACCAGCAGGGAACGACCCAGTGAAGCCAGGTGGGCGGCGCAGCCAGATCTCCTCGTGCAGGCTGCCCTGTAGGAAGGCTGTGCTGAAGTCAAGAGAGTGGAGCTCGTAGTCACGCTGAGCGGCGACGTGCAGCAGAACCCGAAGAGTGGTCATCTTCGGGGTAGGGGAGAAGGCCTGGAAGAAGTCAACTCCCTCTCGGTGACTGAAGCCTCGTGCAACGTAACGCGCCTTGAAGACAGGCGGAGAACCTGGCGGCCGCTTCACCCTAAAAATCCACATGCCTCTGACGATGTTCGCCCCAGGCGGGGGAACCTCGTCGATGTAGGTGCCTGTGGACTTCCAGGAAGCCATCTCTGCGTCCATGGCTGTCTGCCACTGAGAGGAGTAGGGACCCTCTATCGCCTCTGCGTAAGAGCGCGGGGTCGGGATGTCTGGTGCATCCGGGTCTCCCTCAGGGGCAATCAGCATGGACACGAGATGAGGTAAAGCAGCGGCAAAGCACTCAAACTCCTCCTGTCTGTCCTCAAGGACGACCATGCCAAGAGCACACTCACCCCCGACGGAGGGAGGACAGACAGACTCAGACTCAGACTCAGCAACAAGACTAGCAGCGTAGTCTAGACGACAGGCGGCAGCAAAGTCAACAAGCTCAGCAACTAGAGCAGACGCAGCAGTGGACTCAAACGAAGGGTCAGTGACAACAGTGGCCAGGAAACGCGTGACAGTAGGACTAGCAGCACGAAGGGAGTCAGACTCCGGGTCCGGACCGTCAGGAAGAGAGGACGCAGGAGGAGACGGCAGAGGGACACGCTGTGGAGCAGTGGAAGGACGCAGAGTCATATAGTGAGTGCCAAGTATAGGAGGAGGACGCTGACGCGGAGCACGACGACCAGCGCGGACAGCGCGGACAGACGACTCTGGACGAGACTCAGGCGACTCAGGACGAGACTCAGGCGACGCAGGACGAGACTCAGGCTCACGACGCTCCGTAAGACCTCTAGTCGGCCCAGCGTAAGGAGAAGGACCAGGCAGCGGAGAGGCAAGCGGTAACTGTGACTGTGACTGGACAGGTGGTGGACTCAGTAGGGGAGGAGAAGGACCAGTGGAGGGCGGGAGGCCAAGAACCTGCTGAAGGAGCGGAACGTAGTACGGCCGCGGCCGCTCAGCACCTCCTGAACCAGCAGAGACAGCACCAGCACCCTCAGCCCCAGGGTCTCCAGCGACAACTCCCGCAGCACCACCAGTAACCCCAGCAGCTCCAGTACCTCCAACTCCAACCCCCGCAGCAGCTCCAGTACCTCCAGTACGAGCACCTCCAGAAACAGCGGCTCCAGCAGCTCCAGCACCAGCAGGACCTCCAGTAGCTCCAGCACCAGCAGCACCTGCACCAGCAGCACCTCCAGCAGCACCAGCAGCGCCTCCAGCAGCTCCAGCACCAGCAGCACCTCCAGCACCTCCAGCACCAGCAGTGCCTCCAGCAGCTCCAGCACCAGCAGCACCACCAGCAGCACCACCAGCAGCTCCTGCACCAGCAGCAGCTCCAGCTCCAGGGTCCGCTGCACCAGCAGCAGCTCCAGCTCCAGGGTCCAAAGCACCAGTAACGCCACTCCGGAGACTGCAGCGCCGAGCGTACCACTCTCGGAGCCGCTGGGGAGAGAGCGCACCAGCAGCGCCTCCAGCAGCTCCAGCACCAGGAGCGTCTCCAGCAA
The DNA here is from genome assembly GCA_947471745.1 of Closterium sp. Naga37s-1. Taxonomy (NCBI): domain Eukaryota; kingdom Viridiplantae; phylum Streptophyta; class Zygnematophyceae; order Desmidiales; family Closteriaceae; genus Closterium; species Closterium sp. Naga37s-1. Next base: position 2,263,516 of record CANJKZ010000794.1, on the reverse strand, counting down.
CTCCAGCTCCAGAAGTACCTCCAGCAGCACCACCAGCAACTCCTGCGCCAGCAGCACCAGCACCAGCTCCAGCTCCAGGGTCCGCGGCACCAGCCGCAGCTCCAGCTCCAGGGTCCGCGGCACCAGCAGCGGCTCCAGCTCCAGGGTCCTCAGCACCAGCAGCAGCTCCAACTCCAGGGTCGGCGGCACCAGCAGCACCACTCCGGAGACTTCAGCGCCGAGCGTACCACTCTCGGAGCCGCAGGGGAGAGGGCTGCTCCCGCCTAGGCGGGGAACCACGAGCACCAGCTCCAGCAGCACCCCTAGCCCCAGAAGCGCCCCTCCTGAGGCTGCAGTACCGCGAGTACCACTCACGCAGCTGCTGGGAAGAGGGAGCGCCTCCAGGCGCAGCACGGGCAGTCGCAGCACCCCCAGGCTCAGTACCCTCAGACGTAGCACTCTCAGGCTCAGCACCCCCAGACTCAGCACCCGCAGGCTCAGCACCCCAAGACTCAGCACCCCCAGGCTCCGCACGCTCAGCAGGACGAGAGTCGACAGCTACCTCGACAGGCTCAACTGGGTCTACCTGGGACACACCTGAGGGAGCGGCACCCTGAGGGGGGAGGGGGTCTACCACAGCAGCACCTGGTGCGAGGAAGAGAGGCGGGGGGGGGAGCGGGGCAGTGCGATAGGGGAAGAGGCGGTAGTAGGGGACCGACTCGTCGAAAGTGACGTCCTGAGAGGGCAGGACACGGCGCGAGGTGGCGTGGTATAACTGCCAACCAGACGCGTCCGGGACAAAGCCAAGGAAGACACAAGGAACAGCGCGGGAGGAGAGCTTGTCCGCGGACGTATCGCGGACAAAAGCACGAGATCCCCAGACCCGGAACACCGACGCATCGCCAACCTTTCCCGTCCAACGCAGTGTCGGCGAAGTCTCCGGAACGGAGACACGGGACCAGAGGTTGAGCTGATGCGCAGCGTATCGGACCGCAAACGGCCACAGAAAGTGGGGGGCAGCCGCATGGATCAAGGAGGTACGAGCGACCTCCATGACCAAGCCAATGCGGCGCTCAGCAACCCCATTCTGCTGTGGAGAGGCCGGAAGCGTGAACGACTGCTCAATGCCCTCCCCCTGACAGAAGGCCCTCAAGAGGTCGGAGGAAAACTCCCCACCTCTGTCAGAGTGCAGACGCAGGACAAGAAAGTCCGAGTGGAACCTCTCGCTGAGCTGGAGACGGGCAGCGCAGATCCAAGGGATCAAAACATCAGGGACTTCACCCTTGGTGCGCAAGGGGAAGACCGTGGTGTAGCGCGAGTAGTCGTCAACAACTATCAAGAAGTACCTCTCGTGACCCTATCCACGGACGCGGGCTGGGCCCCACACGTCCATGTGGAGGGTCTGCAGGGGAGCAGACGTCGGGGGAAACGAGGAGGAGTGAGGAGCGGCGCGCTGCCGCCCCTCGACACAGGGAAGACAGGGAGGAGCAGGCGAGGGTGGGAGGGGAGGGAGAACCCTGGGAAGACCAGAGACAAGGTACCGGGAGTGCATGCCACGAAGGCGCTGCACTGACGGGTGACCAAGGCGGTGGTGCCAGAGGACGGTCTCGTGCGCCAGGGAGCGACACGAGCAGGGGGCCGACAGCTGACCTGACGCAGACGCAGACGCAGCTACCTGAGGGGACTCAGTGGTCAGTGTGTACAGGTCCGACCCCGGCTGCCGAGTGAAGGTAGCCAGGTGGCGACCCGTCCGAGCACACGTGCAGTGTGTCACGCGCTCGTAGGCAGGGGTGAACTGGTGGACACCCCCGTCCTGGAGCGCACGACCCGCCACCGAGTTCGTAGAGAACGAGGGGAGGTAGAGACCTGACAGTGTGCCCGACGGGACCGCAGGACAAGGGAGGACAGTGGAGGAGGTCGCAATGACCGGACCCCCAGAGGGGTCAGCGAGGGAGACTGCAACCGGCCGAGCAAGCTGCTCAAGGGCAGTGCGGTCACGAAAGAAACAGCGGGAAGCACCTGAGTCCAGTGTGAAGGTGTGCAGTGCCTCAGTAGACGCAGTACCAGAGGGCGCAGACTCACGAGTACCTAGAGGAGCAGCCTCACCAGCACCTGGGGCAACAGACACACTAGCACCTAGAGCGGCAGCCTCACCAGCACCTGAGGCAACAGACACACGAGCACCTAGTGCGGCAGCCTCACCAGTACCTAGAGCAGCAGACTGGATACCGGGGTCAGGCGGCACACCCAGGTGACAGGCACCCTCAGCACTAGTAGACAATGCATACATGGCAGTGAGGAGAGCATCATAGTCAAGAGCAAAGATATCTACCCTCTGCCTAAGCAGCTCCAGCCAGGAGGGGAGCTCAGCGTCGTCGCCAAACTCTGTACGCCAAGCGTCGCTCAGACGGGCGAAGCAGCGGGACTCTGTGTGACCAGGTGTCCCGCAAGGCTGACCAGTCCGGACACCTGTGCGAAGGACGTACGGGCAGCGAGCAGGACTCAGTGACCCGCTACTCTGAGCGTACCACTCACGAAGCTGCTGGGGCAAAAGAGCCTCGCGGGGACGACGCTGCAGCTGCACCTGGCCACTACCAGAAGCTCCCGAACGACCCACTCCAGAGCGACTCCCACGACAGCCACCCCGACAGCCCCAACTAGCGTACCACTCACGAAGCTGCTGGGGCGAAAGAGCCTCGCGGGGACGACGCTGCAGCTGCACCTGTCCACTACCAGAAGCTCCCGAACTACCCACTCCAGAGCAACTCCCACTACGGGCACCCCGACAGCCACAACTAGCGTACCACTCACGAAGCTGCTGGGGCGTGAGGGACTCACGTGCACGGCCCTGGAGTTGCATCTGGCCACGCCAGGAGCAGCAGTAGCAGCAGTAGCGGCAGGAACATCAGTCGCAGCAGGAGCAGTAGCAGTGGGAGCAATAAAAGCAGTAGCAGCAGTAGCAGCGGTAGCAGCGCGGGCAGGGCAGTGCTCACCAGTGGTGGGAAGGGCAGGCGCAAGACGGCGGCGACAGCGGGGCCGCCACAGCTGCAGGGCGGGGCCGTGCCGCGACGGCAGCTGCTCCAGGGGCCAGGGGCGGCTGTTGCAGGGGCGGCTGCTCCAGGGGCCAGGGGCGGCTTCTGCCGTGGCGGCTGCTCCAGGTGGCCAGGGGCGGCTGCTGCAGGGGCGGCTGCTCCAGGGTCCAGGGGCGGCTGTAGGTGCGGCTGCTCCAGGGGCCAGGGGCGGCTGCTCCAGGGGCCAGGGGCGGCCGTCCCAAGGGCGGGCGCGGGGTAGGGCAGGGCGCCGCGGCGAGCAGGGGCGACTCCGCGCGGGTCCCAGTGGCGACGCGCGGGTCGCGCGGGGGGCGTCGCGACGAGGCAGGGGCGACGCCGCGCGGGTCCCAGTGGCGACGCGCGGGTCGCGTGGGGGCGTCGCGACGAGGCCGGGGCGACGCGCGGGTCCCGCAGGGGCGTCGCGACGAGGCAGGGGTGACGCGCGGAAGCCGCGCTACGTCACACCCCTTTCGCCGAAAAGATACATGGAGCCAAGCGCTACGACCCACTCGACAAAGTCTACAGCGAATTTCTGGTACTCACAGCAAAGGGACTAGGAGGGGAGCAGTACACCCTTACCTTCATCGACGACGGCACGCGCTTCGTCCGGGCTGTGAACGTCAGCAACCGCTATCTCGCCTACCAGTGCTTCTACTTATGGCTCAAGATGGCGCAGACTCAGAGTGAAGGCAAGAATCTGAAGGCCTTCCAGACCGACAGGGCACTGGAGTACCAGACAGAGGAGTTCAAAACCCTCTGCGCGGAAGAGGGAATCCAGAGGATGATCTCCCTCCCCTACGCTCACGAGCAACAGGGACAGGCGGAGAGAACAAATAGGAGCCTCGCGACAAAAATGCGAGCTCTCATGAAGCAGTTTGCTGTGCCAACCAAATATTGGCCCTTCGCAATGGCGCTGTCAGATTTATATGACATAGCTACTGTAGGCTATAGTGGGGTAGCACATATGGGGTACAGTTTTCTAGGGTTTACATTTGTACCCAACTTTCCCTTAGTCCATCCATTCTCGTTTCTATTTTAACATGGTATCGAGCAGGTTCCCTCGTGGGAACTGTTCCTAGGGCCCACCAATTCGACATTTTTTTTCTGCCCGGAGCGCGCTCAGTCCTAGCCCGAGTCGCGCTCCCCCCTCTCTTTTTTTTCTCGCCCCGTCGCGCCGCCCTAGCGGCCTTGTCGCCTGCCTTGCGGCCCTCGCGCCGCCCTTCCTGGCCCCGACCCGCCGCCCGGCGGCCTCGTCGCCTACCCCGCGGCCATCGCGCCGCCCTTACCCGGCCCCGATCCGCCGCCCTGCGGCCTCGTCGCCTACCCAGCGGCCCTCGCGCCGCCCTGCGGCCCTGACGCCGCCCTTTCCGGCCCCGGCGCCTACCTGCGGCCCCGACGCCTACCTGTGCGGCCCCGGCGCCTACCTGCTGGCCCCGCCACCTACCCGCGGCCCCGCCACCTACCTGTGCGGCCCCGCCACCTACCTGCGGCCCCGCCACCTACCAGCGGCCCCGCCACCTACCCGCGGCCCCGCCATCTACCTGCGCGGCCCCGCCACCTACCTGCGGCCCCGCCACCTACCAGCGGCCCCGCCACCTACCCGCGGCCCCGCCACCTACCTGTGCGGCCCCGCCACCTACCTGCTGGCCCCGCCACCTACCTGCTGGCCCCGCCACCTACCTTTGCGGCCCCGCCGCCTCCTCTCAGCGGCCCCGCCGCCTCCTCCCAGCGGCCCCGGACGCCGCCCTCTCAGCGGCCCCGCCGAGCCGCCCAGCAGCCGAGCCGCCCAGCAGCCGAGCCGCCCAGCCGCCGAGCCGCCCAGCAGCCGAGCCGCCCAGCAGCCGAGCCGCCCAGCAGCCGAGCCGCCCAGCAGCCGATCCGCCGAGCCACCCAGCAGCCGAGCCGCCGAGCCGCCCAGCAGCCGAGCCGCCGAGCCGCCAAGCAGCCGAGCCGCCGAGCCGCCCAGCCGCCGAGCCGCCCTGCAGCCGAGCCGCCCGAGCCGCCCTGTCCGGTAAGAGCAGCGCCTCTTTCACAGCACTGCCCTCACCTACTGTTTGCGCTGCTAGTCTACTGCTGTCATGGCTACCCCTAGTGTCCTATCTTTTGACGCTGAGGGTCGGGCCATTGACTTTGACGTCTGGATAGATGACCTGCAGCTTTTCTCACAGTGCGATAGGGCAGACGGCCTCTCCCTCTTTGACCTCACTTCTGGTGCCTCTCCTGCCCCCACTGCTGATGCTGACGCCACTGTTCGCTCACAGTGGGCCACGCGCGATGCTGCTGCACGTCCTGCTGTGCGTCGCCACCTGCCTACCTCTGAGCGTGCGCACTTTAGCCAGTACAAGAGTGCTCACACCTTGTACGACGCTGTAGTTGCGCGCTACTCCTCCCCTGCCACTGCTGCACTGAGCCGCCTCATGCTACCGTACCTCTTCCCTGACCTTGCTGCCTTTCCCACAGTCGCTGACCTCATTACGCACCTCCGCACTAGTGACACTCGCTACCGCGCTGCGCTTCCTGCTGAGTTCTGCGCCAAGAACCCCCCCCCCATGTACATCACCCTCTACTACATAGTCACCCGTCTCCCTGACTCCCTTCGCGTAGTCAGGGACCACTTCCTCTCATTTTGCCCCACCACTCTCACCGTTGACCTCCTCGAGAAGGCCCTCCTAGCAGCAGAAAAGAGCATAGTAGCTGTAGGAGCCTCTCGTGGTGACCCTCGCAACCCCATCTTTGAGGGGTGTTCCCCCTCCCCTCTTTTGCCCTCTGTTGCCTCTGCTGCTGCGGCCGACCTCGTTGGTCTCGAGTCGGTCGGCGCTGCGTCTGCCCCGAGCGGGAGACGCCGCACCGGCAAGGGCAAGGGGGGCAAGGGTGCTGGAGGGGCTGGCGGGGGTGGCGGAGGTAGCGGTGGCGGCAGTGGAGGGGGTGGGGGTGGTGGTGGGAGTGGTGGCGGGGGTGGAGGTGTCGGTGGCGGCAGTGGAGGCGGAGGCGGCGGCGGCGGTGGCGGTGGGAGCGGAGGTGGCGGAGGTGGCGGCGGTGGAGGAGGCGGCGGCGGAGGAGGTGAAGCTGGTCGGGGTGGCGCTGGGCAGAGGGTCGGCTCCGGTGGTGGTCAGCGCCAGCAGCAGCAGCAGCAGCGGCAACAGCGCACTCGTGACATCCCCCCCCCTCAGCAGCTCCGTGAGTGGTACACTGCACGCCAGCGGGGTGGGGGTACTGGTCCGTGCACCTACGTCCTACGCACCGGCGACCGCGCGGGTGAGCAGTGCGGGGGTGCGCACTCCACCCAGCGCTGCTTTGGCCGCCTGACGGACGCTTGGTGTCACCAGTTCCCTGAGGCCACTGAGATCCCCCGCTGGGGCGAGCTGTCTAGGGCGGGTGTAGCTGTCTTTGACCTTGACTTTGATGCTATTCTTGCTGCCATGTATGCTGTGACTATTAGTGATGAGGGTGACTGTTACCGGTGTTTTCCGCCCGACCCGGGCATTGAGACTGCTGCTCTAGGTACTGGTGAGGCTGCTGCTCTAGGTGCTAGCGAGGCTGCTGCTCTAGGTGCTCGTGCGTCTGCTCACTCAGGTGCTGGTGAGTCTGCTCTCTCAGGTACTTGCGTCGGCTTCGGCCTCCCACACCTTCACCCTTGACTCGGGGGCGTCTCGCTCCTTCTTTCGAGACCGCACCACACTCACGCCGCTTGGCCGGCCAGTTGCAGTCTCTCTGGCAGACCCCTCTGGGGGTCCTGTCCTTGCTCACTTCTCCACTGTCCTCCCGTGTCCGGCGGCCCCCTCTGGCACCCTGTCTGGTCTTTACCTCCCCTCGTTCTCTACGAACTTGGTGAGTGGTGCTGACCTACAGGATGCGGGGGTTCACCAGTTCACTCCTGCGAGTCAGCGGGTGACCCACTGCACGGACGCTCGGACAGGCCGACACCTGGCCACGTTTACACGTCGGCCGGGGTCGAGCCTGTACACACTGACCACTGCGTCTCCTCCAGTCACTGCGTCTGGTCAGGTAGCTGCGTCGGGTCAGGTGTTTGCTGCAGCGTCCAGGTCTGGTCCTGAGTCTGCCCCCTGTTCGTGTCGCCTCCTGTCGCACGAGACTCTCCTCTGGCACCACCGCCTTGGTCACCCCTCCCTGCTTCGTCTCCGAGGCATGGCCTCCCGTGTCCTTGTCTCTGGTCTTCCCCGGTCCCTCCCTCCCCTTCCTCCGGGGCCCGGCCCTACCTGCGTCCCTTGTGTCGAGGGGCGGCAGCGGGCTGCCCCTCACTCCTCCCAGTTTCCTCCGACAGAGGCCCCGCTGCAGACGCTTCACATGGACGTGTGGGGCCCGGCCCGAGTCCGTGGACAGGGTCACGAGCGCTACTTCCTGCTGGTGGTTGACGACTACTCGCGTTACACCACGGTCTTCCCCTTGCGCAGCAAGGGTGATGTCACTGAGGTGTTGATCGACTGGATCCGCGCAGCTCGTCTCCAGCTCAGGCAGAGCTTCGGCTCGGACTTTCCTGTTCTGCGTCTGCACTCTGACAGAGGTGGAGAGTTCTCCTCTGGCCTTCTGCGAGCCTACTGTCGTGCACGAGGCATCCGCCAGACCTTCACGCTTCCGGACTCTCCACAGCAAAATGGGATTGCTGAGCGCCGCATTGGCATGGTCATGGACGTCGCCCGTACGTCCATGATGCATGCGGCTGCCCCCCATTTTCTGTGGCCGTTTGCGGTTCGGTACGCGGCGCATCAGATCAACCTTCACCCCAGGGTCTCCATGCCGGAGACCTCCCCAGCTTTGCTGTGGACGGGGAAGGTTGGCGATGCGTCTGCGTTCCGTGTCTGGGGATCTCGGGCGTTTGTCCGCGACTTGTCTGCGGACAAGCTGTCCCCTCGTGCTGCTCCTTGCGTCTTCCTTGGCTTCCCCCCTGACGCGCCAGGGTGGCAGTTCTACCACCCCACCTCTCGCCGTGTTCTGTCCTCCCAGGACGTCACGTTTGACGAGTCGGTCCCCTACTACCGCCTCTTCCCCTACCGCACTCCGTCCCTCCCCCCGCCACCGCTCTTCCTTGTGCCAGGTCCCCCCCCGGTAGACCCCCTCCCCCCTCAGGGTCCTGCCCCTTCAGGTGTGTCCCAGGTAGACGCAGTCGAGCCTGTCGAGGTTACTGGTGACTCTGGTGCTGCTGAGGGTGCTGAGCCTGGGGGTGCTGACTCTGGGGGTGCTGAGCGTGTGGGTGCTACGCCTGGGGGTGCTGAGCCTGAGGGTGCTACTACTGGGGGTGCTGAGCCTGGGGGTGCTACTACTGGGGGTGCTGAGCCTGGGGGTGCTACGCCTGGGGGTGCTGAGCCTGGGGGTGCTACGCCTGGAGGTGCTGAGCCTGGGGGTGCGGAGCCTGAGGGAGCTGGGCCTGCTCGTGTGGCGTCTGGAGGTGCTGAGCCTGGAGGTTCTCCGGGTGCTTCGTCTCGGCGGGAGCCACTCTCTCCACAGGAGCTGCGAGAGTGGTTTGCCCGACGCTGGCGGCGTGCTGCTGGAGCTGGAGGTTCTTCGACTGCTGCGGGTGCTGGTGCCGCGGGTCCCGGAGGTGCTCGTACTGGGAGTACTGGAGCTGCTGGGCCTGCGGGTACGCCTGGAGCTGGAGCTGCTGAGGGTGTTGGCGCTGAGGCTACTGCTGTCGGTCCTGGAGGCGGTCCTACTGGGGGTGCTACTGGTGCTGCTGGAGGTACTGGAGCTGGAGGTGCTACTGGCGCTGGTGCTGCCGCTGGGGGTACTGGTGCTGTCCCTGCTGTGTCTGGAGTCGCCGCGCGGCCTCGGCCGTACTTCGTTCCGCTCCTTCAGCAGGTTCTTGGTCTCCCGCCTTCTACTGGTCCTCCTCCTCCCTTAGAGTGTCCACAGCCTGTCCCGTCCCAGTTACAGTTACAGTCGGCCTTCACACTGCCCGCTCCTTCTCCCTACACTGGTCCTACTGGAGGTCTGGCTGAGCGTCGTGAGCCTGCGTCTCGCCCTGCGTCGCCTGTCCGTCTTGCTCGCACTAGTGGCCGTGGTTCGCGTCAGCGTCCTCCTCCTGTCCCTGGCACGCACCGGATGTCTCTGCGTCCGTCCACTGCTCCTCTGCGTGCCCCTTTGCCTTCTCCTCCTGAGTCCTCTCTTCCTGCTCTTCCCGACCCGGAGTCGGACTCTCTTCGTGCTGCCAGTCCTACTGTCACGCGTCTCCTTGCTACTGTCGTCACAGACCCTTCCTTTGAGTCCACTGCTGCGTCTGCCCTAGTTGCTGAGCTCGTCGACTTTGCTGCTCGCTATCGTCTAGACTACGCTGCTAGTCTTGTCGTTGCGTCTGAGTCTGTCTGTCCTCTGTCCGTCGGGGGTGAGTGTGCCCTTGGCACGGACGTCCTTGAGGACAGGCAGGAGGAGTTCCAGTGTTTGGCTGCTGCTTCACCTCATCTCGTGTCCGTACTGCTTACCCCTGAGGGAGACCCGGATGCACTTGACATCCCGACTCCGCGCTCTTACGCGGAGGCGATAGAGGGTCCCTACTCCTCTCAGTGGCAGGCAGCTATGGACACAGAGATGGCTTCCTGGAAGTCCACAGGCACCTACGTTGACGAGGTTCCCCCGCCTGGGGCGAACATCGTCAGTGGCATGTGGATTTTCAGGGTGAAGCGACCGCCGGGTTCTCCGCCTATCTTCAAGGCACGTTACGTGGCTCGTGGCTTCAGTCAGCGGCAGGGAGTTGACTACTTTCAGACCTTCTCTCCCACCCCGAAGATGACCACTCTTCGGGTACTGCTGCACGTAGCTGCTCACCGTGACTACGAGCTACACTCTCTTGACTTCAGCACTGCTTTCTTGCAGGGCAGTCTGCACGAGGAGATCTGGCTGCGTCGCCCACCTGGCTTCACTGGGTCTTTTCCTCCTGGCACCCAGTGGAGCCTCCGGCGGCCAGTCTACGGTCTCCGCCAGGCACCGCGTGAGTGGCACGACACACTGAGGACTACACTTGCGGCTCTTGGGTTTGCTCCCTCTACTGCCGACCCGTCGCTGTTTCTGCGCACCGACACTTCTTTGCCGCCGTTCTACATCCTCGTGTACGTCGACGACTTGGCTTCGCCACAGCTGACACTGCTGGACTCGCCCACGTGAAGTCCGAGCTGCAGAAGAGACACACGTGCACAGACCTGGGTGAACTGCGCAGCTACCTTGGCTTGCAGATCACCCGGGACAGAGCACGCCGCACCATTACCCTGACTCAGTCACACATGGTGCAGCAGGTCCTTCAGCGCTTCGGCTTCACGTACTCCTCGCCTCAGGCCACTCCTCTGCCTACTCGCCACTCGCTCTCAGCTCTGCCTTCGGATGAGTCCGTAGAGTCGAGTGGCCCGTACCCAGAGCTTGTTGGCTGCCTCATGTACCTGATGACCTGCACACGACCTGACCTTGCATACCCTCTTAGCATTCTTGCACGCTATGTTGCTCCTGGGAGACACAGACCGGAGCACATGGCTGCAGCGAAGAGGGTGTTGCGCTACTTGTGCAGTACGTCGGGCATGGGGCTTGTGCTTGGAGGGCAGAGTCCAGTGGTCCTCACTGGGCACGCAGACGCTTCTTGGGCTGACGACCAGGCTACGCAGCGGTCGTCACAGGGTTACACCTTCAGCCTTGGTTCCGGCTCTGTTTCGTGGCGGGCTACCCGCTCGTCTTCTGTTCTCGGCTCCAGTTGTGAGGCTGAGATCTACGCCGGGGCCATGGCTGCACAGGAGCTTCGCTGGCTCACCTACCTCCTGACTGACCTCGGAGAGCCGCCTCGTTCTCCTCCAGTGCTGTACGTAGACAACAAGGCCATGCTGGCCTTGTGTCGAGAGCAGAGACTGGAGCACAGAACGAAGCACATTGCTCTCCGCTACTTCCTTGCTCGTGAGCTACAGCCGCGTGGTCAGCTGCGGCTTGCGTACGTGGCCTCTCAGGCCAACACTGCTGATATCTTCACCAAGGCACTTGCGCCTTGTGATCATCAGCGCTTCTGTACTCAGCTGGGTCTTGTGCCTACCTTGACTCACTTGCTCACCCCTTGACCTTGTTTGTACTGTTGCATATATATATACACCTGCTCTTGCTTGTCTAGCCTTATATATATATGTAATCCTGCATGTGAACTGGCCTTGTGGCCTTGAACTTGTGCTCGGAATGTGTGGTGACTTTGTGATCCACCCTGAGCTTGCTTTGCTGTGCTTGACTGGTCTTGTGACCCCTTGTTCTCCCCCACTTTGCCTATGGGGGTGTGTCAGATTTATATGACATAGCTACTGTAGGCTATAGTGGGGTAGCACATATGGGGTACAGTTTTCTAGGGTTTACATTTGTACCCAACTTTCCCTTAGTCCATCCATTCTCGTTTCTATTCTAACAGGCGCATGCTGTTCATCTGCACAACATGCTTTCTTCAAAGGCCCTGCCCGACAAAAACTCACCGTTCAAGGAGTGGACCGGCAAAAACCCTGACACGCGAATGCTTCGGGTTATTGGGTGCATGGTACAGTACCGTCCCCACACTGCCCGGACCGGAAAGTTTGAAGACCGCGCACGCTGGGGCATTCAAACCGGAATCGAATCTGAATACCACGCTTGGACCATCCTCGACTTCGCCACCCACCAGGTCACTCGTTCACGTGATTGCATCTTCTACGAAAGACTAACCCTGCCACTGTACCGACAGCACCACAATGCAAGAGACGCACCAGACAACATTTTCCAGGGACAGCACAGCTACGCAAGCGATGAGGACGAGGTTGACGCGGCAGGACAGCAGCCAGAGGAGACAACTGCAGGAGAAGCACCCTCCGTACCCGTTACAGAGGAATTCGGCACCACGCATTTCTTCCCGACCGATCCCGATCGACACGAAGCAGTACTGGCACAACACGATTGCGCAAGTGCAAAAATGCACTCACCCATGGACGAAGATCCCAACCGCAACTCCTCTCGCGACACCGTTCGCGAAATCCCTGGCGACGACGACGACGTGGTCGAAGTAACCAACGCAGCCGAGTCCAACCTCACCGGACTTCGCATCCTCGGTCTTGCCGTCGCCATCCGTGGTATCCAGCAGCTAGTTGAGCCTACCACCGTTCGCCAGGCTCTGAACGGACACGATGGCGAGAAGTGGAGAGCAGCCATGGCCGCAGAAGTTTCTGCACTCCAAAGGCGCAGAACCTGGAACCTGGTACCAAGACGACACGCAAAGGGAAGGAAGATTCTCACAGGGAAATGGGTTTTCAGGATCAAGACGCTTGCGGACGGCGCCGTCGACAAATATAAAGCACGCTGGGTAGTTCGCGGCTTTGAACAAACCCAATTCGTCGACTACAACAAGACTTTCGCACCTGTCGGACGGCACACCTCCGTGCGAATCCTTATCTGCGTCGCAGCCGTGAAGCAGCGCCCCCTCCGCCAGATCGACGTGTCCAATGCGTTCCTCTACGCGATCGTCGACGCAATCATCTACGTGGAGCAGCCACACGCCTTTGAAGAGGACGGTGATGCCGTATGCCTCCTCCAGAAATCCCTCTACAGGATCAAGCAGGCACCACGCTTGTGGCAGCAGTACCTCCACACCGTGCTCATCGAGCTCGGATTCCAGCAGCTTCCCCACGATCAGGGGATGTAACGCCTCGAGTCCCGCGGCAGCTTCATCCTGCTCGTCGCCTACGTGGATGACCTGCTCTACACCGGGGACAACTTGGAGCTGCTCGATCGCTTCGAGAACGACATCAAGCAGAAGCTCGAGGTGACGGTGAATCACAACGTCACTCAGTTTCTGGGCCTCAACGTGACGCAATCGGCCGACACGATTTATCTGTCTGCCGCGAAGTACGCCGAGACACTCGCTAAGAGATTCGGCATCGCTCCCATCGGCATCACAACTCCGTTCCACATCCCTCCTCCTAACCACGAGCCTGACACCACCCCACTATCCGGTGCCGACCATCGCCTCTACCCGCAGCAGCTCGGTTGTCTGCTCTTTGCCGCCGTCACGTGCCGCCCAGACCTGTCGTACGCCGCAAGCCAGCTCGCCCAGTACCTGCGCCGACCTGAAGGGGAGAATTTGGCGGACCTACGACACGCCCTACAGTACTTCATCTCTACGCCCGACGTCGGCCTTACCTATAAGGCGAACCTAACGGTTACTCTGCAGCTTACCGGCTACGTGGACGCTGACCACGCAGGAGACGCAGACAACAAAAGGTCCTACACGGGATTGATTTTCAAACTTGAACCTGCGGGAACCATCTCATGGAACTCACAGAAGCATGAACTCATCGCCCTTTCGTCAGCAGAAGCCGAGTTCATCGCAGCAAGCGCAGCAGTTCGCGAAGGACTCTACCTCACGGAGCTCCTACAGGAAACGAAGATGGCGATGAACGGGTCATTCAAGTTACTGTGCGACAACCAGAGCGCGATCAAGATCGCGAACAAGCCCAGCTTCGTCAACCGCACGAAACACATCGCCCTGCGTTACTTCTTCGTCAAAGACGAAATCGACAAAGGGAAGGTCCAGCTCACCTACTGCCCAACTGGCGAGATGGCATCTGACTTTCTGACGAAGAAACTGCCACGTCAGAAGTTCCAGTACTGCGCGGACCTGTGCGGAGTCATCAGGAAGAGCCACGTGGTGCACCTCCAGGAATGAAGGGGAGTAAGCGAGAATTAAATCTAGCATTCCCGAAGGTGCAGCTGTATCGCACCAGCTACTACCGAAGCAGCAACAGCAACAGTATCGGATCAGCCCATACAGGGCAGGAAGTCGCAAAGGTCAACTGTCGCGACTGTTGACCATCTGGACCGAACGGTTTCATGCGAGGAATGGCAACAGGCGTAACTGTCTGTACAGTTACATGCAGCGACCCGATAAACAGGAGAAGAGCAAGAGTCAGGGTTACTGTAGAAATGCCTGTAAAACAATTATAATAAGGGAATGTACCCCTTAGAGTACATGGCTAGCTAGATCTATTTATTGTTTGTGATTTTCTCTTTTAATCAATCTTGTCATCTACATTCACTATGCACAAGGTTCCCACCACTACCAAACACTTCCGCTACCAATCTCTAAGGCAACCTATCCTATCCAAGATCCTTATTCTAACAAAGTATAAATTTGACTAGGTTCTTGTACATTCTTTGTTTGGTTCCTCTTTCAAATATAGATTATTTCAACTCAACACATTATGCTTGAACTATTCGTGATACAAATGATGTCTCAAACATTATACAACAGAGAGTGCAGTGATTTTGGATCCTAAACTACTGCAGAATGATGAAAAAAATACATAGTCCAATGCCACAATATTGTGTCAAATTATATTTATATATTTGTTAAGTTGTTATGCTACAGTGATGTTCTCAGTATAGGGTACATAGTTCTCTCGACATCCTTTTACCCCACTCCTTACTAGTATCGGCATTCCATTTACTATCTGAGATAATATCAGAGCCCCATTTTCTTTGGCCCCGCGGTTCGCTACGCCACCCACCAGCTGAACCTCTGGCCGCGTGTCTCTCGCCCGGAGGTGGCCATAGGTTTCACTGACCTGTCTCTGGACTGGGTCCCCTGGTGTTGCATTGGACTTTCGTTTATTGGGCTGCCTTGCACTTGTCCGCGATAACTCTGCGGACAAGCTCTCGGCTCGCACCCTTCCATGTGTCTTCCTTGGTTTCCCGGTGGACACCCCTGACTTCACGTTTTTTTACCACCCGCCCCTCCACCGGTTTCCCGACTTCCGTGACGTCCGCTTTGACGAGTCTGTGTCCTACTACGCCCGCTACCCCCACCGAGGTCTCCCGGTTCCTGCCCTCCCCTTTTCCTCGCCCCTACTCCTCCTGCTCCCGCTCCTCCGGTACACCCACCCCACCCAGGTCCTGCCCCGTCAGGTGTGTCCCACGCTACCTCACTCCCCTCGGTAGCACGTCAGGTGCCGTCATTCCTCACTGTCGTCCCCACAGTCACCGCAGCAGCCTTTGGCACTACCGCGACCGGTTGCAGTGGACTCTTGGGGTGTTGGTGTTGGAGGCACTGGTGCTGGAGGTGCTAGCGCTGGAGGTGCAAAGTCTGGGGGTGATGGAGCTGGAGGTGCTGACGTTGGAGGTGCTGGTTCTGTGGGTGCTGGTGCTGGAGGCACTGGCTCTGTGGCGCCTGGTCAGCCTCCCCACCGTTACCCGACACGCCACCAGCGTCTTCGGCAGATGGAGTGAGAGGAGCTGGAGCGGTTGGCGCAGGAGCGGCTAGAGCTGGAGCAGCAGCTGCAGCAGCCGCCACTGTTACTGCAAATGTTCCCACCTGTGAGTGGCCATCGGGCCCTTGTTCTCCCTTCCTCTCTTCCGGACCGCTCACCGCCTCCTACTGCACACGGTCTCCTTCCTTCGGACTCTTCCTCGACTGTTTTCTCTCCTCCTCAATCACAGCCGTCACCTCCTGTTGTCCCGCACACTTGGACCACTCGTTGAATCTCGCATGCTCGTCCCTCGTCTCATGTTGACGACCTCCGTACTGCTTTGTTTCGTTCGAGTCCTCCTTGTTCTCCGCCTCAGTCTGTTCTCCCTCACCTCCTGCGTCGTCTCTTACTGTCTCCTCTCACCCATCTCTGACTACTACCGTACTGCTCGTCCAGTTGTCACACGTGTCCCCGCCTCCCTTGTCATGGACCCTCGAGCCTCTCCGTCGTCTGTCTCGGCTCTTGTTGCCGCTGTCACTGACTTTGCCGCCACCCGCCGCCTTGACTACCCCACCCATGTGGTGGCTGCTCCTCCTACCCGTCCTCTGTCAGCCGTGGATGAGTCTGCCCTAGGCTGTGACGTCCTAGAGGACAGGCATTTTGAGTTGGAGTTCTTGGCAGCAGCTTCTCCCCATCCGTATGCAATGTTGCTAGCCCCTGAGGGAGACCCCGACGCCCTTGACATACCGACTCCTCGCACTTACCGTAAGGCAGTGTCAGGGCAGTGGGCCTCTCAGTGGATAGCAGCCATGAACTCAGAGATGACGTCTTGGAGATGCACAGGCACGTACGTTGACGCAGTTCCCCCCCTTCACGTTGCAGCTCAGCGAGGCTACGAGCTGCACACACTGGACTTCTCTACTTCCTTTCTCTAGGGCAGCCTGCACGAGGAGATCTGGCTACGCCGTCCTCTTTGCTTCACCGGTACTTTCCCGCCTGGAACCCAGTGGAGCCTGAGATGACCAGTCTACGGACTGCGCTAGGCACCTCGTAAGTGGCACGACACCATGCGCACCACTCTTGCTTCCATCGGGTTCCGCCCTACTATCGCCGACCCGTCACTGTTCGTCCGTTCTAGGCCCACCCGTTTCTTCGTCCTCGTCTACGTCGACGACTTGGTCTTCGCTACAGCGGACAGGGCTGCGCTGGCTTTCGTAAAGTCCGAACTGCAGAAGAGACACACGTGCACTGACCTTGGTGAACTGCGTCGCTACCTTGGCCTGCAGATCACCAGGGATATAACTGCTCGCACAATCACACTTACTCAGTCACACATGGTGCAGCAGGTCCTTCAGCGGTTCGAGCTTCAGTTCTCCACCACACTGCCCACTCCTCTTGCCGTTGACCACAGACTCGCCACTCCTCTTCTTGACGAGCCCTTTGAGTCTAGTGGTCCCTACGCAGAGCTTGTGGGTTGCCTCATGTACCTGATGACCTGTACTCGTCCAGACCTCGCTTGTCCTCCAGTATATCGTCTAAGTAGACGATCACGCACTTATTTAAGAGCGGTCGAAACGCCTCGTTCATGGTCATTTGAAAAGTGGCGGGGCGTGCAGAATGGCCAAATGGCATCACGGTGTATTCGAAAGAAGCGCGTGCGAAAGGCGGGTTTTGGGCAGTCGGGTGGGTTGACGCGGATCTGATGGTAACCTCCCCGAAGGTAGATCTTCGAGAAGACGCGGGCTGTGCGAACTTGGTCGATGAGTTCGTCGCCTCGCGGGATGGAGTATCGTGATTTGATCGTAACCCTGTTCAGTGCGTGGTAGTCAATGCACATGCAAAATCCCTCGTCCTTCTTCGGTGTGAACAGAATCGGTGCTGCGAAAGGTGACGAGCTCGGACGAATGATTTTTTTATCGAGGAGGTAGTCCAGCTGCTTCCGCAGTTCATCCAGTTTGGGTTGGGTCAGTTGGAACTGTCGTTGTACTGTCGGTTGTGCCCCCGGTTCTAGTTCTATGCTGTGGTCGTGCGGTAGCTGAGGTGGCAATCCCTCCGATAGGTCATCCGGAATATCTCACTGTACTGCTTCAGTAGCGCTGGCAGGTCATCCGGTATGTCGGCGAGCAGTTTCTGTAGGTCGATCGGTTTGTCTGCTGCCTCGGCTTCCCGGACGTCAACCGCGTACATGCCAGCTCTTGCCGCTACGGCGCGTTTCATCGTGATGGCGTTGACCCGAACCGACAAAGACTCAGGCGAGCTCCAGCGAGGTAGGGCGACGTTGTTACCGTTGACTCGCACAGTGCAGTCGCGCGTCGTCCAGTCTATCAGTGGGTTGTGTCATCGCAGCCTATCACGGCCGAGTAAAATGTCGGTCCCGTCGAGGGTCGTGGCTAACATTTCCTGGGTGAAATTGAAGTTACCCCTGCAGCAAATCCGAACTCGGTCCACGCGTTCCCGTATCGCCAGTGGCGTGCCGTCGATCAGTCGTGCGTCGATCTCAGGTAAGCACCGGTCCAATGTCAGTTTAAGTCTCCGTGCAGTGGCGGTATTTATTAAGCTGTGGCTAGCCACCCGTCTACGAAGATTTTAACTAAGTCGGTGTGAATCTTCCCACTAAGCAGTATGAGACTGTCTACCGTTGAACCCTCCTTGTTCAGCCGGGTGTGGTCGACTGCATGAATCGGTACTGTCACTCGGTGAGGGCCGGTTGGGTCGGGCGAGCAGCGTGACCTGTCAGTAGAGGGCCTGTCTGCTACTGACTCCCAGCGTTTCCCTGCTGCTTGGTCTGTTTTTGCTGCTCTGCTCCTTCTTTTCCCTTAGCTTCCGGGCATTCGCTTTTGCGGTGCCCCGTCCGATTCAACGCGCCCTTTGAATGGTGCGGCAGCGGCATTCGCGGCGATGGCGCGTACCGTGGCGTCCTCGTTCGTTCCCCGAGGCCAGTGTCCCCAGTTGCTGCTGCTGTTGTAGGACCCCGTTCTCAGTCGGCGGAGAAAATCAAGTTTCTCGGCCATGGCGAGAATTTCGTTGAATTCCTGACGCCGCGAAGCAGGATTTCTTGCGCGATTTCGTGTTTCAGTCCGCCGACATAGCGATCGATGAGCTCGGCTTCATGCATGTATCCCACCGCCAGGAAGTATAGTCTTGAACGGAACCGAGCTGTCGCCAAGTGCGGAGCTCATGACGCGCAGAAATCGACGCCGCGATTGTCTCAAATCTCCCGCGAAGACATGCACACCACGCGTCCCACCTGCGATACTGGGCTACCTCCACAAAATACGACGGCGCCCAGGGTCCAGTTGGTCCTTCCCGTGGCGGTATAGCCTCTTAGTCGCTCGGTTTCGTGACGATGACGCGCCACCAATCCATGGCGGGTCCTCGCAGCTCTGATACCAAGTGTTACGGGTGCAATGTATCGAGGAAGAGAGGATTGCACTAAGTTGGCAAATGAGTACAAGTATGAGTGAAGGCATGAGTGAGCGGTAAGCGAAACATGCAAATGGTAACGCGGTGCGTGCGAGCTAGCTATTGCGATGCTGGCATCGAGGTTCGGGCTAGCCCCGATGCGTAGGCCAACTTGGGCCAGACCAGCGATGCATGGTTTGGCAATTGTAGCGCGCGAAGGCGGCGAAACACCGTTGTCAGTAACGAGCGAAGAAACGGTCGGTCCTGTACGCGATGTTGGGATGCGCGTAAAGGAATGTCGAAAAAATCCTTACAGGGATCAACACCATTGGAATAGTACAGTTCTACCTTAAATACAAACTGAGAAGAAACAAGGAATGAATGAACTATGAATGAATTGGGTACAAGTACTAACCCTAATTGGGTTGTACCCCTTATGGGTTACCCCACTATAGCCTACACAATATGCATGAGCTATAATATTCTGACACACCCCCATAGGCAAAGTGGGGGAGAACAAGGGGTCACAAGACCAGTCAAGCAAAGTAAAGCAAAGCAAGCTCAGGGTGGATCACAAAGTCACCACACATTCCGATCACAAGTTCAAGGCCACAAGGTCAGTTCACATGCAGGAGTACATATATATATAAAGGCTAGACAAGCAAGAGCAGGTATATATATATGTAACAGCACAAGCAAGGTCAAGAGGTGAGCAAGTGAGGCAAGGTAGGCACAAGGCCCAGCTGAGTACAGAAGCGCTGATGGTCACAAGGCGCAAGCGCCTTGGTGAAGATATCAGCAGTGTTGGCCTCAGAGGCCACGTACGCAAGACGAAGCTGACCACGCTGCTGCAGCTCACGAGCAAGAAAGTAGCGGAGAGCAATGTGCTTCGTTCTGTGCTCCAGTCGCTGCTCCCGACACAAGGCCAGCATGGCCTTGTTGTCTACGTACAGCACTGGAGGAGAACGAGGCAGCTCTCCGAGGTCAGTCAGCAGGTAGGTGAGCCAGCGAAGCTCCTGTGCAGCCATGGCTCCTGCGTAGATCTCAGCCTCACAACTGGAGCCGAGAACAGAAGACGAGCGGGTAGCCCGCCACGAAACAGAGCCAGAACCAAGGCTGAAGGTGTAACCCTGTGACGACCGCTGCGTAGCCTGGTCGTCAGCCCAAGAAGCGTCTGCGTGCCCAGTAAGGACCACTGGACTCTGCCCTCCAAGCACAAGCCCCATGCCCGACGTACTGCACAAGTAGCGCAACACCCTCTTCGCTGCAGCCATGTGCTCCGGTCTGTGTCTCCCAGGAGCAACATAGCGTGCAAGAATGCTAAGAGGGTATGCAAGGTCAGGTCGTGTGCAGGTCATCAGGTACATGAGGCAGCCAACAAGCTCTAGGTACGGGCCACTCGACTCTACGGACTCATCCGAAGGCAGAGCTGAGAGCGAGTGGCGAGTAGGCAGAGGAGTGGCCTGAGGCGAGGAGTACGTGAAGCCGAAGCGCTGAAGGACCTGCTGCACCATGTGTGACTGAGTCAGGGTAATGGTGCGGCGTGCTTTGTCCCGAGTGATCTGCAAGCCAAGGTAGCTGCGCAGTTCACCCAGGTCAGTGCACGTGTGTCTCTTCTGCAGCTCGGACTTCACGTGGGCTAGTCCAGCAGTGTCAGCTGTGGCAAAGACCAAGTCGTCGACGTACACGAGGATGTAGAACGGCGGCAAAGAAGTGTCGGTGCGCAGAAACAGCGACGGGTCGGCAGTAGAGGGAGCAAACCCAAGAGCCGCAAGTGTAGTCCTCAGTGTGTCGTGCCATTCACGCGGTGCCTGGCGGAGACCGTAGACTGGCCGCCGTAGGCTCCACTGGGTGCCAGGAGGAAAAGACCCAGTGAAGCCAGGTGGGCGACGCAGCCAGATCTCCTCGTGCAGGCTGCCCTGCAAGAAAGCAGTGCTGAAGTCAAGAGAGTGTAGCTCGTAGTCACGGTGAGCAGCTACGTGCAGCAGTACCCGAAGAGTGGTCATCTTCGGGGTGGGAGAGAAGGTCTGAAAGTAGTCAACTCCCTGCCGCTGACTGAAGCCACGAGCCACGTAACGCGCCTTGAAGACAGGCGGAGAACCCGGCGGTCGCTTCACCCTGAAAATCCACATGCCACTGACGATGTTCGCCCCAGGAGGGGGAACAGCGTCAACGTAGGTGCCTGTGGACTTCCAGGAAGCCATCTCTGCGTCCATAGCTGCCTGCCACTGAGAGGAGTAGGGACCCTCTATCGCCTCCGCGTAAGAGCGCGGAGTCGGGATGTCAAGTGCATCCGGGTCTCCCTCAGGGGTAAGCAGTACGGACACGAGATGAGGTGAAGCAGCGGCCAAGCACTAGAACTCCTCCTGCCTGTCCTCAAGGACGTCCGTGCCAAGGGCACACTCACCCCCGACGGACGGAGGACAGACAGACTCAGACTCAGCAACAAGACTGGCGACGTAGTCTAGGCGACAGCGAGCAGCAAAGTCGACGAGCTCAGCAACTAGAGCAGACGCAGCAGTGGACTCAAAGGAAGGGTCAGTGACAACAGTAGCAAGGAGACGCGTGACAGTAGGACTGGTAGCACGAAGAGAGTCCGACTCCGGGTCGGCAAGAGCAGGAAGAGAAGACTCAGGAGGAGAAGGCAAAGGGGCACGCAGAGGAGCAGTGGACGGACGCAGAGACATCCGGTGCGTGCCAGGGACAGGAGGAGGACGCTGACGCAAACCGCGACCACTAGTGCGAGCAGCACGGACAGGCGACGCAGGGCGAGACGCAGGCTCACGACGCTCAGCAAGACCTCCAGTAGGACCAGTGTAGGGAGACGGAGCAGGCAGTGGGGAGGCCGGTTGTAACTGTAACTGCGACGGGACAGGCTGTGGACACTCTAAGGGAGGAGGAGGACCAGTAGAAGGCGGGAGACCAAGAACCTGCTGAAGGAGCGGAACGAAGTACGGCCGAGGCCGCGCGGCGACTCCAGACACAGGAGGGACAGCACCAGCACCCCCAGCGGCAGCACCAGCACCAGTAGCAGCTCCAGCTCCAGAACCCCCAGCAGCACCAGTAGTACCCCCAGCAGGACCGCCTCCAGGACCGACAGCAGTAGCCTCCGCGCCAACACCCGCAGCAACTCCAGCTCCAGAAGTACCCGCAGGTCCAGCAGCTCCAGTACTCCCAGTACGAGCACCTCCGGGACCCGTGGCACCAGCTCTCTCAGCAGCAACAGAACCTCCAGTACCCGCAGCACCTCCAGCTCCAGCAGCTCGCCTCCAGCGCCGGGCAAACCACTCACGCAGCTCCTGGGGAGAGAGTGGCTCCCGGCGAGAAGGAGCACCCGGAGAACCGCCAGGCACAGCACCACCAGGCGTAGCACCCCCAGGCTCAGCACCTCCAGGCGTAGTCCCCCCAGGCTCAGCACCCCCAGACGCAGCACCCCCAGGCTCAGCACCTCCAGGCGTAGCACCCCCAGGCTCAGCACCCCCAGACGCAGCACCCCCAGGCTCAGCACCCCCAGTCGTAGTACCCACACGCTCAGCACCCCCAGAGTCAGCACCCACACGCTCAGCACCCCCAGAGTCAGCACCCCCAGGCTCAGCACCCTCAGCAGCACCAGAGTCACCAGCGACCTCGACAGGCTCAACAGCGTCTACCTGGGACACACCTGAAGGGGCAGGACCCTGAGGGGGGAGGGGGTCTACCGGGGGGGGACCTGGTACAAGGAAGAGCGGTGGCGGGGGGAGGGACGGAGTGCGGTAGGGGAAGAGGCGGTAGTAGGGGACCGACTCGTCGAACGTGACGTCCTGGGAGGACAGAACACGGCGAGAGGTGGGGTGGTAGAACTGCCACCCTGGGGCGTCAGGGGGGAAACCCAGAAAGACGCAAGGAGCAGCACGAGGGGACAGTTTGTCCGCAGACAAGTCGCGGACAAACGCCCGAGATCCCCAGACACGGAACGCAGACGCATCGCCAACCTTCCCCGTCCACAGCAAGGCTGGGGAGGTCTCCGGCATGGAGACCCTGGGCTGAAGGTTGATCTGATGCGCCGCGTACCGAACCGCAAACGGCCACAGAAAATGGGGGGCAGCCGCATGCATCATGGACGTACGGGCGACGTCCATGACCATGCCAATGCGGCGCTCAGCAATCCCATTTTGCTGTGGAGATTCCGGAAGCGTGAAGGTCTGGCGGATGCCTCGTGCACGACAGTAGGCTCGCAGAAGGCCAGAGGAGAACTCTCCGCCTCTGTCAGAGTTCAGACGCAGAACAGGAAAGTCCGAGCCGAAGCTCTGCCTGAGCTGGAGACGAGCTGCGCGGATCCAGTCGATCAACACCTCAGTGACATCACCCTTGCTGCGCAAGGGGAAGACTGTGGTGTAACGCGAGTAGTCGTCAACCACCAGCAGGAAGTAGCGCTCGTGACCCTGTCCACGGACGCGGGCCGGGCCCCACACGTCCATGTGAAGCGTCTGCAGCGGGGCCTCTGTCGGAGGAAACTGGGAGGAGTGAGGGGTAGCCCGCTGTCGTCCCTCGACACAGGGGACGCAGGTAGGGCCCGGCCCCGGAGGAAGTGGAGGGAGGGACCGGGGAAGACCAGAGACAAGGACACGGGAGGCCATGCTCCGGAGACGAAGCAGGGAGGGGTGACCAAGGCGGTGGTGCCAGAGGAGAGTCTCGTGAGACAGGAGGCGACACGAGCAGGGGGCAGACTCAGGACCAGACCTGGACGCTGCAGCAAACACCTGACCCGACGCAGCTACCTGACCAGACGCAGGGACTGGGGGAGACGCAGTGGTCAGTGTGTACAGGCTCGACCCCGGCCGACGTGTAAACGTGGCCAGGTGTCGGCCTGTCCGAGCGTCCGTGCAGTGGGTCACCCGCTGACTCGCAGGGGTGAACTGGTGAACCCCCGCATCCTGTAGGTCAGCACCACTCACCAAGTTCGTAGAGAACGAGGGGAGGTAAAGACCAGACAGGGTGCCAGAGGGGGCCGCCGGACACGGGAGGACAGTGGAGAAGTGAGCAAGGACAGGACCCCCAGAGGGGTCTGCCAGAGAGACCGCAACTGGCCGGCGAAGCGGCGTGAGTGTGGTGCGGTCTCGAAAGAAGGAGCGAGAAGCCCCCGAGTCAAGGGTGAAGGTGTGGGAGGCCGAAGCCGACGCAGAACCTGAGAGAGCAGACTCACCAGTACCTGAGGGAGCAGACGCCCCTGGAGCAGCAGCCTCGCTAGCACCTAGAGCAGCAGCCTCACCAGTACCTAGAGCAGCAGTCTCAATGCCCGGGTCGGGCGGAAAACACCGGTAACAGTCACCCTCATCACTAATAGTCACAGTATACATGGCAGCAAGAATAGCATCAAAGTCAAGGTCAAAGACAGCTACACCCGCCCTAGACAGCTCACCCCAGCGGGGGATCTCAGTGGCCTCAGGGAACTGGTGACGCCAAGCGACCGTCAGGCGGCCAAAGCAGCGCTGGGTGGAGTGCGCACCCCCGCACTGCTCACCCGCGCGGTCGCCGGTGCGCAGGACGTAGGTGCACGGACCAGTACCCCCACCCCTCTGGCGTGCAGTGTACCACTCACGGAGCTGCTGAGGGGAGGGGACGTCACGAGTGCGCTGCTGCTGCTGCTGCTGCTGCTGCTGGCGCTGACCACCACCGGAGCCGACCCTCTGCGCAGCGCCACCCCGACCAGCTCCACCTCCTCCGCCGCCTCCTCCTCCACCGCCGCCACCTCCGCTCCCTCCGCCACCGCCGCTGCCGCCTGCGCCTCCACTGCCGCCACCTACACCTCCACCCCCGCCACCACCCCCACCGCCACCCTCACCTCCTCCACCGCCTCCACCGCCGCCTCCACCGCCCCCGCTAGCTCCTCCAGCGCCCCTGCCCCCCTTGCCCTTGCCAGGGCGGCGTCTCCCGCTAGGGGTAGACGCTGCCCCAACCGACTCCAAACCAGCGAGGTCGGCCGCAGCAACAGAGGCAACAGAGGGCAAAAGAGGGGAGGGGGAACACCCCTCAAAGATGGGGGTGCGAGGGTCACCACGAGAGGCTCCTACAGCGACTATGCTCTTTTCTGCTGCTAGGAGGGCCTTCTCGAGGAGGTCAACGGTGAGAGTGGTGGGGCAAACCGAGAGGAAGTGGTCCCTGACTACGCGAAGGGAGTCAGGGAGACGGGTGACTATGTAGTAGAGGGTGATGTACATGGGGGGGGGGTTCTTGGCGCAGAACTCAGCAGGAAGCGCAGCGCGGTAGCGAGTGTCACTAGTGCGGAGGTGCGTAATGAGGTCAGCGACTGTGGGAAAGGCAGCAAGGTCAGGGAAGAGGTACGGTAGCATGAGGCGGCTCAGTGCAGCAGTGGCAGGGGAGGAGTAGCGTGCAACTACAGCGTCGTACAAGGTCTGAGCACTCTTGTACTGGCTAAAGTGCGCACGCTCAGAGGTAGGTAGGTGGCGACGCACAGCAAGACGTGCAGCAGCATCGCGCGTGGCCCACTGTGAGCGAACAGTGGCGTCAGCATCAGCAGAGGGGGCAGGAGAGGCACCAGAAGTGAGGTCAAAGAGGGAGAGGCCGTCTGCCCTATCGCACTGTAAGAAAAGCTGCAGGTCATCTATCCAGACTTCAAAGTCAATGGCCCGACCCTCAGCGTCAAAAGCGAGGACACTAGGGGTAGCCATGACAGCAGTAGACTAGCAGTGCAAACAGTAGGGTGAGGGCAGTGCTGTGAGAGAGGCGCTGCTCTTACCGGACAGGGCGGCTCGGGCGGCTCGGCTGCAGGGCGGCTCGGCGACTCGACGGCTGGGCGGCTCGGCTGCTGGGCGGCTCGGCTGCTCGGCTGCTGGGCGGCTCGGCTGCTGGGCGGCTCGGCGGCTGGGCGGCTCGGCTGCTGGGCGGCTCGGCTGCTGGGCGTATCGGCGGCTGGGCGGCTCGGCTGCTGGGCGGCTCGGCTGCTGGGCGGCTCGGCGGCTGGGCGGCTCGGTTGCTGGGTGGCTCGGCGGCTCAGCGGCTGGGCTGCTCGGTTGCCGGGCGGCTCGGCGGCTGGGCTGCTCGTAGGAGTAGGCGTGGGGGCCGTAGGAGCAGGCGCCGGGGCCGTAGGAGCAGGGGTCGGGGCCGCTAGGGCGGCGGATCGGGGCCGCGAGGGCGGCGGATCGGGGCCGCGAGGGCGGCGGAGTAGGGGCCGCGAGGGCGGCGGAGTAGGGGCCGCGAGGGCGGCGGATCGGGGCCGTGAGGGCGGCGGATCGGGGCCGCGAGGGCGGCGGAGTAGGGGCCGCGAGGGCGGCGGATCGGGGCCGCGAAGGGCGGCGGATCGGGGCCGCGAGGGCGGCGGAGCGGGGCCGCGAGGGCGGCGGATCGGGGCCGCGAGGGCGGCGGATCGGGGCCGCGAGAGCGGCGGAGTAGGGGCCGCGAAGGGCGGCGGAGTAGGGGGGGGGGGGGGGGGGGGGGGGGGGGGGGGGGGGGCGCGAGGGCGGCGGATCGGGGCCGCGAAGGGAGGCGGCCGGCGCCGCGAGGGTGGGGCCGCGGGGTCGCTAGGGTAGGGCGACAGAGCCGCGAGGGCGGCTCGAAGGGGCCGCGAGGGCGGCGCGAAGGGGCCGCTAGGGCGGCGCGAGAGAGGGGAGCGCGACTCGGGCAGGGGCTGAGTGCGCTCCGGGCAGGAAAAAAAAAACGGTGGGCCCTAGGAACAGTTCCCACGAGGGAACCTGCTCGATACCATGAGAAGAAACAAGGATTGAATGAACTATGAATGAATTGGGTACAAGTACTAACCCTAATTGGGTTGTACCCCTTATGGGTTACCCCACTATAGCCTACACAATATGCATGAGCTATAATATTCTGACACAAACCATATTCCGATTCTACGGACTCATAACAGTACCTTAGCATCTACAGCTATGCCAGGGCTTTGTTTGAAAAAAAAAAACAAATATCCAGCACAACCTTTCCATTACTGTATTTAATATCTATTCAAACTCAGCCTCGTCGTCGAAGGAAAGCAGTGAGCCAGCCCCTTTTTGTGTTGTCCCCTGCCCTCCACTCGCCTTCTTTTGGTTCCTCCCACTCTGCAGGAAACCACGAGAGCAGTGAGTAGTGGCAGTGTGCCAAGAGAAGTGCAATTCGAGGGGACGTGGCAAATGTGCTGGCAAGTCTGTGAGCAAGCGTGTGAGTAATTGTAGTGATAAGTGTGTGGGCAAGTGTGAAGGGAGGTCAGTGAACTAGTGTGTTGCCAAACGTGTTGGCACATGTGTGAGCAGTTGCACAGACACATGTGTTATCCCCCTAACCAGCACATCCTCCCCTCCCATCCCACTCACCAGCACATCCCCCCCTCCACCGTCCCCCTCCTCACCAGCACATCTCCCCCCCCACCGTCCCCCTCCTCACCAGCGCATCTCCCCCCCCCCTCACCCTCCTTACCAGACCATCCGCTGCTTTCAAACCCATCCTTACCGGGTGTGACAAGTCTGTTTTTTAGTCGACTCAAAAATAGACTCACAGCAAATCCCCCCCATCCCTCACCCTCCTTACCAGAGCATCCCCTGCTTTCCCCCCCAAGCCTTACCGGTGCATCTCCCTCCTTCCCCTCCCCTTTCGTGCCTCCCTCTGCTGCTTTCCGCTTGCGAAACGTGTGCTTCCCGGTCTTGGCCTCTTTCTCATCCTCCTGCTGCCACCTCTCCCGTGCCTGCCAGTGAGAAATGACAGTTTAATGATGCGATGTGTCAACAATGTGACCGTTAACCTGTTATGTTTCATGCAAAGCATGTGTCTCCCTGTCTTCCCCTCCTTCTCATCCTCCTGGTGCTGCCTCTCCCGCGTCTGCCAGTGTGGAAATGACAGTTCAATAACGTGATGGGTAAAGAATGTGCCCGTAAACCTGTTATGTTCACGCAAAGTGTGTGCTTCCCAGTCCTGGCCTCCTTTTCATCCTCCTGCTGCTGCCACTCCCGTGCCTGGTGTGGTAACACACAACACAAGTGGCAGTTACACATATGAAATCGTCACATGGGATTCAATGTTACACACACTCTATGTGTTACATTCTCAGCATTCGAAACGTGTGCTTCCCTGTCTTCGCCTCCTTCTCATCCTCCTGCTGCTGCCTCTCCCACAACTGCAAGTGGGAAATGATAATACCACCAGTTTATTCGGGTCCAATACGAGTCGAATTCTGTCGAATACGAGCGAATACGAGTCGAATATCGAGTACTACCTCACCAGTCTTATTGACTTGTGTGAACGCAATATGAACCTAGATTTTCGAGCTCTGGACAGGTCAAGAGGTTCCATGCACTCTCTGGCATACGTGGTCAACTCTAGCCTGAAACACGCGATACTTAGATCTGCCTAAGTGCGAATGTGATTTCCGACTTTTGCATTCTGATTTGCTGGTCTGTTTGCCCAGAAAAAAACTACCAATGTAATTGTGTTGTTTGTTGTCAAGAGTGTATTTAGGGCATATCGAGACTCGAAATTGGCATAAAGTCAGCTTCCAAATGAATGACTGAGAGTTGCGTAGTGAGCGCGGTACACGAATTGAACGTGCGTGTATTTGTGGGCCCCCTGACAATGATCCTTGTATTTGGTGCATTGGGGGGCAGGGATGCTTTATTCGAGTACTCGTCGAGTACACGAGTACTTGACCCCTGAATACTCGCCCTCTCGAGTACTTGCGAGTCGAGTATTTGCCCTTTTTCTCAAGTAATCGCTTTGACTAGTATTTGCCGAATACCTCGAGTTTTGAGTAGTGACCGAGTACTAGATTTTCACCCTTACTAAGAAGTGGGAAATTATAGAAGATGTGAAGGCTCATCAGCGTGACAGTTTCAACAAGGTGTTATTTTGAGGCGCCTCAAAACTCGCCTCAATTCGATCAGTTGCTTACTTTTGCCAAGTCCGGTCCAGACTCGGTTTTTTGCAGTCCTCAAACTCGCGTGTGACTATAAACCGAGTTCACTTTTGAATCGACTCAATAGTCAATGATGGCTGCTTACCTGTTGCAGTCCTTGCTTGCACCTATTCTCTGCAGGTTGTCTGCTCTGTCAACGATGGCTGCTTACCTGTTGCAGTCCTTGCTTGCACCTGTTCTCTGCAGGTTGTCTGCTCTGTCAACGATGGCTGCTTACCTGTTGCAGTCCTTGCTTGCACCTATTCTCTGCAGGTTGTCTGCTCTGTCAACGATGGTTGCTTACCTGTTTTGAAGCGCCTCAGACTTGTCTCACTTCTGACTGCTACTCACCTGTTGCAGGCCTTGCTTGCACACGGTGCTGAGTGGGTCACACTTCAGCCCCTTCTCTTATGCTGCTGCTGCCTGCAGTGATTTACAAGCAGGGAGAGAGAGGAGAGGGGGTGAATGCAGTTTAGCCGAAACAATTTGTACAGTTAAAATCGTTCATCTCTCGATCCAATTCACCAGTACAGTTTCAATCCACCTCTTTCGGTAGAGTTTCAAGTCACCTCACTCAGCAGTTTCAATACACCAGGGTTTAGAGTTTCCACACTCCTCCTAGTACAGTTTCATCTAACCTCTATGTACAGTTTAGTACACCACTGCAATACAGATTTACAACTTCAAATCCTCTCGCGATACTGTTTCATCTCACATGTACATACTGTTTCATCTCATGTCTACATACAGTTTCACCTCACCTCAACACACTGTTTCATCTCACCTCCACGTACAGTTTCATCTCACCTCTACATACTGTTTCATCCTATAATGCGCCACTTCAATGCGAAAGTACATTGTCAACTCCTCTCACACGTACAGTTTCATCTCACAAGTACAGTTTCATCTCACAAGTACCGTTTCATCTCACAAGTACAGTTTCGTCTCACCTCTACATACTGTTTCATCCCATAATGCGCCACTGCAATGCGTGAGTACGCCTTGGCCCACCGCGGCTGCAGCTGCAGCGCCTGAACAAGGGGGTGGAAAGAGGTCAAAAGGGGTGCAGACGAGTGACCAAAGGGGAGATGAATGAAGGGAATGGGAGAGGAAAGGGATAAGAAGGAAGGGATATATGCTGCACTGCAACGCGTGAGTACGCCTTGGCCCACCGCGGCTGCAGCTGCAGCGCCTGCAGAAACAGCGGAAAGCGGTGGAAAGGGGTGCAGACGAGTGATAAGAATGAAAATGAGTCTCACTGCAACGCGCGAGTACGCCTTGGCCCACCGCGGCTGTAGCTGCAGCGCCTGAACAGTGGAAAGCGGTGCAGACCTGTGACGAATGGGGAACAGAGAGGGGTAGAGAGGAGAAAGGAGGGGGGAGTAGAAAAGGGGAGTTGAGGTATGCGTCTCATCTCAATGTGCGCGCCTTGGATTTACGGTGGAAAGTGGTGGATAAGCAGCACCGATGGGCGACAAAAGAGGAACAGCGAGGGGAAAGGGCTATAAACGATGTCTTACATGGCTGCATAATTGCGTGCTACACCAGTGCCATCACACGGCGTCGCAGATGCTTAGAACACCATATAGTAAAAGCTATAAAGATTATGGATATATGCTTACTTACCTTCCGGCCATCGTGCAAAGCCTGCTGGAAGTTCTTAATGGCTGCAAGTGTGCTTGTAACGCACATGCTTAAAACGAGTCCAGATAAATGCTCTTACCTTCCTGCCATCGTGCAAAGCCTGCTGAAAGTTCTTCATGGCTGCATGGGCGGCTGACCGGTTGCTGAAGAGAACGCTCGAGCTGATGGGAGAGGAGGGGTGTTTGGGGGGAGATGGGGAAGGACAGGCGGGTAGATGTGTTGCACTGCATGGCTGCATGGGCGGCTGACCGGTTGTTGAAAAGAACACTGGAGCTGATGGGAGGGGAGGAGGACACAGGGGGCACACATGGGAGGTATGAGGAGCAGAAGGACACGTAGGTAGACGTGCTGCTCTGCATGGCTGCATGGCGGCTGAGGAGACAGGGGCACACATCGGAGGGTGCTATGTGTGAGGAGCAGAAGGACACGTAGGTAGACGTGCTGCTCTGCATGGCTGCATGGCGCCTGATAGGTTGCTGAAGAGAACACCTGGGTCGCACGCCTGGGGGAAGGCAGACCTGGGGGAAGGCGGACTTGGTGGTGGCTCTGAGAGAGTTAGCTGCCAGCAGACCTGGGGTCAGCTTGGATGGCTTGGATGGCTTGCCACGCGTATTGGACCAGCCCCCAGTCGCGGAACGCCTCGGGAACGACGGACTGCGGCAACTCCAAGGGCTGGCCGAAGCACCCCGCCCACTGGCCGAAGCGCGAGAAGTCGACGGAGCACCCCCGTCCACTCGCCGGAAAACGCGGCGGAGAACGTGGGCCAGGCGGAAACGGGGGGTAGGGTCCGCGCTTGGTTGTCGCGTGCGGTGGGAGGCTCCGTCGGCGGGTGGGGACTGAGCGCTTTCGTGCGTTACGTTCGCTTGTGCTTCTGACACGTGGATGGAACGAGAAGCGCAGTGCTGACTGTGCATTCTATATAACCGTTAACGAATGGTGATTACAGCGCGTGGTGATTAATAGGAGCCATCATCGCTTGGCGCCACGAGCGACGGCGCCAAGGGGAGGTTCGCGGCGCGGTAGCAGGAATCCTACTAAGCTGGTTTATTGGAGTAACGCGAAGCATTTCGGGTTGCTTGAATGGAGTTACCTACATGAAGACATTGGGACGGCAAACTCGTCCCTCGCGGAACGCATCGGACGCATGGCTGCATGGCGACACGGCTTACGCTTTGAGAAAACGCACCAGACACAATAGCCGAGGACTTGATTTAGAGAGCGAAGCAACTAGACTCTCGACGATTGCTTGCGAGTGATTTCTGCTGTGAGTGAGACGATCCAGGTTGATTGAGGTTGATTGGGGTTGATCGAGGTTGATCGAGGTTGATCGAGGTTGGCTGCGGCTTTATCAGAGTCAATATTGTGGGTGTTATTGAGCTCATCGCTGTAGTCCGAAAGTTTTGACTTTGTACAGAATTTGCCGAATAAGAAGACACAATGCCAGGCTTACAAGCAAAGGCACCAAGAGACGCAAAGAAGCTAGCCTAAAAAAACACAACATTCTTGCATATACAAGCCCAGCTAACTAAATCTGCTGAGTGATCCTCTCCCTGTACATAATTATTTCTCGTATCAGCATTCGTCTTCCCTCTCAATCCACAACCCACATGCTTTTGCTGCGGTTGCTGCTCCACTTCCTCCTCCTCCTCCTCCTCCTCCTGCTGCTGCTGCTGTTGCTGCTGCTGTTGCTTCCACCCAGGTCTATTCAAGCTCAACTCATACGGCTCAGAGCCTCTACATTCAGAACTACGGACTCCAGAGCTACAATAGGCAGGCTTGGCATTTGAAGAAAGTTCTGGACGTGTGCTGCCAAGGCAGGATCCTCACATGCAGGCAAGTTAAGGTCAGGGATGACGACTCGGGTACACGGTGGCTTGCATGCACATTGTTCCATTAGCTCAGTCGCACATTGCTCCACCCACGCGGCCCTGTAGTCATTGCGAGCCTCAGCAGAGCAGCCTGGTGCGGCACGGGATTGAGGCGGCTTGGCAGAGAGCACAGTTATTCCCAGCCTCTCCTTGCTCCGGATGTAGTCCACCCAACTCGGTCGCATGCTGCGCTCATATGGGTCGCTCCTAGTCACAGCTACTTGTCGCTGCGTGAGTGGTGTGTCAGCTACTTCAGCAGCGTGTCTTCACCACCTCGTCGCTGAATGCTGCTGGAATGTTGGCCATGGGTTTTGCTGCTGCGGGACTTGAAGCACAAGCTCTGAAAATCCTGCGCCGGCGATGAGCATTGCTGCAGGCAGCACCATCACTATGGCAGTCATCGTGATTGTCACCGCGTCTTCCCTTCATCGTTGAGACTCTTGACGCCGCGGCGTGCCCTCTCAGCAACTCCTTCGCCCAGGGACTGCGCGGTGCCATAGTCTCAAGAGTGCTGCTTAGAGCTCAAAACTGCGGGGAAACGTTATGGGAGCTCGGTGAAACACAGCTGTCACGCAGGTCGGTACCAATGAAATGCCGCTGCATACTCACTGGAGGAGGGGACTGAAGGAGAACTGCCACAGAATGCAATGCACCTCAGCGCTTGGCGACAGAAATAATTTGGGGAGTGGGGGAGAGGAAGAGCGGCTGAGACTCTCGAGTTTAGTAGAGCCTCAAAAGACAATGTCAGGAAAGGGCGCTTCGGTAGAAATGCCAACTTCGAATGATGAAAGGACTGGGAAGGCATTTGGTTTTTCAACACAACTTTCAGCACGCGTACCATGAGCTGAAGACCCAACGAAATTTCAGCACTGCCATACGAGTGAGGTAAACTCCTCGAACTTTCTAGAGATACCTGTGGCTCACGGGTTATTATTCGATAAACTCGTTAGGTTATCCGATAAGCTTCTAGATGATAGCGGATTTCGTCGGTGATGCTTCGTCGCTTTGCTGGAAGTCGCTGGGTTGAGGATGACATCATGATGAGACACATGCCAGCTGGCGACGCATGACCACATGCCGCGTGATCTGCTCGTCCTATTGGCAGCATTCGTCGAAAACAAGCGGAGGAGCAAAATTGGTGGGAGTGTGCAAGCACGCGTGTTCGAACCGTCGATTCGGAATGAAAACTTCATCGTGGTAGATCATAGATCTCATTATCCTCCTCTTCTCGTTGATCGTACATGCCAACAACAAGCACCTTTGAAGATCCGTTTACTCTAAGCTACAGAAAAGGCGGTGATTCTGTAATTGAGAAAATGTTAGGTGATTCACCTAGTACTTGATAGGCTCAGGTCAGCTTCTTGTGTGTGATAAACAGCGATGGTCGATGGGTCTTGTGATTAGGGCTTGTTCTGTTGGGAGGTTCGTGTGTCATGACTTCGAATGGACACTCTGTTCCGCTCGAAGGTTTGTTGGACAGTGGGGGGGTTCACGTTTCAAGTCAAGACTGAAAGCGGGTCAGCCTGGTTCGCTTTCTGCTGAGAAAAAACGGTTGAGCACGATGCTGTACAATATCGAGTGGTTTGTTTGCTTCGCCGCTTTGAACCACCATCACCAGCCCGAACCGTATACCATAAACTGGAGACGAACAAAGCTGAACCCGAACTCGAATGAGCATTCCGTATTCGTCAGACTATTTTCCAAACCAACCCTGCCCAGCCACAACAAACTCCTTTCGGAAGTCAAGGGCTTTAGGGTACGGACAATGAACATCGCCAAAATCAAACATGCGTGGAGGGATAGATTTGAAGGGATGTTGGAGTTCGACCCACGTGGGTGTCCACAACTGATCTGTTGTGAGGTGGAGATGAACAGTATGCGAAACAAGCATGTAGGAAATTTTAGATTACACCAAACCTGTTACACTTGCGGTCCCTTTCTGTTAGGCCCCTTGGCCTAAATCCGCTAAAGAATAGCGGGGTCGACTAAGTCGAGGATGAAAACGCGGCGGAAGACTTTGGCGAAAGAACTATTGGCGAAATAGGCGAAGAAGTTACTGAGTAATTGAAGAGTTGAATGAGAATTGGTTGATATTGGGGAATACAAGCAAGGTTGATATAGCATGCAAGATCGAATGATGGAAAGTACTTCGTGGGACTAGAAAGTAGAAGCAAGAAAAGTAGAGTGCCACGTGGCACAAGGAAATCAAGGAAGATAAGGATAAGGGTGAGTTGGAAAGTACTGTTCAAAGGGAACAGTAAATCCCCCCTTAACACTTTCACCCCCTTTTTTGAAACCGCACTTTGCTCGTCAATCGGTCTGCTGCCATGCAGGGGCAATTTGGGACTAAAAGCAGTACTAGGGTTACCACCATCTCAAAGTTAGCGAACAACGGAATAGATGAACTAGCAAAGTGTTGGATACAAATAGGAAACCCTAGCATCTGTACCCTCTAGAATGCAACTCACTACAGCCTATAACTATTATATTTGACACACCCCCATAGGCTAAGTGAGGGGCATCAAAACAAGCAAGGCAGACAAACGGTCACAAGACCAGTCAAGACAAGAAGCAAGGCAAGCTCAGGGTGGATCTCAAGGACACCACACAAATTTCGAGCAAAAGCAAGCGGCTACAAGGCCAGTTCAAGAGTTCACTATGATATATATAGGAAAACACAACAAGCAGAGCAAGTAACAAGTCTACAGCAACCAAGGGCCTACCTCAACAAGCTCCAACTGCACACAGAACCTGTGGTGGTCACCAAGCGCCAGGGCCTTGGTGAAGACGTCTGCAGTGTTGGCCTCTGAGGCCACAAAGTCCAGGCGTGCCTGGCCGCGTCGCTGCAGCTCTCGTAGGAGGAAGTACCTCACGTCAATATGCTTCACTCTGCTCTCCAGTCGAGGCTCTCGACAGAGGAGGATCATGGCCTTGTTGTCAGCGTACAAGGTCGGTGCAGAGCGAGGCCGCTCACCAAGGTCGGCGAGCAAGAAGGTTAACCAGCGAAGCTCCTGTGCCGCCATGGCACCAGCGTAGATCTCTGCCTCTGCACTGGAAGTAGCCACAGACGACGACCGTGTAGACCTCCACGACACAGCACCAGCTCCCAGACTGAAGCAGTAACCCTGAGTCGAGCGCTGAGTCTCCACGTCTTCAGCGTAGGAAGAGTCGCAGTGACCAGTCAACGCCACTGGCTGAGTCCCTCCAAGCACAAGCCCTATGCCTGATGTAGTCGCCAGGTACTTCGCCACCCTCACAGCAGCTGTCCAGTGGACAGGACGGTGTCTCCCAGTCGCAACAAAGCGAGAAAGTATGCTGAGGGGAAAGGCGAGGTCCGGCCGAGTACAAGTCATCAGGTACATGAGGCAGCCCACCAGCTCTGCGTAGGGACCACTGGACTCAAAGGGCTCGTCGGGAAAGGGGCCAGTGAGTCTGTGGTCAACAGCAAGAGGTGTGGGCTGTGTGGTGGAGAACTGGAAGTCGAACCGCCGAAGGACCTGCTGCACCATGTGTGAGTGAGTCAGTGTGATGGTGCGAGCGGCTCTGTCCCTGGTGATCTGCAGGCCAAGGTAGCGCTGCAGTTCACCTAGGTCAGTGCACTTGTGTCTCTTCTGCAGTTCGGACTTCACCTGAGCCAGAGCTGCCCTGTCTGCTGTGGCAAAGACCAAGTCGTCGACGTACACTAGTATAAAGAAAGGAGTGGAACCAGTGCGAACAAACAGCGACGGGTCGGCAGAGGAAGGACAAAACCCAAGGTCACGAAGCGTGGAGCGAAGAGTGTCGTGCCACTCACGGGGCGACTGGCAGAGACCGTAGACTGGCCGTCTCAGGCTCCACTGGGTCCCAGGTGGGAAGGTGTCAGTGAAGCCAGGAGGGCGGCGCAGACGGATCTCCTCGTGTAGCCGGCCCTGGAGAAACGCAGTAGAGAAGTCAAGGGAGTGCAGCTCGTAGTCTCGCTGTGCTGCTACGTGCAGTAACACCCGAAGAGTAGTCATCTTCGGGGTCGGGGCGAAGGTCTGGAAGAAGTCAACTCCCTCACGCTGACTGAGACCCCTAGCCACGTAGCGCGCCTTGAACACAGGCGGTGAACCAGGCGGCCGCTTCACCTTGAAGAGCCACATGCCATCGACTACGTTCGCCCTGGGAGGGGGAACTGCGTCGACGTAGGTGCCTGTGGATCTCCAAGACGCTAACTCCGAGGCCATAGCCGCTTTCCACTGTGAGGCCCACGCCCCTGACACTGCCTCGCGGTAAGTACGAGGAGTCGGTATGTCAAGGGCGTCGGGGTCTCCCTCAGGGGATAGCAGCATGGCACAGACAGAGGGAGAAGCGGCTGCCCAGTACTCCAGCTCAGACTCTCTGTCCTCTAGGACGTCACAGCCAAGGGCAAACTCACCCCCGACGGACAGAGGACGGGAGGGAGGAGCTGGCACCACACGGGTGGTGTAGTCAAGGCGACTGGCGGCAGCAAACTCAGCGACAGCGGCAGTGAGAGCCGAGACAGACGACGGAGGGAAACGAGAGTCGGTGACAAGAGTGGCGAGGACACGAGAGACAACAGGACAAACAGCACGGTAGTAGTCAGTGACAGGAGTAGGGGGAAAGGGAGAGAGGACGGAGGAGGAGACGGGAGAACGGACTCAGGAGGAGGACGACGAAGAGACGAACAAATGAGGGCAGTGCGGAGGTCGGTAACGGGAGACGAGGGACGAGCACGCGGAGGACAGGGACGGACACGAGAGTGTGGGACACCAGGTGGAGGAGACTGCGGTGGAGGAGAAGACCAGACCGCTGGACTGTCGTCAGGAGGAGGAAACGTGGGACCAAACGCTGGAGGGGACGGAGTGTGAACATGAGGAGAGGAGGGAAGACCAAGGGCCCGAAGGCCACTCACGGGTGGGAACAACTGCCGCTCCAGAGGGAGCTGCGGTGGGCGAGGCTGCGGCGGCGGTGCCTGCTGCTGCGGCGGCTGCTGCTGCTGCTGCTCCTGCTGCCGCTGCTGCTCCAGCAGGTCCAACTGCCGCAACTCCTGCCGCTCCCTCTCCAACAGCACCTGCTCCTCACGCTCACGCCGACGGGCCGCCTGGAGACGCGTATCGTGGCGGTGGGGAGGCGGAGTGGACTCCGCAGAACCAGTGTCTCCAGCTCCAGTCTCCTCAGAACCAGCACCTCCAGTGCCAGCGCCTCCAGCACCAGCACCCCCAGAACCAGCACCTCCAGGACCAGCACCCCCAGAACCAGCACCTCCTGTGCCAGCACCTCCAGCTCCAGCACCCCCAGAACTAGCACCTCCAGTGCCAGCACCTCCAGCT
This sequence comes from Closterium sp. Naga37s-1, assembly GCA_947471745.1. Classification (NCBI taxonomy): domain Eukaryota; kingdom Viridiplantae; phylum Streptophyta; class Zygnematophyceae; order Desmidiales; family Closteriaceae; genus Closterium; species Closterium sp. Naga37s-1. The sequence continues at coordinate 2,226,211 of CANJKZ010000794.1, read as the reverse complement.
CCAGCACCCCCAGAACTAGCACCTCCAGTGCCAGCACCTCCAGCTCCAGCACCCCCAGAGCTAGCGCCACCTGCGCCAGCACCTCCAGCTCCAGCACCCCTCGAACGAGCACCCCTAGACCGAGCACCGCCAGCGGCTGCACCTCCAGCTCCAACACCAACCGAGTCCACAGTAACCTGTCGCGGAAGTGCCAAAGGCTGCTGAGGAGACTGTGAGGAGGACTGCGGGGAGGGAGACGCTACCTGACGCGCGACCGAGGGAAGAGGGATAGCGTGGGACACACCAGACGGGGCAGGACCAGGGGGGGGCGGGGGTACCGGAGGAGGGGGAGCAGGAGGAGGAGAGGGGGCGAGGAAAAGGGGGGGAGGGGGTACCGGGAGACCTCGACAGGGGTACCGGGTGTAGTAGGACACGGACTCGTCAGACCGGACGTCACGGGAGTCTAGGAACTGGTGGAGGGGAGGGTGGTAAAAGGACCAGTCGGCAGAGTCCACCGGGAAACCAAGGAAGACACAGGGGACGGCGCGAGTCGAGAGCTTGTCCGCAGAGGTGTCGCGAACAAGCGCAAGGCAGCCCCAGACACGAAAGGCCGACCCAACACCAGGGGACCCGGTCCAAAGACTGGTCGGTGAAGCCTCGGGCCGTGAGACGCGTGGCTGGAGGTTCAGCTGGTGTGCGGCGTAGCGAACCGCGTAGGGCCACGGAAAATGGGGCGCACGGGCATGGATCATGGACGTGCGAGCAATGTCCATGACCAAGCCAATGCAGCGCTCAGCAACCCCATTCTGCTGTGGGGACTCCGGAAGCGTCCAGGACTGTACGATGCCCTGTTCGCCGCAGAATCCGCCAAGAACGCCGGAGCGAAACTCGCCCCCACGGTCGGAGTGTAGACGACTGACACGACGACCACGATTGCCCTCAGTGGCCAGAAGCCACCGGATCAGCGTAGCAGTCACCTCGGACTTCTTCGCGAGAGGAAACACTGTGGTGTACCTGGAGAAGTCGTCGATGACCACCAGAAAGTAACGCTCCCTCCCAGATCCCTGCGTCGGGGCAGGGCCCCAGACGTCCAAGTGGAGGGTCTCGAAGGGAGCAGTGGCCGGACGAAGGGAGGAGTAGTGAGGAGTGGCGCGTAAGCGACCGGCGACGCAAGGAGTGCAAGGGGGAGCAAGTGAGGTAGGGAGCGATGGAAAGGTGCGTGGGAGACCTGTGACAAGCCCCTGGCTGGTCATGCCGCGGAGGCGGGGGATCGACGGGTGACCAAGACGGTGGTGCCACAAGACGGTCCGGTGGGTGAGGGAGCGACAGGAGCAAGACGCAGCAACCGGACAGGACACCGCGACCGGACTAGACACGACCACCTGGCTAGACACAGCAACTGGACTGGAGGGGACGCAACGACCTGAGCGGAGGACGCAACCTGGGAGCGCTCGGTCTGGAGAACGTAGAGACCGGAGCGGGGCTCCCTGGTGAACGTGGCCAGAACAGCACCAGTGGCAGCGTCTGTACAGACCACAGTCCTCCCACCCCCCACAAAGGTAACCGTGATCCCCCTGTCCTGGAGGTAACCAACACCCACCAAGTTCCGAGTGAACGAGGGGATGTGGAGGCCGCTCAGGACACCAGAGGGGACCACAGGACACGGGAGGGTAGTGGAGCTGCGCGCAACGGCTGGTCCTGAGGTAGGATCAGCTAGAGCTACCGAAACAGGAGTGAGGAGTGGCGTGAGGGTTGTGTGGTCGCGGAAGAAGCACTGAGACGCACCAGAGTCCATCGTGAAGGACAGGGACGCCTCAGCCGGAGGGTCACCTGTCCTAGTGGCTACACAAGCACCTAGAGCAGCAACACAAGCACCTAGACTAGAAAGGCACTATAGTCAACATCAGCATACAAAGCATGCTGACGAGCATCGTCCATAGACAGATCAAACACATCAATCTTACGGGATAACAGGCGAGCCCAGCGAGGCGTGGTCGCCGCAGGGCCCCAACGAGCACGGTAGAGGTCGTTGAGGCGGCTGAAGCACCGCGCGGCAGAGTGGTCGTCGCGACCGCAGAGACAGGGGCTGCCCGGTCCGGTGAGGCACCAGTGGGTGCAGGGGCCAGTGTCACGGCGAGGGGGGCGAGGGGCCCAGCTGGAAGTACTACTGCTGCGGCTGGTGCTCCCAGGTCCTCCCGGACCCCACTGCGGCGGGGGACCCCAGTGCTGCTGCGGACCCCACTACAGCGGGGGGCCCCACTGCTGAAACTGCTGCGGTGCCTGCTCCTGCTGCAGTCCCTGCTGCTGCTGCTGTCCCTGCTGTGGCTGGTGCTGCTGCGACTGCTGCTGCTGGGGTCCAACACCCCCACCGGTCGGGCCACCGCCAGTGGGTGGGCCTGTCTGTCCTGCACCTCCTCCAAGGCCCCCTTCTCCTGGTGCACCTCCGCCGCCGCCACCGCCGCCTCCACCACCGCCGCTCCCACCTCCACCGCCACCTCCACCGCCGCCTCCACCGCCTCCACCTCCCCCCTTCCCGCCCTTCTTGCCACTCTTGCCCCGTTTCGGCCAGTGTGCGGCAGAAACGGCAGCAGTGTCCCCAGAAACCGACACAGCAGCAGAAGCGCGGGTAGCAGTGAAAGTGGGAAGCTGAGGGGCGGCACACCCCGCAAAGAGACGGGGGGCCACCGCGTCAGTGGCGGAGGCAACGGTGAGGAGGCTACTCTCGATCGTCCCGAGAGCGGTCTCAAGGAGATCGATAGTGAGCTCAGTGGGGTGCTTCTAGAGAAGCGCGTCGCGAACAGTGGCAAGGCGGTCAGGGAGGCGGGTGACTAACCAGTGCACAGTGAGCCACATGGGGGGGGGAGCAGCAAGAAGCTGGGCATCAATACAGGCCGCTCGGAAACCGGCGTCAAGTGAGTGGAGGTGAGTCACTAGGGCGGACACAGTCGCAAACGAGCCGAGGTCGGGAAACACGAACGGCATGAGGAGGCGACTGAGGGAGGCAGAGGAAGGGGTGGAATAGCGTGCAACAACAGCAGCCCAAACCCCCTGAGCTGCCTCCACCTGGTCAAAGTGGGCGGTCTCAGTCGGGGGGAGGAGCTCCGTCAGCGCAAGAGCGGCGGCAGCGTCGCGAGAGTCCCACACGTCCCTCGCCAAGACACGACGGTCGTAGTCCGCCTGCGCCGCAGGAGTCGGCTCTAGGTCGGTCGGGAGGGGGTCGGGAGACAGGGGCGCCTTGAGGGCACCAGACGCGTGGGCCCACAGGGTGGCGCCGTCCTGGCGCTGACTGGTGAGGTAGCGCGTGGCTTGGCGCTGCCAGGTACTGAACTCGATCGGTCGCCCCTCCGCATCGCAAACGAAGGCGGCGGGAGGAGTCCATAGTGGACGCTAGGCTAGGAACGGCGGAGGTGAACCTAGGAGTCGTAGGAGCGCCAGTGGAGGAGGAAGCCGGGCTAGGGGCTAGAGGCTAGGAGCTAAGTGCGACCCGGGTCGAAATCTAGTGACCTGAGCGAGAAGCGGCTGCCAGCCGCGGAGTGAGAAGCCAGTAGCAGTACGAACGGTGTTAGCCCGGGGGACAGGGCGGTGGCTAGGTGAGAAGGGGCGGTTGGGACGTTAGGAGGAGGCGGCGCGTGGGTGAGGGCGCGGCCGTTGGCGAGGGCGTTGGTAGGGCGCGGGCTAAGGTGGGGGCGAGGGCAAAGGCGAGGGCGCGGGCCTAGGCGAGGGCGCGAGCTGGGGCGACGGGCTGGGGCGGGCGCCTGGGCGACGGGCTGGGGCGGGCGCCTGGGCGACGGGCTGGGGCGGGCGCCTGGGCGACGGGCTGGGGCGGGCGCCTGGGCGACGGGCTGGGGCGGGCGCCTGGGCGACGGGCTGGGGCGGGCGCCTGGGCGACGGGCTGGGGCGGGCGCCTGGGCGACGGGCTGGGGCGGGCGCCTGGGCGACGGGCTGGGGCGGGCGCCTGGGCGACGGGCTGGGGCGGGCGCCTGGGCGACGGGCTGGGGCGGGCGCCTGGGCGACGGGCTGGGGCGGGCGCCTGGGCGACGGGCTGGGGCGGGCGCCTGGGCGACGGGCTGGGGCGGGCGCCTGGGCGACGGGCTGGGGCGGGCGCCTTGGCGACGGGCTGGGGCGGGCGCCTTGGCGACGGGCTGGGGCGGGCGCCTGGGCGTCGGGCGACGGGCTAGGGGCGCATGCTAGGGGCGCGGAGGGCGCTAACGCGCGGAGGAGGAGGGCGCTAAGGCGCGGAGATGGCGCGGAGGGCGCGGAGGCTATGGCGCGGAGGGCGCGGAGGGCGCGGAGGGCGCTAGGGCGCGGAGGGCGCAAGGGCGCGGAGGGCGCTAGGGCGCGAGCAAGGCTAGGCTAGGCGAGAGGATCGACACCTACTCATGATACCATCTCAAAGTTAGCGAACAACGGAATAGATGAACTAGCAAAGTGTTGGATACAAATAGGAAACCCTAGCATCTGTACCCTCCAGAATGCAACTCACTACAGCCTATAACTATTATATTTGACACACCACTACTACAGTTTAATGTTTTTTGGGTGGCGTTAAGTGTTTTGCATGGAAACCGGGCTAACTCTTTCGCGGTCAATAATATCTTTGTTTTGTCGTCCGCTTGTAGGGTGTGGGCCGTTGGCCGTGACGTTCGACCACTGCTAGTGTAGACTGTGTGTGGGAGTGTTCAAGATGGGTCGTTGAGTGTGCGGCAAGTGTACAACCTCTTTCAAATGCAATATATTCATATATGAGAGGACCATCATACAGTATTTTTTTTTTTTTTTTTTTTTACCTTACTGGTAGCTACCTACTGGTCTAGTAATTGATACTTATAAGTACAAATTATTATGGATCCTCTTTCAAATATAAATTATGCTAACAAAACGCATTGTGCTTGAACTATTCGAGATACAAACGATGGGTATGTATCAGACATAAAACTAAGGACAGTGCAGTAGTTTTGTAAAAAAAAAAAAAAAAATCAGAATCCGAAAGGCACAATCTCGAACTTCATTATATTTTGTGGGCTTCCGTACAAAATGCTTCACTTCTTCCCACAGGTATGCGAGCTGGATTCTTCTTGAATCCGTAGCAGACGTGCAGGCCTGTCGTTTCGTTTTGCCCCCCCCGGACAAATCAGGGGGCCCGGCATGTATGACCCTGTATTTAGCAGGGTTGGGGCGAATCTCGGCCCTTTAGGCTTCAGGGCTGGAAAAAAAATCTCCCTTGAATCAGGTTTGGCGCGAACAAATTTGGAGCCTCATTTCAACCACCAAGATAACAACTACGTCTGAGATGAACCACAACAAGCAAACACGACATAAAGAGAATTACTTAGCGTCATATCACTACGCACGCTTTGCAGGCTTCCTAGCCTTTGCAGAACTGATGATCTTGTGCACTTCTACCCACTCCACCACAGGATAGTTCTTGTGCACTTCTACCCAACCTTAACCGTCTACCCACTCCACAGAGAGCGAGCTGTGATTGGCTCAAGCACAAGTTCTAGGTTGAGTTGAATTTGGGCCCAACCACGCAACTCGAAATTTGCCAGGTTGGATGCAATCAGGTTAGAAATGAAGGGGAGAGGAGAGTGGAGGAGTGTTGGGGGGGGGGAGGGGGGGGAAAGGGGGGGCTCGAATATTTTTTGTTCCAGGGCTCGCCTGAAATCTACCCTTTACACATCAGGCCTAAGCCCAAAATCAGCCCTGTAAAGAACCAGGGCCAGAATATTTCCAACCCATCAATTTCAGCTTTCAAGGGCAACCCAGCCCTGGAATTCAAGGTCCAGCAGGGCAAACGCCCTGCAAGCGACAGCCCTGCAGACGTGAAATGCCAAATTCCCTCGCCGCCAAACCCACTGTATTCTCTTACTGCCACTGCCATCATAGTGAACCCAACCACTTTCTAGAGGGCGATTCAGGCATATCCAATCCAAGCCACCAAGAATCAGCACATACATATCGCCACCCACTCGTCAGGCAATTCCGGCTATCAGCACATACATATCGCCACCCACTCGTCAGGCAATTCCGGCTACTGATGGGAGCACTCATATTGGGGTTTCCTCTCAGCCCTCGCATCCATCTCAGCACTCGCTAGTCACACGACCCAAAAATGGCTTCTATTGGAGGGCTTCCTTCTCGCGAAAGTTATCGCTCTGCCACGGCTGCATTTCGCGCAGTCGCAGTCACCACGGCTCAGCAGTTAGCAATACTATCAAATCCTTCGTCGGCCGCAGAAAATTCCGCCGAAAGCGGCAGCACGACCACACGTTCTGGAAGCGCCGCCGGGCACTCGAGAAGCGCATCCGCTCCTAATAACAGCACCTGCGCACGCCAAACCGCGCAGCCAGAACCCCAGTCAATTGAGCCCGCAAGTTACGGGCTGTCACTGCAGCAGCTGCAGCATCTTGTCGCGCTCACCGCCGCCAACGACAGCCCGCGCGACACCGTGTCGTCGCCCGTCGGACCTCCAGGTCGCAGAATTCGCCTGTCGCTGGACTCGGCCCAGCGGCGACTCGATTCGTGGAACCGCGTGAGCAAGCCCCTCGCTGTGAACAGCCGCGAGCATATCGGCGCGCAGCGGCGACTAAAACGCAGCGGAAGCGAGCCTGCGATGGCAAGACAAGAGGTGGGACATTTTCCAGATGGTGGAAGCGCAAGGTCACCGCAACCACTGGATGCCATCGTTTCAGAGGCGCGGAATCGAGTGGACGAAAAGGACACGGGCGCGCTCTGGAAGGACGCTATGACTGCGCTTTTCTGGCGACGAGGCGGAGCGGTCACCTACAGACAGCCAGAAGGCGCAACGCCGTCAGCACTGCCGACAGCAGGTTCTGCGAACAGATGCGACTGTTACGGGTGCAACAGCAGGCGGCAGCAAGTGTTAGCGACTGCGAGATCGGCCGACTCTGCTCGTGCAAGCGCGTCGCGTCTCTCCGCCACGGCGGCGAACGCAGCGACGAACGCAGCTGTGGCAAGCCGACGTCTGCCCCGTTCATCGTCCCACACCCCACGGCCCGCGTCAGTCGCGTCGCCACCATCGGCGCAGAGCCAGCGGCCCTGGAGTTCAACCTCAGTAAATGCACGCGTGGCGGCGGAAGCGACTACTCAACAAAATTCAAACCGTCAAAAGATTGTTCATAGAATGTATTGGCAATGCTGAAAGTACTTACAGGGAAACAATGTTGTTGGTTTATCTCGAGGAATGCTCAAATATCGAGCATTCCTCGAAGAATCATTCGGAGGTGTGCATCAGCAATCTTCAAGCAGGTTCGGCAAGCACTGCCCCAGCAAACTACCAGCACTGCTCATCCTCACTACAGCAACCGAAACAAATCAGATAGGAACCCTTTAAAACGGATTGATTAATCACAGTACACTGAGGTAATCATAATCAACAAAATACGTATAATATAAAAATGCAAAATGGGTGGGCAGTTTTGAAATCGTTAAATCGTGACACATTAATTATATTACCGTATTTGTTGAGGTTTGTAACTAGACGTATGTCTTATATTTCAACTCTACCATACATGACAAACTTTCAACAATACCTGGTCGGCCTTAGCATTTACACAGATATAGTAGCCCATTTTCAACCTATTTATATAACTGCATACATCATGCACCACATAGCAGATATGTAACATGCATTAATTAGCAGCTTACTTCTTGCGAGAGGGATCTGCAAAAAAAGCAGCAAAATTAGGTCGACAAAGTACCAGCACGCTATGAAACGGGCGACAGAATAACGCCGTTCATGCACCTACCGATCATGGATGCCATTCACCTGCTCGATGACACGCGGATATTAGGGAAGGCCTCGAAGAACCGTGATTTGCTCGATGATAAGATGAGGATAAAAATTGTGGAAAAAAAATCATCTTGGAACTGGAAAATTATACGCGTGCCGAGTTTCTCGGAAGTCGCTGGTACCGGTAAAGAGCGTTGTCACGCTCTCTGGTATTCTGCGAAGACACATGTACTCACAAGGGCGCATAAGACAATGAGTATGTGCGTGAATCCGAAACTCACCTGAGATGATCATGAATCTACGAGCGGGCGTAGGGAGTGACAAGGTAGCCTAATCGCCAGCTTCATGCGGCGAGTCAAACTTCAAAGCAGAAGCCGTCCGCCACAGCAGTCTTTCTATAGCCTGCAAGAGGGAGGATGCAAGAACAGAAAGACACACGTATTTAGTACGTGCATATGTCACCGAAACTAGGTAGATAGGAGCAGCCTGAGGACCAAGGAATGCAAGTAAGCACGAAATCGTAAGACGTGAAATGAACAGGTGCTGAGCTGTGGGTGGAGTTTGAAGGAGGGGGAGAGGAGCATCTCGCACACTAGAGGTGTGGTGTTGCGTCACACGTGCAGACTGTCGAAATCACGAAATGTTGCAAGATGGTTCAACATTTGAAAACATTCGCTGCTTTGGGTTCAGAAGGAGCCTAACGAAATTGGCGAGCTGGAAACCCTTTGCCTTCTGGGTTTCTGTTCGCCTCACTGATCCTAACCACATCCCCGCTGTCACATCTGAATGTGACAGCGCACCTTCAAACGTGACGCAGTTTTCTGACGCGTCATCAACACCTTATCTGATTCAAGTTACGCTATAGTCTGTTTTGCTATAACGCCAAATAAATCCCCGTCGACTTGATTCAACTGTCAAATTCATGCAATCTCGACACCACTGTACACCCAACACAACCGAAGTAAATTCGATGTACGAACATAAATTGGCACGTGCGGGACGATTTGGATGCGAACTGCTGGCGGCTGTTGAGACAATGGGGAAGGGGAGAGATTGTTCCCCTATCTTTCAGCAAAGGTTCAGCACTGCTTACCCTTCTAAACACTGTTTCAAGTTACCGTAGGCATTGCCCGTGCAATGGTTAGTGCGCAAAGATGGGGAAAACCGAGATTTGGGCATACGCTGTGGCGATGTGAATTTTGTTGAGTAGCTACTATCACGCTGCGATCTCTGCTCGCTCGGGTCCCCTCACAGAAACGTCGTCTGGAGCCCAGTCTCCTGTCCTGGTGATGAGTGGAAATAAACAGAGCCATTTCAAGCTCCAGCAGCAGCAGCAGCGGGCAGCCAGGGACCCAGTAAGATCGGTGTTCGTTTGGGCTGCTGAGCAGAGAATAGCCTCCCGGCGCACGCTCAGTGCTCAGCTATGAATTGGATAGTATATTGGCCCATCATTCGTCGACATTCCAGTTCCGTGGAAATGGAATCAGCGACCCGCGACTCGAGCCGCGTTCACCACGAAGAACATCCCATGACCAACGCAGACTCCATATGTACATTATTGTGAATTGATTGATAATTATAATTGGTAACACATTCTTATGCAGGTGTAATGAATATAGAAATTCATTTCTCAGTCTTCTCCTAGGGAGTACAGCCCCGAGCACTGCGCGTCAGTTTGGGTTCGGCCTACACTTCGGCCCGAACCACATTCCGAGTTGCCCCACACCAATCGCGACACTCCCAACCCATTCACGTCCCGAGGTCCACGCCTAGCAAGTATTCGCTCTATAAATGCTCGCTTTTCTTAAAGCCCAAGGCCCGAATTTAAAAAAACAAAGGCAAACTGTGCACAGTTTGCCTCCTGCAGCCCACAGTTTTGCCCCGCGTTGACTTGCGTTGAGCAATTCAGGTCTTGGGCTTTAAGAACCTAGTTACTTGAGTAGCGAGAGAATGGTTGGACTAGGGCAAAGGAGGGGGATACAACCAAAGTGTCGAGAAAGTTTTGTACCCCCTAACATGCTACTCACTAGAGCATATCTATATCTACAAACATAGTTTGACACACCCCCATAGGCTAAGTGAGGGGCATCAAAACAAGCATGACATGCATGTGGTCACAAGACCAGTCAAGAAAAAAAACACAGCAAGCTCAGGGTGGATCACGAAGTCACCACACATTCTGAGCACGAACAAGAGGCCACAAGGCCAGTCAAAGGGTTCGCATACATAAATAGAAGTACAGCAAGCAACAAGAGACAAGACTACTGTAGCCAAGAGCCTACGTCAACAAGGCCTAACTGCAAACAGAACTTGTGGTGGTCACCAGGCGGAAGGGCCTTGGTGAAGATCTCTGCAGTGTTGGCCTCTGAGGCCACGAAGTCAAAGCGTGCCTGGCCAGGTCGCTGCAACTCTCGCAGGAGAAAGTACCTGACGTCGATGTGCTTCACTCTGCTTTCCAGTCGAGGCTCTCGACACAGGAGGATCATGGCCTTGTTGTCAGCGAACAAGGTCGGTGCAGAGCTCGGCCGCTCACCAAGGTCGGTGAGCAAGAAAGTCAACCAGCGAAGCTCCTGCGCAGCCATGGCACCGGCGTAGATCTCGGCCTCAGCACTAGACGAAGCTACAGACGACGACCGAGTAGACCTCCACGACACAGCTCCAGTGCCCAAGCTGAAGTAGCCCCTGAGCGGACCTCTGTGTCTCCACTTCGTCGGCGTAGGAAGATTCGCAGTGACCGGTCAGTATAACTGGCTGTGTCCCTCCAAAAACAAGCCCCATGCCTGATGTAGTCGCCAGGTACTTCGCCACCCTCACAGCAGTTGTCCAGTGAACAGGACGGTGTCTCCTAGTCGCAACAAAGCAAGAGAGGACGCTGAGGGGAAAGGCGAGGTCCGGCCGAGTACAAGTCATCAGGTACATGAGGCACCCCACAAGCTCTGCGTAGGGACCACTAGACTCAAAAGGCTCGTCGGGAAAAGGGCCGGTGAGTCTGTGGTCAACGGCAAGAGGAGTGGGCTGTGTGGTGGAGTGCTGAAGCCCGAACCGCTGAAGGACCTGCCGCACCATGTGTGACTGTGATGGTGCGAGCGGCTCTGTCCCTGGTGATCTGCAAGCCAAGGTAGCGACGCAGCTCACCAAGGTCAGTGCACGTGTGTCTCTTCTGCTGTTCAAACTTCACCTCAGCCAGTGCAGTCCTGTCTGCTGTAGCAAAGACCAAGTCGTCGACGTAGACGAGGACGAAGAAGGGTGTGGGCCCAGAACGAACGAATAGCGACGGGTCAGCGGACGAAGGACGAAACCCGAGGGCAGCAAGAGTGGTGCGCAGCGTGTCGTGCCACTCACGGGGTGCCTGGCGGAGACCGTAGACTGGTCGCCCCAGGCTCCACTGGGTCCCAGGCGGGAAAGTGCCAGTGAAGCCAGGAGGACGACGCAACCAGATCTCCTCGTGCAGGCTTCCCTGGAGAAAGGCGCTGGAGAATTCGAGGGAGTGGAGCTCGTAGTCTCGCTGTGCTGCAACGTGAAGTAACACCCGAAGAGTCGTCATCTTCGGGGTCGGGGCGAAGGTCTGGAAGAAGTCAACTCTCTCACGATGACTGAAACCTCTAGCCACGTAGAGCGCCTTGACGACTAGCGGCGATCCAGGCGGCCGCTTCACCTTGAAAATCCACACGCCGTCGACTACGTTCGCCCCATGTGGGGGAACTGCGTCGACGTAAGTGCCTGTGGATATCCAAGACGCCATCTCTGACGCCGCTATCCACTGAGAAGCCCACTGCCCTCACACTGCCTCACGGTACGTGCGAGGAGTCAGTATGTCAAGGGCGTCTGGGTCCCCCGCAGGAGCTAGCAGCATGGCACAGAGATTGGGAGAAGCGGCCGCCAAGAACTCCAGCTCAAACTGCCTGTCCTCTAGGACGTCACAGCCAAGGGCAGACTCACCCCCGGCGGACACAGGACGGGCAGCTACCACACGGGTGGCGTAGTCAAGGCGGCGGGTGGCGGCAAAGTCAGCGACAGTGGCAGAACGAGCCAAGACAGACGACGGAGAGGCACGAGGGTCCGTGACTAGAGAGGCGAGAACACGAGTGACAACAGGACGCGTGGCACAGTAGTAGTCAGTGATAGGGGTAGAGGTGGAGGCTGTAAGAGACGACTCAGGAGGTGACGGGAGAACAGACTGAGGCGGAGAACGAGAGGACTCGAACGAAGTAAGACATTGCGGAGGCCGTCAAAAGGAGACAAGGGATGTGCACGTGCGGGACAACGAACTGTCCAGTCGTGCGGGACAACAGGAGGAGACGACTGTGACAGAGGAGGAGAGAAGACAGCCGGAGAAGAGTCCGGGGGGGGGGAACGGAGGACCGTAAACAGGAGGAGACAGTGTGCGGTCTGGAGGAGAGGAAGGAACTCCAAGGGCCCGAAGGCCACTCACATGTGGAAACAACTGCTGCAAGGGCGGCGGCTGCTGCGGCTGCGGCTGCTGCGGCTGCTGCTGCTGCTCGTGCTCCTGCTGCTGCTGCTCCTGCTGCTCCAGCTCCTGCTGCTGCCGCTCCAGCCCCAGCCTCTCCTTCTCCAACCGCTCCCGCTCCTCGCGCTCCAGCTGACGAAGCCTCTGGAAACTCGTCGGGTAGCGGTGGGGAGGTGGGGTAGGCGCCACAGTAGCAGTGCCTCCAGCTCCAGTCTCCTCAGAACTAGCACCTCCAGCTCCAGCACCCCCAGAACTAGTGTCCCCAGGACGAGCACCCCCAGAACTAGCACCGCCAGTGCCAGCACCCCCAGCGCGAGTACCCCCAGAACGAGCACCCCCAGCGCCAGTAGCCAGTGTAAGGAGCAGGAGCAGGCAGTGGGGAGGCAGGCAGTAACAGTGGCTGAGACTGGTCAGGCGGTGGAAACAGTAACGGAGTAGTAGTACCAGCAACGGGGAACTTAGTAGCAGCAGGAGGGAGACTGAGAAGGTGGCGAAGCGCAGACGGCTGCTGCTGAGTTGTCGCACCCCCAGAACCTCCAGCCCAAGGACGAGACCCTCCAGCACTAGAACCTCCAGCACCAGTAGTAACAGCACCCCCAGCACCAGCACCTCCAGCTCCACCACCGGGGCTGCCTCACCGGACAGCCCACTCGCGAAGCTGCTGTGACGAGAGAGTCTCCTACCTACTAGCACCAGGACCTCCAGCACCAGCACCTCCAGCACCTCCAACTCCAGTACCTCCAGAAGTAGCACCTCCAGTGTCAGTACCTCCAGCACCAGTAGCACCAGTGCCTCCAGCACCACCAACTCCAGTACCTCCAGCACCAGCACCTCCAGCTCCAGCACCTCCAGCTCCGCCACCGGGACTGCCCCACCGGACAGCCCACGCACGAAGCTGCTGCGGCGAGAGAGTCTCCTGTCGACTCGGCTGCCGCGGACTCCCACTCCCAGAGTACCCACAACTCGACCACCAGTAGGACCCGCAGCACCCCCAGAACCAGCACCCCCAGAGTCAGCACCCCCTGTGCCACCACCTCCTGCAGCACCAGAGTCCACAGCGACTGGCTGCAGAGGCGGTGAAGACGGTCGAGGCGGAAACCCAGGAGGGGTCTCCAAGCACGGTGAGCAGCGAGTGGTCGCAGTGTTGTCAGCAGCTGGGTCACCCCCCTCAGCTGGGCCAGAGGTTTCGGAGAAGACCTCTAACGGCGCAACTAAGGGGGACGGGTCAACCTGGGACACACCTGAGGGAGCAGGACCCTTCGGGAGGAGTGGGGCTACCGGGGGGGGGTCGGGTACCAGGAAGAGAGTCGGGAGGGGCACAGGGGAACCGCGGTGGGGGTGGAGACGGTAGAAGCAGACAGACTCGTCAAAGGTGACGTGCTGGGAAGAGAGGACACGACGAGAACCCGAGTGGTAACTGCCAGGGCGGGGCGTCGGTAGGGAAGCCAAGGAAGACGGAGCGAAGAGTGCGAGGAGAGAGCTTGCCCGCGGGAGGTTCGCGGACAAGAGCAAGGGAACCCCAAACCCGAAACGCCGACGCATCACCAACCTCGCCCGTCCACCGCTGAGTAGGGGATGTCTCCGGGAGGGAGACACGGGGCCAGAGGTTGAGTTGCTCAGCGGCGTGTCGGACCGCAAACGTTCACAGAAATTGGGGAGCAGCCGCATGGACAATAGAGGTGCGAGCAACCTCCATGACCAAGCCAATGCGGCGCTCTGCAATCCCATTATGCTGCGGAGAGGCCGGAAGCGTGAACGACTGGGTGATGCCCTCAGCACCACAGAAGTCCTCGAGGAGGCGGGAGGAAAACTCACCACCTCGGTCAGAGTGCAATCGCAGGACCGGGAGGTCCTGCTGGAACCGAGCGCTGAGCTGGCGACGGACAGCACGGATCCAGCGGATAAAGACACTGCGGACATCCGCCTTGCTTTGCAAGGGGAAGACCGTGGTGTAGCGCGTGTAGTCGTCAACAACCAGCAAAAAGTAGCGCTCGCCGCCCTGTCCAGTGACGCGGGCTGGACCCCACACGTCCATGTGGAGGGTCTGCAGAGGAGCTGTGGTCGGAGGAAACGAGGAGGAGTGAGGAGCGGCGCGCTGCCACCCCTCGACGCAGGGAAGGCACGGCGGCACAAGCGACCTCGGGAGCGGGGGCAGGGACCTGGGGAGGCCAGAGACAAGGAGACGGGAGTGCATGCTGCGCAGACGCAGCTGGGAGGGGTGACCAAGATGGTGGTGCCAAAGCAGAGCCGGGTGCGTGAGTAGCAGACACAAACCGGACGCAGCTACCTCACCTGACGCAGCTACCTCACCTGACGCAGCTACCGGAGCTGACTCAGCTACCTGTGCAGACTCAGTGGTCAGTGTGTACAGGCCAGACCCGGGCCTCCGAGTGAACGTGGCGAGGTGCTCGCCAGTGCGTGAGTCCGTACAGATCGCCACGAGCTCTTTCCCAGGCTGGGTGACAGTGACCAACTGGTCCTGGAGGACAGCGGTGGCCACCAAGTTCTTAGCGAACGAGGGGAGGTGGAGACCTGAGAGGGAACCGGAGGGGGCTGCCGGACACGGGAGAGCAGTAGAGCCACGTGCAACGACTGGGCCACCAGAGGGGTCGGCCAGAGTGACAGGGACTGGGACTGTGAGCGGTGTGATTGTGGTGCAGTCGCGGAAGAAGCAGCGAGACGCGCCTAAGTCTAGAGTGAAGGAGTGCAAGGCCTCCTCAGGCTCTGCACCTGTGCTAGCTGAATCACAAGCACCTAGACTAGCAGCCTCTACACTAGCAGCTCTAGACACACACGAGTAAGCGTCACACTCGTCACTAGCAGGAGCAACATACATAGCATACATGCCAGCATGGATCACGTCCCAGTCACAAGCAAACACATCGATGCCCTTCTTGAGCAAGGCTAACCAGTCTGGAGTCTTCATCTGCTCACCATGCTCCGCACGATACAGGTCGTCGAGGTGAAAGAAGCAGCGAGTCTCCGTGTGGTCCGTGCGGCCGCAAGTCGCTACAGGCTGACCTGTGCGGCGGACGTACGGGCAGCGAACTGGGCCACCTGAGCTGCCACGCCGGACCGCCCACTCACGAAGCTGCTGCGGCGAGAGCGATACCTGCCGACTCGAATGCTGCTGCTGTCCACCCCCAGAGCCGCCGCCACCACCCGCTGCACCACCAGACGCAGCAGTACGAGTAGCCGAACCTCCAGCTCCTCCCCCGCCAACTCCACTTCGAGCGCCACTCCCGCCCCCTCCACCACCTCCACTGCCCCCACCACCCCCTCCACCTCCACTGCCGTCGCCACCTCCTCCTCCCCCACCACCCCCACCACCACCACCCCCTCCACCGCCACCCCCGCCACCCCCACCACCCCCACCCTTGCCACCCTTGCCCTTGCCGCTGCGGCGCCTCCAACTAGGAGCAGACGCAGCACCGACCTCCTCAGCACGAAGGAAGTCAACAACAGCAGCAGAGGCAACAGAGGGCGCGGGCAGGGAGGGGGAGCACCCCTCAAAGACAGAGGGGAGGGGAGTGCCACGAGAGGCAGCTACAGCAAGGGCAGCGGACTCAGCCTCTAAGAGACGGGTCTCGAACAAGGCTAGGGTGATCTTAGTGGGATCGAGGGCGAGAAAGTGGTCTCGAACAGCACGAAGGGTGTCAAGGAGGCAGGTCGTGAGGAAGTAGAGAGTGAGATACATGGGGGGCTGGTTCTCAGCCAGAAAGTCTGACTCGAGAGCGGCATGGTAGCGTGTGTCTAGGGAGCGCAGGTGAGTCATGAGGTCAGTGACAGTGGTGAAGTCGGGCAGCTCAGGAAAGAGGAACGGCAGCGCAAGACGACCTATAGCAGGAGAGGACGGGGAGGAGTAACGCTTGACTATAGCATCATAAAGCGCTTTGGCCGTCTTAAGCTGGCGAAAGTGGGGACGCTGGTCTAGCGGAAGGTGGCTACGGACAGTAAGGGCAGCAGTAGCATCGCGAGTAGTCCACTGAGAACAAAGTACACGGTCAGCTGAGTCAGAAGGGGCAGCGAGGGACCCCGAGGTGTGCTCAAACAGCGAGACATCCTCCCTAGCAACGCTCTGTAGGTACCAGTGGAGGTCCTCTAGCCAGGACTCAAACTGTATCGGATGGCCCTCGGCGTCAAAGGTGAGCACAGTGGGAGTCGCCATAGCAGCAGTAACGGCAGCAGCAGTGGCAGTGGTAGTAGCAGCGGGACTACAAAGGACGCAGGGCAGGACAGCACGAGTGCGTGGGGCTTCTCGTCAGGGCGGCTCGGCTGGGCTGCTCGGCAGGGCGGCTCAGCAAGGGTGGCGCAGGCGGCAGCAGCAGCTTAGTAGCAGCAGCCGCAGCTTAGCAGCAGCAGCAGCTTGGCAGCAGCAGCAGCAGCAGCAGCTTGGCAGCAGCAGCAGCTTAGCAGCTCAGCAGCAGCACGTAGGGCAGGGCAGGGCAGCGGGCGCAGTGCAGCGTGCAGAGCAGCGCGCTAGGCAGCAGGCAGCGCTCAGCAGTGGGCAGCACGGCACTGAGGGCGGCAGCAGCAGCTTAGCAGCAGCAGCCGCAGTAGTGCAGTGGGCGCAGTGCAGCGTGCAGAGCAGCTCGCTAGGCAGCAGGCAGCGCGCAGCAGCGGGCAGCACGGCACCGAGGGCGGCAGCCGCGCGTGGGCAGGGTGGGCGCGTGCGGGCAGGGCAGGATAGGCGCGTGCGGGCAGGGCAGGGCAGGCGCACGCGGGCAGGGCGGCACAGTGCAGCGCGCAGGCAATGCGGCTGCGCGGGCAGGGTACGGGCAGCGCAGGGCGCAGCAGCGGGCAGCTCGCAGCAGCGCGGGCAGCAGGCAGCGCAAGCAGCGCTGGCAGCGGGCGGCGCAGGGCAGCAGGGGCAGTGCGCGGGCAGCTCGCGTGCAGGCGGCGCAGGCAGCGCACGGGGCAGCGCGATCAGCGTGGGTAGCTCGCGGGCGGCGTGCGGGCAGCGCGCGGGCGGCGCAAGCAGCGTGCGGGGCAGCGGGCGAGTGCGGGGCAGGGCACTCGCGCGTGGGTGAGGTAACGTGCGGGGCAGGGCGATTCTAGCGGGCAGGGCTAGGGGCGCACCACGGACAGGAAAAAAAACGATCGAGCCCTGGGGGCGCAGAGAGGCAGGAAGTAACTAACGGTGGGCCCTTAATTTTTTTTGTCCTAGGCTAGGAACGTCCTAGCTCTTAATACCATGTTAGAATAGGTAGGAAGGAGTGATGAATTAGGTCAAGGGAGGGGTACAAGATGAGTGTCGAGAGAATTGGCGTACCCCCTAAGGCTGAACCCACTACAGCCTGGATGAATGTAAACACATATGTTTTGACACACCCGACAAAAGAGACTCTTCTGCAAGTACTGCAAGAAGAGAGGGCACACGATCAAGGAGTGCTGGAAGCTGAACGACAACAACAACGGCAACAACAACGGCAACAACAACGGCAACAACAACGGCAACTACAGGCAGCAAGGAGGAGCGCCTTACCAGCAAGGAATGCGCAACCAGACCGTGTCTCCGCCCGCCGTCGCCAGCACTTCTCAGGCACCGGCACGCATCTCTACAACCGACAAAGGAAAGAACAAAGTGTTAACCTGCATGGTGCGCCGCGGACCTCCCCGACCCAACCGACACTACCGCTTCTTCTGCTCCTGGGAAGACATGTGGCAAGACCCACCTCAAGAAAGACCTGAAGGCTCGGTCGAGGAAGCAGAGGAGAACGACCCTACCTACGACGAGCTGACGGTTGGTCGTATACAGTACGACTGGGAGGCGCCGCAATGGATCCAAGAGTCGCCGCCTGCACGCATCGCATACGACGACGAAGGATACACTTACGACGACGACCATGACATGGATCATCATCTAACCCCGAAACTCGAAAACCTCGCCAAGGCCAAGAAGGAGGTTAACAAGTGGTACCTGGACAGTTGTTGCGGTCAACACACGGTCTCGTCGAGCATCTTCATCCTCAATAGTGAGGAGCTCTTCAACGAAGTGGAGATAACCGTCGCTATCAACCAGACGATTTACGCGAGGAGTCGCGGACAGATTCAACTGGAGTCGAATGACACGGGATACTGCATCCACATCAGCGATGTTCTTGTCATGCCGGAACTCCAGTTCAACCTTCTGTCAGCCACCCAGCTGATGAAGTGCGGCGTTGACCTGCAAACGTTTGAGGAAGAATTTCATTTGATATACAAGGGGAAACTCCTTGGCAAGGCAAAGAATAATAACGGAGTGTTTGTACTCAACTTCGACTCACCAGGAAACTCCGGCGACAGAGACCGCATCATCGTCCTTCATCCGCCTGGGCATCCATCGCTGCCAACATGGAGTCACCCAGAGGAGACCGACTACCAACGACCAGGCTTCGACGGAACCTTCCGCGTGCTCGCCGTCCCCGTTGCCTCAACAACAAATCCTGCTGACACCGGACCACAGGTAGTGGAAGAGGGAGAAGAAATAAGTTCGGAAGGAGCGAACACGGAAGCAGGAGAAAACAGCGCAGAAGGAGCGCTGGGAGAAGCTGTTGAAGCTGAGACAGGATGGGGCAACATCGCCGAAGGACCTGTAGAAGAAGAACAAGAACCAGAAGTTACTGAGGAAGCACCAGAAGAAGAAGAAGAAGAAGAAGAAGAAGAAGAAGAAGAAGAAGAAGAAGAAGAAGAAGAAGAAGAAGAAGAAGAAGAAGAAGAAGAAGAAGAAGAAGAAGAAGAAGAAGAAGAAGAAGAAGACAAAGAAGAAGAAGAAGAAGAAGAAGAAGAAGAAGAAGAAGAAGAAGAAGAAGAAGAAGAAGAAGAAGAAGAAGAAAAAGAAGAAGAAGAAGAAGAAGAAGAAGAAGAAGAAGAAGAAGAAGAAGAAGAAGAAGAAGAAGAAGAAGAAGCGCTGACTGAATACGACCCTCACCTGATCCCAATCACCACCGACGGAAGAAGCTACCTCCGGCTCGAGACAAGAGGAGCAGCAATTGACGACACCGACTTCGAAGAAGGAGAAGTCACTCAACCGGAAGATCGTCGCCCAAGAATCACGCCGACTCCACCAGAGTGGACCGACAAAAAACTGCCCTGCCCGACAACAACTCACCGTTCAAGGAGTGGACCGGCAAAAAACCCTGGCACGCGAATGCTTCGGGTTTTTGGGTGCATGGTACAATACCGTCCCCACACTGCCCGGACCGGAAAGTTTGAAGACCGCGCACGCTGGGGCATTCACCTCGGAATCGAATCTGAATACCACACTTGGACCATCCTCGATTTCGCCACCCACCAGGTCACGCGTTCACGTGATTGCATCTTCTATGAAAGACTGACCCTGCCACTGTACCGACATCACTGCAATGCAAATGACGCACCAAACAACATTTTCCAGGGACAGCACAGCTACGCAAGCGATGAGGACGAGGTTGACGCGGCCTGCAGCCATAGGAGACAACTGCAGGAGAAGCACCCTTCGTACCCGTTACAGAGGAATTCGGCACCGCGCATTTCTTCCCGACCGATCCCGATCAACACGAAGTAGTACAGGCACAACACGATTACGCAAGTGCAGAAATGCACTCACCCATGGACGAAGATCCCAACCGCAACTCCTCTCGCAACACCGTTCGCGACATCCCTGGCGACGACGACGACGTGGTCGAAGTGACCAACGCAGCCGAGTCCAACCTCACCGGACTTCGCATCCTCGGTCTTGCCGTCGCCATCCGTGGTAAACAGCAGCTGGTTGAGCCTACCACCGTTCGCCAGGCTCTGAACGGACCCGATGCCGAGAAGTGGAGAGGAGCCATGGCCGCAGAAGTCGCTGCACTACAAAGGCGTGGAACCTGGAAGCTGGTACCAAGACGACACGCAAAGTGAAGGAAGATTCTCACACGGAAATGGGTTTTCAGGATTAAGACGCTTGCGAACGGCGCCGTCGACAAATATAAAGCACGCTGGGTAGTTCGCGGCTTCGAACAAACCCAATTCGTCGACTACGACAATACTTTCGCACCTGTCGGACGGCACACCTCCGTGCGAATCCTTATTTGCGTTGCAGTCGTGAAGCAGCGCCCCCTCCGCCAGATCAACGTGTCCAACGCGTTCCTCTACGCGATCGTCGACGCAATCATCTACGTGGAGCAGCCACATGCCTTTGAAGAGGACGGTGATGCCGTATGCCTCCTCCAGAAATCCCTCTACGGTATCAAGCAGGCACCACGCCTGTGGCAGCAGTACCTCCACACTGTGCTCATCGAGCTCGGATTCCAGCAGCTTCCCCACGATCAGGGGATGTATCGCCTCGAGTCCCGCAGCAGCTTCATCCTGCTCGTCGCCTACGTGGACGACCTGCTCTAGACAGGGGACAACGTGGAGCTGCTCGATCGCTTCGAGAACGACATCAAGCAGAAGCTTGAGGTGACGGTGAACCACAACGTCACCCATTTTCTGGGCCTCAACGTGATGCAATCGGCCGACACGATTCATCTGTGCGCCGCGAAGTACGCCGAGACACTCGCTAAGAGATTCGGCATCGCTCCCATCGGCATCACAACTCCGTTCCGCATCCCTCCTCCTAACCACGAGCCTGACACCACCCCATTATCCGCCACCGACCATCGCCTCTACCAGCAGCAGCTCGGTTGTTTGCTCTTTGCCGCCGTCACGTGCCGCCCGGACCTGTCGTACGCCGCAAGCCAGCTCGCCCAGTACCTGCGCCGACCTGAAGGGGAGAATATGGCGGACCTACGACGCGCCCTACCGTACTTCATCTCTACGCCTGACGTCGGCCTTACCTATAAGGCGAACCTAACGGCTACTCTGCAGCTTACCGGCTACGTGGACGCTGACCACGCAGGAGACGCAGACAACAGAAGGTCCCGCACTGGATTTATTTTCAAACTTGAACCTGCGGGAACCATCTACTGGAACTCACAGAAGCAAGAACGCATCGCCCTTTCCTCAGCAGAAGCCGAGTTCATCGCAGCAAGCGCAGCAGTTCGCGAAGGACTCTACCTCACGGAGCTCCTACAGGAAACGAAGATGGCGATGAACGGGTCATTCAAGTTACTGTGCGACAACCAGAGCGCGATCAAGATCGCGAACAAGCCCAGCTTCGTCAACCGCACGAAACACATCGCCCTGCATTACTTCTTCGTCAAAGACGAAATCGACAAAGGGAAGGTCCAGCTCACCTACTGCCCAACTGGCGAGATGGCAGCTGACTTTCTAACGAAGAAACCGCCACGTCAGAAGTTCCAATACTGCGCGGACCTGTGCGGAGTCATCAGGAAGAGCCACGTGGTGCACCTCCAGGAATGAAGGGGAGTGTTGGAGTAAGCGGGAATTAAATCTAGCATTCCCGAAGGTGAAGCTGTATCGCACCAGCTACTACCGAAGCAACAACAGCAGCAGTATCGGATCAGCCCATACAGGGCAGGAAGGTCAACAATCGCAAAGGTCAACTGTCGCGACTGTTGACCATCTGGACCGAACGGTTACATGCGGGGAATGGCAACAGGCGTAACTGTCTGTACAGTTACATGCAACGACCCGATAAACAGGAGAAGAGCAAGAGTCAGTGTTACTGTAGAAGTGCCTGTAAATCAGTTATAATAAGTGAATGTACCCCTTAGAGTACATGGCTAGCTATATCTATTTATTGTTTGTATTTTTTTATTTTAATAAATCTTGTCATCTACATTCACTATGCACAAGGTTCCCACCACTACTCAAGACTTCCGCTACCAATCTCTAAGCCAACCTATCCTATCCAAGATCCTTATTCTAACAAAGTATAGA
Source organism: Closterium sp. Naga37s-1 (assembly GCA_947471745.1). Taxonomy (NCBI): domain Eukaryota; kingdom Viridiplantae; phylum Streptophyta; class Zygnematophyceae; order Desmidiales; family Closteriaceae; genus Closterium; species Closterium sp. Naga37s-1. The sequence continues at coordinate 2,204,225 of CANJKZ010000794.1, read as the reverse complement.
TTTGACTAGGTTCTTGTACATTCTTTGTTTGGTTCCTCTTTCAAATATAAATTATTTCAACTCAACACATTATGCTTGAACTATTCGTGATACAAATTATGGGTATGTCTCAGACATAATACAACAGAGAGTGCAGTGATTTTGGATCCTAAACTACTGCAGAATGATGAAAAAAATACATAATCCAATGCCACAATCTTGTGTCAAATTATATTTATATGTTTGTTAGGTTGTTATGCTACAGTGAGGTTCTCAGTATAGGGTACATAATTCTCTCGACATCCTTTTTGTCAAACTATAATTGTTATGGTTTGTATTTGCTAGTCTAGGTGGTGTACACTTATGTTTAGGGTTGGCTAGGGTTGACCAGGGTTTGCTATATCTTCCTTGTCCTTGTCATTTCTAGTCATTCATTATTCCGTTACCTCGTTCACATGGTATAGAGCAGTTCGATTCCCATGGGCCCACCGCCCCGCGCTCGTCCGTTAGTAACGCGTTACCCGTAGTGCCCCGTCACCCCTTAGCGCCAGCCCCCCCCCCCCCCCCCCCCGTCGAATTGCGCGCTAGAGAGAGACCCCCGCGGGCCCCCCCACGTCACGTCCTAGGAAGGCCCCCGCGGGCCCCCGAATCGCGAGTTAGAAGGACCCCCGCGGGTCCCCCACGTCGCGACCTAGGAAGGCCCCCGCGGGCCCCCCGAATCGCGATCTAGAAGGACCCCCGCGGGTCCCCCCACGTCGCGACCTAGGAAGGCCCCCGCGGGCCCCCGAATCGCGACCTAAGAAGGACCCCCGCGGGTCCCCCCCACGTTGCGACCTAGAAAGGCCCCCGCGGGCCCCCGAATCGCGACCTAAGAAGGACCCCCGCGGGTCCCCCCACGTCGCGACCTAGAAAGGCCCCCGCGGGCCCCCGAATCGCGCGCGTTCCCCCCCCCCCCCCCCCCCCCCCCCCCCCCCACCCCGTATCCCGTCGCCCCGCAGGCCTCCCCGTCGCGTCCCTTCCCCGTCGCCTCCCCGTCGCGCCCCTTCCCCGTCGCCTCCCCGTCGCATCCCCTCTTCGTCGCCTCCCCTTCCCCTACCCGTCGCGTCCCCTCTTCGTCGCCTCCCCTTCCCCTACCCGTCGCGTCCCCTCCCCGCCGCCAGCCCGTCGCGTCCCCGTCGCGTCCCCGTCCCCCAGCCCCGTCCGTCAGCCCCGTCGCGTCCCCTCCCTGTACGCCCTGCAGTCCGCCAGCTTCGCCTGCCACCATCCCTCTATAACCGCCCAGGAACGTCCAGAACCGCCCAGGACCGTCCAGAACCGCCCAGGACCGTCCAGAACCGTCCAGAACCGCCCAGGACAGTCCAGGACCGCCCAGAACCACCCAGGACCGCCCAGGACCGTCCAGAACCGCCCAGAACCGCCCAGGACAATTCAGGACCGCCCAGAACCGCCCAGGACAGTCCAGGACCGCCCAGAACCGCCCAGGACCGCCCAGAACCGCCCAGAACCGTCCAGAACCGCCCAGGACCGTCCAGGACCGCCCAGAACCGCCCAGAACCGCCCAGGACCGCCCAGGACCGTCCAGAACTGTCTAGAACCGCCCAGGACCGTCCAGAACCGCCCAGAACCGCCCAGAACCGCCCAAAACCGTTCCCCAACGCCAGAACCAGCAGCAGCATAGGCTGCCCCCAGCAGAATCAGCAGCAGCATAGGCTGCCCCCAGCAGAACCAGCAGCAGCATTGGCTGCCCCCCAGCAGCACCACCAGCAGCATAGGCTGTAGCTAGCAGCCGCTCCCCACCGCGCTCGGCCGTCTCTAGCGCCTACCATGGCGTGTGCTAGAGTTCTGCAGCAGCAGCAGGGTCAGCCGCAGCGACAGCAGCTACAGCACTCCCGGCAGTGGGGACCTGAGGGTCCTAGGAGTACCGACCGCAGTAGCGGCTCAGCCAGTAGTGGGCGCGACGTCGGTCCTTGCGGGTACCGGATCCTGACTGGCCCGGGTGCTGGCACCACCTGCTGGAGTCCTGACCACTCTGCGTCCCGCTGCTACCGTCGCCTCGATGACCTCCACCGTGAGCGTTTTGGTCCTCATGCTATTACACCGCACTGGCCCTCGCGTCTTCGCCTGCGCACTGCTGCACCACTTGAGTCTCACCTACCTGGTCTAGGACCGTTCCCGGCTGCACGAGTAGAGACCTGTGTTTCCAGTCTTGGTGCGTGTGTTGTTTCCAGTCCGGGCCCCTCTGAGCGTCTTTGTGTAGGAGCTGCAGCTACCACTAGTCTAGCACCAGCCTTTGTTGCTGGCTCGGGTGCGACCTCACAGACTGCACAGCTTTCCTTCACCCTAGACTCTGGAGCGTCCAGCTGCTTCTTTCGCGACTGTACTGACCTCACACCATTGCGCACTCCAGTCACTGTCGCCTTGGCTGACCCCTCCGTGGGACCTGTAGTTGCCCACATCACCACCACTCTCACGTGTCCGACGGCTCCCTCTGGGTTTCTCACAGGTTACTACACCCCCAGGTTCTCCAGGAACCTGGTGGGTGTCAGTCACCTCCACGACCTAGGCGTAGTCACAACTTTCTCACTGGACGAGCCAGTTGCCTCCTGCACAGTCGGTGCCACTGGGGCGCCTCTGGCCACTTTCCACAGGGAGCCGGGCTCTGGTCTGTACTCACTACATACAGGGTCCCACCACACTGGGTCAGGTCAGGTCAGGTCAGGACAGGTAGCTGTTGTGTCGTGCGACTGTCGGTCACTCACCCACCCGTCGGTCCTCTGGCACCACCGTCTAGGTCACCCGTCGTTCCCACGTCTCAGTAGGATGGCACGTTACCGTCTGGTCTCAGGTCTCCCACAGTCGCTTGCCCCGCTTCCTCGCTCGCCCCGCTTCCTCGCTCGCCTGCGCCGCCGTGCACTCCTTGCGTCGAGGGTCGGCAGCGCGCTGCCCCTCACTCCTCCTCGTTCCCACCCACCACGGCTCCCTTCCAGACCCTGCACTTGGACGTTTGGGGCCCCTCCCCGGTCCGTGGCCCACGTCAGGAGCGCTACTTCCTGATTGTGGTGGACGACTACTCCCGCTACACCACGGTTTTCCCCTTGCGACGGAAGGCCGACGTGCCTACCGTCCTCGAGCCGTGGCTACTAGCGTGGGGTGACGCCCAGGCCCTTTGTGGGCTCCGCTTGCACTCGGACCGTGATGGTGAGTTTTCTTCCACTCGCCTAGAGACGTTCTGTCAGGGTCGGGGGATCCTCCAGTCTTACACGCTACCAGCCTCGCTGCAGCAGAACGGGGTAGCCGAGCGACGCATCGGCCTGGTCATGGAGGTTGCCCGGACCTCCATGTGCCATGCTGGTGCCCCCCAGTTCCTGTGGCCTCAGGCAGTCCGCTACGCCGCGCACCAGCTGAACCTGTGGCCCAGTGACGCACGGCCACGGGTGACGCCGGTCTCCCGTTGGACAGGTTCTCCGGGCGTAGCAGCTGACTTCCGCGTCTGGGGTTCTCTGGCTCACGTTCGCGCCCCTGGCGCGAACAAGTTGTCTCCGCGCACTCGTGCCTGCGTCTTTCTTGGCTTCCCTTTGGACACCGCCGGCTGGGTGTTCTACGACCCACTCACCTACGAGTTCTTCAGTTCCCAGGACGTCACGTTCGACGAGTCTGTCTGTTACTACAGGAGTCGCCCCCACCGAGGTACTGAGGTTTTTTGCCCCCCGCTGTTCCTCACCCTTGAGCCCCCCCCAGTAGCCCCGGTAGCCCCCCCCCCTTCGCGTCCTGCCCCGTCAGGTGTGTCGCACGTCACTCCGCAGTCGTCCCCCCCAGAGCGTCCAGTCCCTGTCGTGTCTGGGGGTGTGGGAGGTGCAGTTGCGGAGGGTGAGGGTGCTGGGGCTGCTGGAGCTGGTGGTGTCGGTTCTGGGGGTGCAGGGGGTGTTGGCGTGGAGGTCACTCCCGTGGAGGACACGGCAGCCTTGACTAGGCGGCCTCGCCCCGCGTCACCCCCTGGCTTCCCGTCCGTCCCGCAGTTCCCTCCTCGTTCTTCTCTGCGGCCAGTTGCTGCGGAGCCTGGGGGTGTTCCTGCGGGAGGTACTGGAGGCCCCGAGGGTGTCGGTGGTGGAGGTGCTGGTTCTGGGGGTGCTGGAGCTGGAGGCACTGGCACTGTGGCGCCTACACCGCGCACTGTACGTTTCCTGACACGTGAGCAGCGTCTCCTCCGGTTGGAGAGGGAGGAGCGTGAGCGGTTTGAGAGGGCACAGCAGCAGCAACAGCAGCAGCAACAGCAGCAGCAGCAGGAGCAGTCTCAGTCCCAGCAGCAGGAGAGAGTAGAGGAGGAGTCACAGCAGCAGCAAGTGCAGTTGCAGCCGCAGCAGGAGAGAGTAGAGGAGGAGTCATGAGTGCAGCAGCGGGTGCAGTTGCAGTCGCAGCAGGAGAGAGTAGAGGAGGAGTCACGGCCGCACCAGGAGAGGGTCGAGCAGGAGTCCCGCCCGCAGCAGCAGGTGCAGTTACAGACACAGCAGGAGAGAGTAGAGGCGGAGTCACGGCCGCACCAGGAGAGGGTAGAGCAGGAGTCCCACCCGCAGCAGCAGGTGCAGTTACAGACCCAGCAGGAGAGAGTAGAGGAGGAGTCACGGCCGCAGAAGGAGATGGTAGCGCAGGAGTCCCGGTCGCAGCAGCGGGTGTAGCTGCAGTCGCAGCAGGAGAGGGCAGAGGCAGAGCCACAGGAGCAGCAGCAGGGGCCGGTACTGTCGCAGCAGACGCCGGAGGAGGCGGAGCAGCAGCGACTGCGACTCCGCGACCTCCCCGACCCAGCACCTGCACGCTTTGTTCGTGGTCCCCTACCGTCCCCTCCTGTTCCCCCTGTTGAGTCCCTTACCTCGTCTCAGTGGACTCGTCGTCCTCCCCTCAGTCGTGCTGTGTCCCCAGAGCGTCGTCGGTCCCGTTACCGTGCAGATGGTCCGTTCCACCTTGTTCTTCGCTCTCGTGTTCCACCTCCTCCTGTCCTTCCACAGCCCCCTGAGTCGTCCCTCACTGTGCTTCACGACCCGTTGTCCGACTACCTCCGTGCCTCCCGTCCTGTCGTCTCCCGTGTTTTGTCCGCGTTGGTCACTCACCCGACTGCACCTCTGTCGTCTGTCTCAGCACTTGTTACCATTGTCGCTGGCTTTGCCTCTTCCCACCGCCTTGACTACGCCGCTCACCTGGTGAGTGGCCTTGCTCGTTCTCCGTCCTCTGGGGGTGCTCCTGTCTTTCCCCTGGAGGTCCTCGAGGACAGGCAGTTCGAGCTTGGTTTCCTTGCGGCCGCTGTTCCTCATCTCTGCGCCATGTTGCTTGCCCCTGAGGGGGATCCAGACGCTCTTGACATCCCGATCCCTCGCACACACGCTGAGGCGGTGTCGGGACCTTGGGCCTCATACTGGATAGCAGCTGAGGAGGCAGAGATGGCATCTTATAGGTCCACAGGCACCTACGTCGACGCCGTTCCTGTTAACGGGAATGGAGTGTTGGCCCCGCCCTCGCTTGGGCAACGCCGACGACTTGGTCGGATGTACGGGAGTGGCAGCCGACCGTTCACAGTGGGAGAGCTGCTCGACAGGCTTGGTCGAGCTGCAAGGGACCGCTGTGGTGTTGCTGTCGACCAGGGAGCTCGACAGCTGCAACTGACTGGTCTGGGCGACGGGTGGGCCGTCGACCAGGAGGGGCAGTTCGACCGGGAGGTCGACGGAGCAGTCCGTCGACCTGACAAGTGAGCAGTGGTCGACGAGGGGAGCTCGGCGACAACAGCTGACAGTTCTGGTCGACGGAAGGGGTCCGTCGACCAGGGGGTAGCTCGACAGGAGCTGTGGTCGACCAGAGGCACCTGGTGGTCGACCAGAGGGACCCAGTGGTCGACCAGAGGCACTGGTGGTCGACCGGAGCACTTGGTGGTCGACCAGGTCGACCGGGTAACCTGCTCGACGAGTTCTGCGGAGGCACGCGAACGTCGTCGAGGTCGCGATGACGAAGGCGACTTCGGGCTGGTATCCTGAAGTCGATGTGGCTCGTCAGGCGCAGACAACAGCCGACGGATGCACAACGGTGCAAGTCGGGCCAATCGTCTGCGCGCACCTGCGAGCGTGCGCACTGCTGTCTTCTACGGGGCAACGCTGGACAACTACTTTGTTGTAGCGTTGGCACGCCGTCGACCTGCAGTGTTGGCAGGTCGCCCTTCTGCAGTGCTGGCACGGCTCTTCTACGCAACGCTGGCAGGCGGTCGACCAAGCTGTGCTGGCGGTCGACCAGGCTAGCTGCAGGGTTGCTAGGTGCCTGATGTAGTTATTGTTGTCTTTGCTTGTGCAACCATTCTGGAATTTCAACTTTGCTAGTGGAAACTCTTGCCGATTTCTCTTGTGATTGTGCAAGCACTAAGAAACTAGGCAAAGCTACGATCACTCCTAGTAGTTCGTGCCAACCCCGTAGTCTATCTCACTACCATTGTAGAGTGACTCTCCGCATGGTGCGGTGAGCGTGGATCGAACACGCGACCTTCAGATAGGAGCCGACTTTTGCACCCACTAAGTCGTTCGTAGGCCGGCAGTACGTGCAACCATGACGCCTACCTTGCCAATGGCTGGCGTGGTAGAGGACACCTTGGAGGCACGCTTGACTGATGCGAGGAAACGCCATGCAGATAACGAGTACGGGACGATCCCCTTGGAGATCGTCGAGTTGGGCATCCGGGCGCAGTGGGCGACGGAATACCCTTCCCGTCCTGCATCTCCTCGACCAGTACGAAACGAAGGTGGCGTCGACGACGAGGTCGACGGCGGTGCACGAGTCAGCGGCAGCAAAGGCACGAAGCAGAGAGGGGTGACCAAGGTCGACGGTGGCGTCGACAGGATTCAGGCGCGAGTGCAGCGGTCGACGGCGGCTGCAGGCAGCTCGCGTGCCGACGTCGATGGTCGACGTCGCTCTCCTCTACGAAGCGGTGGAGGGCTCTCGGCGACAACGCAAGTGATGGCAGGCGGGATTGCGCCGGCGTATGGCTACTTCAAGTTCTCGCCGGACCGGATCACCGTCGCACCTCTGCAAGGTCGACGGGACCTCATCACCTGGAGGGAGTCGATCGAACCTCAGCTGGAGGTCGCCGGGCTGAAGGGCTTCGCCGACGGCACCGTGCCAATTCCACCCGTGGACGATGTCGAGCTGCGCGGAGAGTTTCGTGCTGCTCACCTGCTCACCTTCATGGTCATCTCGAGGTGCTGCTCGCCGGTGGTGCAGCTAGCGCTCAGGAGCTGTCGAGAGCGCCTGGATGCTAGTCACCAAGCATGGCACTTCATCCTGTCGACGTACCAGGTGAAGGACGACCTGTACATCGGACAGCTGGAGGAGAAGATGACACACATTCATATGGGCGAGCAGGAGTCGGCGACGGACTACTGCAACCGTGCTCGACGGATCCTGTCTGAGATGCGGATGGCGGGCGCCGAATACTCGACGGCGTCCTACATCACCCACGTCCTCAAGGGCCTGCCGCGCAGCTACAACCTCATGAAGAGGATGACGATGGTGCCCGGCACACGGGAGTCCCTCGACGAGGACTCCCTCACCAGCTACATTCTCCAAGATGAGGCGATGCAGGAGGCAGAGCAGCCCACGGAGCTCCTTCCGCAGGCAAACTACGCTGCACCGACGAAGCTGAATCAGCAGCAAGGGCAGCGCGGGAAGCCGGGCGGAGGTGGTAGCGGAGGTGGGCGGTCGACGAAGAACGTCGACGAGAAGAGGTCGACACGGGACAAGGGTCGACGAGGTGGTGGTCGACGTCGGGAGTGCTGGATCTGCGGCGACCCCGACCATCTCTCCTTCGAGTGCCCCGACCGCGATGACAGCGACGAGGACGACAGCAAGGGAGGCCGCGGACGGTCGACCAGTCGTCGCCCCCGTCGAGATGAGAAGCCGCGCAAGGAGAAGCAGACGTCGAAGAAGACGTCGTCGACGAAGGACGTCGACACCTCCAGCGGCAAGAGCCGAGGCGACGGGGAGGCGTCGTGCTCGATGGTTGGCGTAGTGGAGCCGACGGTCTCGCTGGCGAGGACTTCCAGGCGGTGGCGGCAGCTGTGCAGGCCAACCCGATGGCGGTGCTGCTCGACTGCGGGTGCTCCCACCACCTGATGGGGACGAAGGCGGTCTTCGTCAACATGGCGCCAAGCAACGGCGTGAAGCACGTGCGTGGATTCAACGGGGCGCTGCAGCCTGCCGAGGGTCGCGGAACCGTCGCTCTACAAGGGGAGGCCGGGAAGCGGGTCCTCATCCCCGACGTGCTCTACGTTCCGGGCGTACAGGCGAACCTGCTATCTGCTGGCCAGCTGAAGGAGAACGGAGTGCAGCTGCAGGGCGACGGCGACGAGATGCTGCTCGTCGCCTCGACCGGGGAGGTGCTCGGTCGAGCACGCTACACCAGACGAGTCCTCTGCACCGACCTTCGCCCCTGCTCGACGCAGTCGTCGTCGACCGAAGTATTGGCTCTACGGACGATCGTCTCGGCGACGCGGTCGACCCCCGACCGTTTGCATGCGAGGCTTGCACACGTCGGCGTCGACACGATCAAGAGCTCGGCGAAGCATGAAGTTGCTACTGGGCTCGACATCACGCCGTCGACCGGAGCAGACCTGCCGTGTGTCTCGTGCGTCGGAGGAAAGCTGGCGCGGCACACCTTCCCCGACAAGGGCTCGAACGCCGAGGAGGCACTGGCTGTCGTGCACATTGACTTGTGCGGGCCATTTCGGGTGGCTGCCAAGGATGGCAGCCTGTACTTCCTGTTGCTGAAGGATCGCCACACTCGGTTCGTGTGGGCAATGCCGGTCGCTAAGAAGAGCGACGTGCTGCGGGAGTTCCAGAAGTGGCTGGTGCTGGTGGAACGGCAGACGAAGAAGTCGGTGCTGTCGCTTCGCTCCGACCGGGGAGGGGAGTTCCTCGGAAAGGATTTCACCAACTTCGTTGACGGGAAGGGCATCATCCACGACTTGACATGCCCCTACACTGCGCAGCAGAACGGCATGGCTGAGCGGGAGATGCGCACCGTCGTCGAGTCCGTGCGGACGATGCTGCTGCACATGGGCGTGCAGCACCACTGGTGGCACCTCGCTCTTCGACAGGCTGTCTGGGTGCGCAACTGCTTGGAGCGGTCGACGACGCCGACGGGGACGACGCCGTACCAGCTGCTGACCGGGAAGAAGCCCGATCTCACGCTGGCGCGGGTGTGGGGCTGCATGGTGCAGTTCATGATTCCCGAGCAGCAGCGCGGTGGGAAGCTGGCGCCGAAGGCTCGCTGGGGGCTTCACCAGGGTGTGTCGCCGGAGAGCAAGGGCTGGGAGGTGCTCGACCTGACCGACAACAAGGTGGTCACGTCGGTCGAGGTGATCTTCTACGAGACACTGTCGCTGGAGGTGTGGAAGGCGAAATATGGGCCGGCGTCGGGGCGGACGCAGACACACCCGCCGACGGACACCTCGACGACGACGGTCCCACTGCTCGCCGAAGTCGACGAGCCTACTGATGAGAACCTTGTGGAGGTTCTTCCACCTCCCCCTCTTCTTGCTCCTCCCTCCCCCGTCGCAGATCGGCCTGCTTCGACACCTGTGTCGGCCACCGGCGATGAGGGGAGCCTTGAGGCGTCGCCAGTGGCGCCGGCCAGTGGCATCGCCGGCGGTCGACAAGGTGCCAAGCTCGTCGATCAAGATAGGAAGCCGTCGACGACAGGGGAGCAGCAAACAGGGGAGCCGGTCGAACAGGAGGCAGCAGCAGGGGTGCAGTCGACAAGGGAGCAGCAGCCGGGGCGGTCGACAGGGGAGCTGTCGAAGTCAGCAGGAGGTGAGCAGCCGGTCGAAGGGTCGAAGCAGCTGGTCGACGACGAAGATGTCGACGAGGAAGGGGAGCTGTCGGCGGGAGAGGAGTCCACCGACAGCGACGTGGTAGAGGTGCCAATTGAGAAGCCTGAGCTGCGACGCACAGGTCGAGCTCGACGGCCGCCGATGGCGACAGAACACCGGTTGTAAGTCGGAAAATGCAGCGCCTTCGTCAGGAAGTCCGCCGGCTGCCTGGTGGTCGGGATGTACTTCAGCACGAACTTCTCGCGCCTCACCATGTGCTGCAGCCAGGCGTAGCGTCGCTCCATGTGCTTGAGGTTGCCCGTCAGCCCTAAGCCCTCAGCGACCGTGATTGCCGACTTGTTGTCCACGCGGAGGACGGTCGGCTTCCCAACGTCGAGCAGCTTGAACTCTGCTAGGAGAAAGCGCAGTCGACGCCCCTCCTTGCCGGCGTCCGTGGCCGCGACGTACTCCGACTCGGTCGAGGAGAGCGTCGCGCACTTGATGCGCTGGCTCGACCAGGAGACCGCGGCCCCTCCGAAGACGAACACGTAGCCGCCCGTGCTCGTCCGGTTCTGCTTGTCGCCCGCTGTTGGTGCAACCCTACGGTTTGCACTCGGCTTGTTGTCCGTGTGCGTGAATGTGTGTGTATATGGAATGGTATGAGGGCATGGGATAATATATATTTCATGCTTATAATTGTGTGTGAATGTTGAGTCATGATGTCGAGTGTGTGTGTCGAGTCAATAGCGAGTTATCGCTAGACGCGTGTTACGCGGTCGTTTATGTCTCGCGCGCGGTTTCTATTTTGTCGTGCGCGGTTTCTATTTTGTCCTGTGTCGAACGTTCGGCGTGTCGCAGGTGTGTGCAGCAGACCCATCAAGAACTCAAGGATGAGTTTGTGATGAAGAGCCCGAGCCTTGGTGTCAAGCCTCAAGTGATTTCGAAGCTCGCCAAAAGGGTACACCTCAAGATATTGAAGATAGTTACATTACTTTGTGTAGTGTAACATTTCACTTGGTGTAGGCCCTAGTGAAGGGTAGTTTCGAGACCCTTCGTGGTTGGGGACAGTGTGGCACTGTTCCACATCACTGTACCTCGGCTCTTGGGGTGTGTAGGAGCTGGGAGTCATTCCCAACTCGTAACTCTTCCTATCTTGTGTTCTAAGACTATAGTGGCTGCCATAGTACCGTTCGTTCAAACCGACGCTGTGTCGTCAATTCTTTATCAAATCGTGCAATCTAAATTGCTAATTGTAGACGACGTGAAGACGCTCCAGATCCAATTTGAATCAGGTCATTTGCAGCTGTGAGCAGAACGCTATCAACGTTTGAAGCCGCTGTGCAGAAATCCGTCTGTGCTCTCTATCTTTCGTTTTAGGCACATTCAAGCCTATTGTGACTATAACAAGTGGTATCAGAGCCCCTTGGAGCAGTTTCGACAATGTCTGGACCTGAGGAAAGGGGTGGCAGAGGTGCTGGTGGCAGTGGAGAAGCTCAAGCTCAAGGCCAACCCCGTGATTCAGCCATGGCGCCCATGCAACCAAGTCTTGGCCCACCTAGGGATGAGCCTAGGGTGTTTGGGCTTGACAAGTTCAACGGTGACAACTTTGCTGAATGGTCCTTCAAGATGGAGAACATCTTTGACCACTATGACCTGCTGGAGGTGATGGAAGGAACGGAGAAGCGCCCCGAGAACGACCCGGAGAAGAGCCCGTGGGTGCGGAAGAGCGCACAAGGCTATCTCTTACTTGGGCAAGCGTTGGGGAGCAGTCAGATCCGTCACATCAAGCCATTCCAGCGTGAACCAGAGAAAGGACCAAAAGCATGGGCTGCTCTCAAGGGTGTACATGCTCCTGCAACAGCGGCGGTAGCGGTGGTGTTGGAACGGCAAATGGCGGCACTACGAATTGAAGAAGACGAAGCGGTTGAAGAAGGGGTGCAGAAATTCTTCGACTTGTTGACGCGGCTTGAGGGAGCTGATTTGAACTACAGTGAGCTCCAAAAGAAGACCAAGTTGCTGGCCTTACTCCCAGAGTCATGGTCCTCGCTCATCATCAACCTTAATCGCGACTTGCCCCGCCTCTCGCTTGAAGACGTGAAGCGAGCTATCCTTCAAGAGGATTTCCGCCGCCGTGAGTTGGCGAGTGCGGATGGCGCTGGGGCAGCGAGCATCGGCCGTGGATATGGTCGAGGAAGAGGCAGAGGACGAGGGGGAGGAAGGTTTGGTGGCAGCAACTTCGGCGGAGGCCGCAGGAGTGGCGGTTACGGCAGCGACGACAAGAGCTACGGACGCGGTCGCGGCCGATTCGACGGCGAGTGTCACTATTGCCACAAGAGCGGACACATGTGGCGCGACTGCTACAAACTCCCTGATGGTTGGACCCCTGCTCAAGGCCAAGAGGGTAGAGGAGCAGGAGGAGGGAGAGGACGAGGCCGTGGAGGCCGTGGCGGTCGCGGTGGCGGAGCTGCAAACATGAAGAGCGGAGACAACGACAAGGACCCGAGCGACGATCGATACCCGGGTCTATTCTACTTCGTGTCGACGCAAGTACCGGCTGGTCCAGAGAAGGATGAAGGCTTTGAGGAGCCAGCAGCTGTGGGGAAGGTGACCCTACACCCCCTGGACTATTGGGTGATTGATAGTGGCGCTACCTATAGCATGACACCTCGCCCGGACTTGCTCACCGAACTCGAGCCGTCACCGGTGAAGCATGTCACATCGGCTTTGGGGCAGCGAGCAGAGGTGAAAGGCATGGGCAAGGCCATGTTCAAGGGTGCTGATGGGAAGATGGTGGGCCTCAAGAACGTGCTTTGGGTGCCCAGCCTTGCTGCAAACCTGATTTCCGTGCGGCGGTTGGCAAAGGCCGGCATGGACACGAACTCGAAGGGAGCCAAGACCTACACCGCAAGGCTTGGCGATCGAATTCTTTGGGACCTTCATGAGGACAGGGATGTCTACAACGAGATGTGGCAGATCCCAGTGGTCCCTATGCCTAAGGAGAGGCAAGTGGCAGCAAGCATCAGCACCAAGGATGGAGCGGTCGGTAGCGACGATGGCGCGAACGGTCGCGCTAAGGAGAATGAGCTCAAGAAGAGCAAACCTGGAGGGACCAGCAAGTTCAGTGAACCTAAGGAGAGTGGTGCAGCAACCAAGGAGCAGCAAAAGGGTGGGGAGAACCCAGAGGCAGCAGCGGAGGAGGACTACGGAGAGAGTATGTGGGGCGCTATTGCGAGCGCGGCATTCTCCAATCCAACTTCGGCTACGGGGGAGTGTGATTGGCTCACCTTGCATCGGCGCATGGGGCATGTGGCCCTGCCCATCTTGCAGCAGCTAGTGAAGAATGAGATGGTTGCTGGCATACGTGTGAAGGGGGAGCCCGATGAGGTGCTTGGCTGCCCGACGTGCATTCAAGCCAAGTTCACCTGGTTTCCGTTCCCTAGTTCGGAGGCAACGGCAAAGGCACCGCTTGATGAGGTGGTGATGGACGTGGTGGGCCCCCTGAAGCTTGGAGCTGCTGGAGCTGAGTATTTTCTCACCATTGTCGACGTCTACACCCGCATGACTTGGGTGTACGTGCTGGCCAAGAAGAGCGACGTGGCTGAAACGTTGAAGAGGGATTGGTTCCCGATGGTGGAGCGGCAACAAGACCGTCTAGTCAAGTCAATCCGCACCGATCGAGGGGGAGAGTTCCTGAGCAAGGAGTTTGGGTTGTGGCTGAAGAAGAATGGTATTCGGCACTCCCTCACCATGCCATACTCCCCTGCAATGAACGGCATCGCCGAGCGAGCGAACCGCACAATCACGGAGGCGGCACGCGGGTTGCTCATTGAAGCCGGGCTACCCGACTATTTCTGGCCTGATGCGGTGCGGAGCGCGTGTGTGGCCAAGAACAGAGCCTTGACTCATGTGGGAGCAGACAAATGGGTGCCCTATGTGGAGTGGCTAGGAAGGAAGCCAAAGGTGGATATGCTTCGGGTGTTCGGGTGCATGTGCATGGCGCTCGTGCCTAAGCATCTTCGGCACAACAAGCTTGGTGCCAAGGCGGTGTGGGCCGTGCACTTGGGCATGGCTCAAAACAGCAAGGGATGGCTTCTTTGGGACCCATTCACCAAGAAGTTCTTGGTGAGCAGGGACTGCAAGTTCATGGAGAACTTCATGTACAAGGATTGGAAGGCGGAGAATGAGGCGAAGATAGGCGTGCGGTTTGGGGAGGTGAAGAGTTCCGGTTTGGAGCATGTGGAGCTGCCTTTGGAGCTGAGCAGCGGCAGCACAACCACAAGGCAATCCTCCCTTGTGAATGGGGGAGAGGAGGCCATGTGAAATAAGAACGAGAATGTTTGAACTATGAATGAAGTGAGTACATATGGGAAACCCTAATTGGGTTGTACCCCTTATGGGATACCCCACTATAGCCTACACAACAGCATAAGCTATATAATGTTCTGACACACCCCCATAGGCAAAGTGGGGGAGAACAAGGGGTCACAAGACCAGTCAAGCAAAGCAGAGCAAGCTCAGGGTGGATCACAAAGTCACCACACAGTCCGAGCACAACGACAAGGCCACAAGGCCAGTTCACATGCAGGAGTACACATATATATATAGAGCTAGACAAGCAAGAGCAGGTATATATATGTAACAGTACAAGCAAGGTCAAGAAGAGAGCAAGTGAGGCAAGACAGGTACAAGACCCAGCTGGGTGCAGAAGCGCTGATGGTCACAAGGCGCAAGTGCCTTGGTGAACACATCAGCAGTGTTGGCCGCAGAGGCCACGTAAGCAAGTCGCAACTGACCACGCTGCTGCAGCTCACGAGCAAGAAAGTAACGGAGAGCAATGTGCTTCGTTCTGTGCTCCAAGCGCTGCTCTCGACACAAGGCCAGCATGGCCTTGTTGTCTACGTACAGCACTGGAGGAGAACGAGGCGGCTCTCCAAGGTCAGTCAGCAGGTAGGTGAGCCAGCGAAGCTCCTGTGCAGCCATGGCCCCGGCGTAGATCTCAGCCTCACAACTGGAGCCGAGAACAGAGGACGAGCGAGTAGCCCGCCACGAGACAGAGCCGGAACCAAGACTGAAGGTGTAACCCTGCGACGACCGCTGCGTAGCCTGGTCGTCAGCCCAAGAAGCGTCCGCGTGCCCAGTGAGGACCACTGGACTCCGCCCTCCAAGCACTAGCCCCATGCCCGACGTACTGCACAAGTAGCGCAACACCCTCTTCGCTGCAGCCATGTGCTCTGGTCGGTGTCTCCCAGGAGCAACATAGCGTGCAAGAATGCTAAGAGGGTATGCAAGGTCAGGTCGTGTGCAGGTCATCAGGTACATGAGGCAGCCAATAAGCTCTGGGTACGGGCCACTCGACTCTACGGACTCATCCGAAGGCAGAGCTGAGAGCGAGTGGCGAGTAGACAGAGGAGTGGCCTGAGGCGAGGAGTACGTGAAGCCTAAGCGCTGAAGGACCTGCTGCACCATGTGTGACTGAGTCAAGGTAATGGTGCGGTGTGCTCTGTCCCGAGTGATCTGCAAGCCAAGGTAGCTGCGCAGTTCACCCAGGTCTGTGCACGTGTGTCTCTTCTGCAGCTCGGACTTCACGTAGGCTAGTCCAGCCGTGTCAGCTGTGGCAAAGACCAAGTCGTCGACGTACACGAGGACGTAGAACGGCGGCAGAGAAGTGTCGGTGCGCAGAAACAACGACGGGTCAGCAGTAGAGGGAGCAAACCCAAGAGCCGCAAGCGTAGTCCTCAGTGTGTCGTGCCACTCACGCGGTGCCTGGCGGAGACCGTAGACTGGCCGTCGGAGGCTCCACTGGGTGCCAGGAGGGAAAGTCCCAGTGAAGCCAGGTGGACGGCGCAGCCAGATCTCCTCGTGCAGGCTACCCTGCAAGAAAGCAGTACTGAAGTCAAGAGAGTGGAGCTCGTAGTCGCGCTGAGCGGCTATGTGCAGCAGCACCCGAAGAGTGGTCATCTTCGGGGTGGGAGAGAAGGTCTGAAAGTAGTCAACTCCCTGCCGCTGACTGAAGCCACGAGCGACGTACCGCGCCTTGAAGACAGGTGGAGAGCCCGGCGGCCGCTTCACCCTGAAGATCCACATGCCACTGACGATGTTCGCCCCAGGAGGGGGAACCGCGTCAACGTAGGTGCCTGTGGACTTCCAGGACGCCATCTCTGCATCCATAGCTGCCTGCCACTGAGAGGAGTAGGGACCCTCTACGGCCTCCGCGTAAGAGCGCGGAGTCGGGATGTCTAGTGCATCCGGGTCTCCCTCAGGGGCAAGTAGTACGGACGCGAGATGAGGTGAAGCAGCAGCCAGACACCGGAACTCCTCCTGCCTGTCCTCAAGGACGTCCGTGCCAAGAGCACACTCACCCCCGACGGACGGAGGACAGACAGACGCAGACTCAGCAACAAGACCGGCAGCGTAGTCTAGACGACAGCGAGCAGCAAAGTCGACAAGCTCAGCAACAAGCGCAGACGCAGCAGTGGACTCAAAAGAGGGGTCAGTGACGACAGTAGCAAGGAGACGTGTGACAGCAGGACTGGCAGCACGAAGAGAGTCCGACTCCGGGTCAGGAAGAGCAGGAAGAGAGGACTCAGGAGGAGAAGGCAAAGGGGCACGCAGAGGAGCAGTGGACGGACGCAGAGACATCCGGTGCGTGCCAGGGACAGGAGGAGGACGCTGACGCGAACCACAACCACTAGTGCGAGCAGCACGGACAGGCGACGCAGGGCGAGACGCAGGCTCACGACGCTCAGCAAGACCTCCAGTAGGACCAGTGTAGGGAGAAGGAGCGGGCAGTGGGGAGGCCGGCTGTAACTGTAACTGTGACAGGACAGGCTGTGGACACTCTAAGGGAGGAGGAGGACCAGTAGAAGGCGGGAGACCAAGAACCTGCTGAAGGAGCGGAACGAAGTACGGCCTAGGCCGCGCGGCGACTCCAGACACAGCAGGGACAGCACCAGTACCCCCAGCGGTAGCACCAGCGCCAGTAGCACCTCCAGCTCCAGCACCTCCGGGACCCGCGGCACCAGCACCCTCAGCAGCCGAAGAACCTCCAGCCCCAGCAGCACGCCTCCAGCGCCTGGCAAACCACTCGCGCAGCTCCTGTGGAGAGAGGGGCTCCCGCCGAGGCGAAGCAACCGGAGAAACGCCAGGTCCCGCACCGCCAGACGGCACAAGGGGAGGTCCACTGGCCGCAGGCTCAGCAGCTCCAGGCTCAGCAGCTCCAGACGCAGCACCCCCTGGCTCAGCACCCCCAGACTCCGCACCCCCAGGCTCAGCACCCCCAGTCGCAGCACCCCCAGGCTCAGCACTCCCAGACTCCGCACCCCCAGGCTCAGCACCCCCAGTCGCAGTACCCCCAGGCTCAGCACCCCCAGACTCAGCACCCTCAGGCTCAGCACCCGCAGCAGGACCAGAGTCACCAGCAACCTCGACCGGCTCGACTGCGTCTACCTGGGACACACCTGAAGGGGCAGGACCCTGAGGGGGAAGGGGGTCTACCGGGGGGGGACCTGGCACAAGGAAGTGCGGTGGCGGGGGGAGGGAAGGAGTGCGGTAGGGGAAGAGGCGGTAGAAGGGGACTGACTCGTCGAACGTGACGTCCTGGGAGGACAGAACACGCCGAGAGGAGGGGTGGTAGAACTGCCACCCTGGAGCGTCAGGGGGGAAGCCGAGGAAGACACAGGGAGCAGCACGAGGGGACAGCTTGTCCGCAGACAAGTCGCGGACAAACGCCCGAGATCCCCAGACACGGAACGCAGACGCATCGCCGACCTTCCCCGTCCACAGCAGAGCTGGGGAGGTCTCCGGCCGGGAGACCCTGGGGTGAAGGTTGATCTGATGCGCCGCGTACCGAACCGCAAACGGCCACAGAAAATGGGGGGCAGCCGCATGCATCATGGACGTACGAGCGACGTCCATGACCATGCCAATGCGGCGCTCAGCAATCCCATTTTGCTGTGGAGAGTCCGGAAGCGTAAAGGTCTGGCGGATGCCTCGTGCACGACAGTAGGCTCGCAGAAGGCCAGAGGAGAACTCTCCACCTCGGTCAGAGTGCAGACGCAGAACCGGAAAGTCCGAGCCGAAGCTCCTCCTGAGCTGGAGACGAGCTGCGCGGATCCAGTCGATCAACACCTCAGTGACATCACCCTTGCTGCGCAAGGGGAAGACTGTGGTGTAACGCGAGTAGTCGTCAACCACCAGCAGGAAGTAGCGCTCGTGACCCTGCCCACGGACGCGGGCGGGGCCCCACACGTCCATGTGAAGCGTCTGCAGTGGAGCCTCTGTCGGGGGGAACTGGGAGGAGTGAGGGGCAGCCCGGAGCCGCCCCTCGACACAGGGGACACAAGAAGGTCCGGGTCCCGAAGGAAGGGGAGGGAGAGACCGGGGAAGACCAGAGACAAGGACACGGGAAGCCATGCCCCGAAGACGAAGCAAGGAGGGGTGGCCAAGACGGTGGTGCCACAGGAGAGTCTCGTGAGACAAGCGGCGACACGAGCAGGGGGCAGACTCAGGACCAGACCTGGACGCAGCAGCAAACACCTGACCCGACGCAGCTACCTGGCCAGACGCAGGGACAGGAGGAGACGCAGTGGTCAGTGTGTAGAGACTCGACCCCGGCCGACGCGAGAACGTGGCCAGGTGTCGGCCTGTGCGGGCGTCTGAGCAGTGGGTCACCCGCTGACTCGCAGGAGTAAACTGGTGAACCCCCGCATCCTGGAGGTCAGCACCACTCACTTAGTTCGTCGAGAACGAGGGGAGGTACAGACCAGACAAGGTGCCCGAGGGGGCAGCCGGACACGGGAGGACAGTGGAGAAGTGAGAGAGGACTGGACCCCCAGTGGGGTCAGCCAGGGAAACTGCAACCGGCCGGCCAAGCGGCGTGAGTGTGGTGCGGTCTCGAAAGAAGGAGCGAGAAGCCCCTGAGTCAAGCGTGAAGGTGAGGGAGGCCGAAGCCGACGCAGTACCTGAGAGCGCAGCCTCACCAGTACCTGAGAGTGCAGACGCACTGGCACCTAGAGCAGCAGCCTCAGAAGTACCTAGCGTAGCAGTACCAATGCCCGGGTCGGGCGGGAAACACCGGTAACAGTCACCCTCCTCACTAATAGTCACAGCATACATGGCAGCAAGGATAGCATCAAAGTCAAGATCAAAGATAGCTACGCCAGCCCTAGACAGCTCTCCCCAACGGGGAATCTCACTGGCCTCGGGGAACTGCTGACGCCAAGCGTCCGTCAGGCGGCCAAAGCAGCGCTGAGTGGGGTGCGCACCCCCACACTGCTCACCCGCGCGGTCACCGGAACGAAGGACGTAGGTGCACGGACCAAAACCCCCACCCCGCTGACGCTGCGTGTACCACTCACGGAGCTGCTGGGGCGGGGGGATGTCCCGCGAACGCTGCTGCTGCTGCTGCTGCTGCTGCTGCTGCTGCTGACGCTGGCCACCACTAGGGCCGCTACGCTGCGGGGCACCACCCCGACCAGCTCCACCCCCTCCGCCACCGCTGCCTCCACCTCCACCACCACCGCTGCCTCCGCTCCCACCGATGCCGCCACCACCGCCTCCTCCTCCGCTGCTGCCACCGCCACCACCGCCCCCGCCACCACTCCAACCGTCACCCCCACTCCCTCCTCCGCCTCCACCGCCTCCTCTACCGCCCCCGCCAGCTCCACCCGCGCCCTTGCCCCCCTTGCCCCTGCCAGGGCGGCGTCTCCCGCTAGGGGCAGACGCCGCGCAGACCGACTCAAGACCAAGCAGGTCGGCAGCAGCAGCAGAGGCAACAGAGGGCAGCAGGGGGGAAGGAGAGCACCCCTCAAAGATGGGGGTGCGAGGGTCACCACGAGAGGCTCCTACAGCGACGATGCTCTTCTCCGCCGCCAGGAGGGACTTCTCGAGGAGGTCGACAGTGAGAGTGGTGGGACAGACCGAGAGGTAGTGGTCCCTGACTACGCGAAGGGAGTCAGGGAGGCGTGTGACTATGTAATAGAGAGTGATGTACATGGGGGGGGGGTTCTTGGCGCAGAACTCAGCAGGAAGGGCGGCGCGGTAGCGAGTGTCACTGGTGCGGAGGTGCGTAATGAGGTCAGCGACAGTGGGAAAGGCAGTAAGGTCAGGAAAGAGGTACGGTAGCATGAGGCGGCTCAGGGCAGCAGTGGCAGGGGAAGAGTAGCGCGCAACTACAGCGTCGTACAAGGTCTGAGCACTCTTGTACTGACTAAAGTGCGCGCGCTCAGTGGTAGGCAGGTGGCGACGCACAGCAAGACGTGCAGCAGCATCGCGGGTGGCCCACTGAGAGCGAACAGTGGGGTCAGCATCAGTAGCAGGGGCAGGAGAGGCGCCAGAGGTGAGGTCAAAGAGGGAAAGACCGTCCGCCCTATCGCACTGTAAGAACAGCTGCAGGTCGTCGACCCAGACCTCAAAGTCAATGGCTCGACCCTCAGCGTCAAAAGCGAGGACACTAGGGGTAGCCATGACGACGACAGACGAGCAGTGCAAGCAGTAGGGGAAGGGCACGCAGTGACAGTGGGGCTGTGCTCACCGGACAGGGCAGGTCGGGCGGCTCGGCAGTAGGGCGGCTCGGCTGCTCAGCGGCTCGGCGGCAGGGCGGCTCGGCTGCTGGGCGGCTCGGCTGTTGGGCGGCTCGGCGGCAGTGCGGCTCGGCTCCCGGGCGGCTCGGCGGCAGGGCGGCTCGGCGGCAGGGCGGCTCGGCTCCCGGGCGGCTCGGCGGCAGGGCGGCTCGGCTCCCGGCGGTTCTGCTGCTAGGCGGCTCCCGCAGGTAGGGCGGCGGTAGGGCCGCAGGTAGGGCGGCGGGCGGGCCGTAGGTAGGGCGGCGGGGGGGGGGGCCGTAGGTAGGGCAGCGGGCTTGACGCAGGTAGGGTGGCGGGCGGGCCGCAGGCAGGGCGGCGGTAGGGCCGCAAGTAGGGCGGCGGGCGGGCCGCAGTTAGGGCGGCGGGCGGGCCGCAGGTAGGGCGGCTGGCGGGCCGCAGGTAGGGCAGCGGGCGGGCCGCGACGTGAGGGCGGCGGGGCCGCTGTAGTGGGGCGGCGGGGCCGCTTAGCAGAGGGCGGCGGGGCCGCGTGAGCAGGGCGGCGGGGCCGCGTGAGCAGGGCGGCGGGGCCGCGAAGCAGAGGGCGGGCGGGCCGCGACGTGAGGGCGGCTGGGCCGCTGTAGCAGGGCGGCGGGGCCGCTTAGCAGAGGGCGGCGGGGCCGCGTGAGCAGGGCGGCGGGGCCGCGAAGCAGAGGGCGGCTGGGCCGCGCGAGCAGGGCGGCGGGGCCGCGAAGGAAGGGCGGCGGGGCCGCGTTAGTAGGGCGGCGAGGCCGCGAAGGAAGGGCGGCAGGGCCGCTTGAGCAGAGTGGCGGGGCCGCGAAGGGAGGGCGGCGGGGCCGCGAGGGGCGACACGGAGGGTCGCTAAAAAAAAAAAAAAGGAAAACGCGCCTCGGGGCGCGCTTCGGTGGGCCCTAGAAGCAGTCCCTAGGAGGGGACCTGCTCTGATTCCATGTGAAATAAGAACGAGAATGTTTGAACTATGAATGAAGTGAGTACATATGGGAAACCCTAATTGGGTTGTACCCCTTATGGGATACCCCACTATAGCCTACACAACAGCATAAGCTATATAATGTTCTGACAGGCCAATGATGCAGAGGAAGAAGAGGAGGAGGTGCAGCAAGTGAGCGAGCGTGCACCGTCACTCCCTTCCCGTACTACGAGTGCTCCACGGATTCGAGCCACACCGCAGCAACGCCAAGGCCTTCAAGTCCCTGCAGCTGAGGAGGAAGGAAGGGGGAAGAGGAGAGTTCAACCCCCTAATAGGCTGACCTATGATGCGCCGGGAAAGCAGGGCAAGACAGCCCTGGCCGGAGCGGCAATGATGGTCGGAGACGACGAGGAGAGTGACTACGAGGAGTGTGCCTTCGCGTTCTTCTCTCCGGTGGAGATGCCAGGAGAACCAGCAACTCTCAAGGAGGCTTTGGAGAGTAGTGATGCTGAGGAGTGGAAGAAGGCCATGGAGAGTGAGCTGAAGAGCATCGAGGAGAATGACACGTTTGAATTGGTGGAGCTACCGGAGGGGCGTACGGCGATAACGTCCAAGTGGCTCTTCAAAATCAAGTCGGATGCCGACGGCAAGATCGAGCGCTACAAGTCTAGGCTTGTAGCCAAGGGGTACCAGCAGAAGGAGAAGGTGGACTTCAAGGAGCTGTTTGCCCCTG
Source organism: Closterium sp. Naga37s-1 (assembly GCA_947471745.1). NCBI lineage: Eukaryota > Viridiplantae > Streptophyta > Zygnematophyceae > Desmidiales > Closteriaceae > Closterium > Closterium sp. Naga37s-1. Next base: position 2,182,208 of record CANJKZ010000794.1, on the reverse strand, counting down.
TGGTGAAGCCGACGACGCTGCGAACCCTATTTGCGGGAGCCGCCATCAAAGGATGGGTAGTAAAGCAAATGGACATCGTAACGGCATTCCTTAACGGCATCCTTGAGGAGGAGATTTTTATGGCGCAGCCAGAGGGGTTTGATGATGGTAGTGGCAGAGTGTGGAAGCTGAAGAAGGCCCTCTATGGGCTGAAGCAGGCCCCTAGGCAATGGTACATGAAGCTGCGCGAAGTGTTGGAGGGGATCGGCTTCACTCCCTCAACGGCCGATCACTCCTTGTTCATGCTTGGCGAGGGGGAGCAGAGGAGTTTCATGGTGGTTTATGTGGATGACATCCTCATTTTCTCACCCTCTTCTGACCTTGTGAAGGAGGTGATGCTGAAGCTTCAAGACAAGTTCAAGTGCAAGGCCCTTGGTGACGTGAGCTTCTACCTTGGGCTCCACATCGAACGAGATGTGGAGAAGCGGTGCATGCGGGTGCATCAACGAAAGTACCTGGAGGCATTGGCTGCCAACTTTGGGCAGAGTGAAGGCCATGTGGCTACACCCTTTCCCTCTGGGTTCAAGTGTGTGAAGGGACCAGAGGAGGAGAGCGTTGGTGAAGAGGAGAGGCGCCGATTTCACTCGTTGGTGGGCAGCCTCATGTATGCGGCGGTAAACACCCGACCGGACGTCGCGTTTGCTACCGGGCAGCTGGCTAGGGTTGTGCAATGCCCTAATGAGGAGCAGGTAGCAGCTGGAATGAGGGTGGCCAAGTATCTTGGCCAAACACCGACCGTTGGGCTGCAATACTCGGCGGCGGCACAAAGGCGCCAAAAGGGCGCGGATGGTGTTGAACCCGGGCGTTTGTTCCTCACCGCCTACTCGGATGCTTCATATGCATCAGAACCAGAGGACATGACAAGTGTGGGAGGCTTCATATGCTGTGTTGGTGGAGGCCCAACTGCTTGGGAGAGCAAGAAGCAGGTTGACCAAGCTTTGAGCTCGGTGGAGTCCGAGTACATGGCACTCTTCCGTGCCGTACGGGAGATTGTGTGGCAGCGGCGTTTGTTGGCTGAATTGGGGGAGGAGCAGCAAGGACCTACCCCACTGTACTGTGACAGCCAGGGTGCCATTGCTCTTGCTAAGAACCCTGTGTTGCATGGACTCACGAAGCACATGAGGGTGAAGTGGCATTGGACGAGGAGCATGGTAACCGCGGGTGAAGTTGAGTTGCGCTACGTGAAGACCACGGGGCAGCCGGCTGACATGATGACCAAGAGGCTGGTGGAGCAGCAGCATTGGAAGTGTTGCAAGCTGGCTGGGATGGCTCTGAACTGAGAGAGCAACATATCCTAAGGCCAACAATCCGAGGGGGAGTTTGTTGGTGCAACCCTACGGTTTGCACTCGGCTTGTTGTCCGTGTGCGTGAATGTGTGTGTGTATGGAATGGTATGAGGGCATGGGATAATATATATTTCATGCTTATAATTGTGTGTGAATGTTGAGTCATGATGTCGAGTGTGTGTGTCGAGTCAATAGCGAGTTATCTCTAGACGCGTGTTACGCGGTCGTTTGTGTCTCGCGCGCGGTTTCTATTTTGTCGTGCGCGGTTTCTATTTTGTCCTGTGTCGAACGTTCGGCGTGTCGCAGGTGTGTGCAGCAGACCCATCAAGAACTCAAGGAGGAGTTTGTGATAAAGAGCCCGAGCCTTGGTGTCAAGCCTCAAGTGATTTCGAAGCTTGCCAAAAGGGTACACCTCAAGATATTGAAGATAGTTACATTACTTTGTGTAGTGTAACATTTCACTTGGTGTAGGCCCTAGTGAAGGGTAGTTTCGAGACCCTTCGTGGTTGGGGACAGTGTGGCACTGTTCCACATCACTGTACCTCGGCTCTTGGGGTGTGTAGGAGCTGGGAGTCATTCCCAACTCGTAACTCTTCCTATCTTGTGTTCTAAGACTATAGTGGCTGCCATAGTACCGTTCGTTCAAACCGACGCTGTGTCGTCAATTCTTTATCAAATCGTGCAATCTAAATTGCTAATTGTAGACGACGTGAAGACGCTCCAGATCCAATTTGAATCAAGTCATTTGCAGCTGTGAGCAGAACGCTATCAACGTTTGAAGCCGCTGTGCAGAAATCCGTCTGTGCTCTCTATCTTTCGTTTTAGGCACATTCAAGCCTATTGTGACTATAACACGCGAGAAGGCGAGACTGGTCGTGAAGGGTTTCACGCAGGTGTACGGTGGTGACTACGACAAGACGTACTCATCGGTGAGTAGCTACGTCACGCTGAGGATCTTCCTCAGCATTGTCGCCGTCCTCGACCTCCACCTGATGCAGCTCGACATGAAGAACGCCTTCCTGCAGAGTAAGCTCGACCGGGTGCTGTACATGTACCAGCCGGACTACTTCGACGATGGGACCGGCCGGGTGTGCAAGCTGGTGAAGAGCCTCTACGGGCTGAAGCAGTCGCCGCTGCTGTGGTACAGGGCTCTCGACAGTGTGCTGCTGGGCGCTGGCTGGAAGAAAAGCCAGGTCGACGAGGCGCTCTACTTCAAGGCCGACGACGACGGAGTGACCTGCTGGGTGCTGGTCTACGTCGACGACCTGCTTGCCGCCAGCAGCAGCACCGCGATGCTGAAGGAGCTGAAGGAGCTGCTGGAGGCTGCCTTCGAGCAACGCGAGATTTCGCCGGTCGTCAAGTACCTCGGGCTTGAGATCGTACGCGACAGGCCAGCGAGGAAGCTGTGGCTGCACCAGCAGAACTACGCCGACAAGCTGCGCAGGCGGTTCATCAACGAGGAGCAGGGCGGTCGAGTCCCAAAGACGCCGGTCTCGGTCGACGCCTACGCCGAGCTGACATTCGACGACGAGGAGGCGCAAGAGCGCGAGGAGGAGGAGCACCGGCAGAAGGTCGGCTCACTGCAGTTCGCGGCGACGACGACGAGGCCGGACATCGCGTTCGCCTGCAGCAAGCTGGGGAGCGGCCTCACGGTGAGGAGCGACCAGCATTGGCGCGAGGTCGATCGCTGCCTCGCCTACCTCGCCGACACCCGCGACACCGCCCTGGAGTTCGGCGGTGGACCAGAGTCGCTGGAGCTGATCGGCTACGTGGACGCCGATGACGCGGGTGTTATAGTCACAATAGGCTTGAATGTGCCTAAAACGAAAGATAGAGAGCACAGACGGATTTCTGCACAGCGGCTTCAAACGTTGATAGCGTTCTGCTCACAGCTGCAAATGAATTGATTCAAATTGGATCTGGAGCGTCTTCACGTCGTCTACAATTAGCAATTTAGATTGCACGATTTGATAAAGAATTGACGACACAACGTCGGTTTGAACGAACGGTACTATGGCAGCCACTATAGTCTTAGAACACAAGATAGGAAGAGTTACGAGTTGGGAATGACTCCCAGCTCCTACACACCCCAAGAGCCGAGGTACAGTGATGTGGAACAGTGCCACACTGTCCCCAACCACGAAGGGTCTCGAAACTACCCTTCACTAGGGCCTACACCAAGTGAAATGTTACACTACACAAAGTAATGTAACTATCTTCAATATCTTGAGGTGTACCCTTTTGGCGAGCTTCAAAATCACTTGAGGCTTGACACCAAGGCTCGGGCTCTTCATCACAAACTCATCCTTGAGTTCTTGATGGGTCTGCTGCACACACTTGCGACACGCCGAACGTTCGACACAGGACAAAATAGAAACCGCGCACGACAAAATAGAAACCGCGCGCGAGACATAAACGACCGCGTAACACGCGTCTAGCGATAACTCGCTATTGACTCGACACACACACTCGACATCATGACTCAACATTCACACACAATTATAAGCATGAAATATATATTATCCCATGCCCTCATACCATTCCATATACACACACATTCACGCACACGGACAACAAGCCGAGTGCAAACCGTAGGGTTGCACCAACAAACTCCCCCTCGGATTGTTGGCCTTAGGATATGTTGCTCTCTCAGTTCAGAGCCATCCCAGCCAGCTTGCAACACTTCCAATGCTGCTGCTCCACCAGCCTCTTGGTCATCATGTCAGCCGGCTGCCCCGTGGTCTTCACGTAGCGCAACTCAACTTCACCCGCGGTTACCATGCTCCTCGTCCAATGCCACTTCACCCTCATGTGCTTCGTGAGTCCATGCAACACAGGGTTCTTAGCAAGAGAAATGGCACCCTGGCTGTCACAGTACAGTGGGGTAGGTCCTTGCTGCTCCTCCCCCAATTCAGCCAACAAACGCCGCTGCCACACAATCTCCCGTACGGCACGGAAGAGTGCCATGTACTCGGACTCCACCGAGCTCAAAGCTTGGTCAACCTGCTTCTTGCTCTCCCAAGCAGTTGGGCCTCCACCAACACAGCATATGAAGCCTCCCACACTTGTCATGTCCTCTGGTTCTGATGTATATGAAGCATCCGAGTAGGCGGTGAGGAATAAACGCCCGGGTTCAACACCATCCGCGCCCTTTTGGCGCCTTTGTGCCGCCGCCGAGTATTGCAGCCCAACGGTCGGTGTTTGGCCAAGATACTTGGCCACCCTCATTCCAGCTGCTACCTGCTCCTCATTAGGGCATTGCACAACCCTAGCCAGCTGCCCGGTAGCAAACGCGACGTCCGGTCGGGTGTTTACCGCCGCATACATGAGGCTGCCCACCAACGAGTGAAATCGGCGCCTCTCCTCTTCACCAACGCTCTCCTCCTCTGGTCCCTTCACACACTTGAACCCAGAGGGAAAGGGTGTAGCCACATGGCCTTCACTCTGCCCAAAGTTGGCAGCCAATGCCTCCAGGTACTTTCGTTGATGCACCCGCATGCACCGCTTCTCCACATCTCGTTCGATGTGGAGCCCAAGGTAGAAGCTCACGTCACCAAGGGCCTTGCACTTGAACTTGTCTTGAAGCTTCAGCATCACCTCCTTCACAAGGTCAGAAGAGGGTGAGAAAATGAGGATGTCATCCACATAAACCACCATGAAACTCCTCTGCTCCCCCTCGCCAAGCATGAACAAGGAGTGATCGGCCGTTGAGGGAGTGAAGCCGATCCCCTCCAACACTTCGCGCAGCTTCATGTACCATTGCCTAGGGGCCTGCTTCAGCCCATAGAGGGCCTTCTTCAGCTTCCACACTCTGCCACTACCATCATCAAACCCCTCTGGCTGCGCCATAAAAATCTCCTCCTCAAGGATGCCGTTAAGGAATGCCGTTACGATGTCCATTTGCTTTACTACCCATCCTTTGATGGCGGCTCCCGCAAATAGGGTTCGCAGCGTCGTCGGCTTCACCACAGGGGCAAACAGCTCCTTGAAGTCCACCTTCTCCTTCTGCTGGTACCCCTTGGCTACAAGCCTAGACTTGTAGCGCTCGATCTTGCCGTCGGCATCCGACTTGATTTTGAAGAGCCACTTGGACGTTATCGCCGTACGCCCCTCCGGTAACTCCACCAATTCAAACGTGTCATTCTCCTCGATGCTCTTCAGCTCACTCTCCATGGCCTTCTTCCACTCCTCAGCATCACTACTCTCCAAAGCCTCCTTGAGAGTTGCTGGTTCTCCCGGCATCTCCACCGGAGAGAAGAACGCGAAGGCACACTCCTCGTAGTCACTCTCCTCGTCGTCTCTGACCATCATTGCCGCTCCGGCCAGGGCTGTCTTGCCCTGCTTTCCCGGCGCATCATAGGTCAGCCTATTAGGGGGTTGAACTCTCCTCTTCCCCCTTCCTTCCTCCTCAGCTGCAGGGACTTGAAGGCCTTGGCGTTGCTGCGGTGTGGCTCGAATCCGTGGAGCACTCGTAGTACGGGAAGGGAGTGACGGTGCACGCTCGCTCACTTGCTGCACCTCCTCCTCTTCTTCCTCTGCATCATTGGCCTCCTCTCCCCCATTCACAAGGGAGGATTGCCTTGTGGTTGTGCTGCCGCTGCTCAGCTCCAAAGGCAGCTCCACATGCTCCAAACCGGAACTCTTCACCTCCCCAAACCGCACGCCTATCTTCGCCTCATTCTCCGCCTTCCAATCCTTGTACATGAAGTTCTCCATGAACTTGCAGTCCCTGCTCACCAAGAACTTCTTGGTGAATGGGTCCCAAAGAAGCCATCCCTTGCTGTTTTGAGCCATGCCCAAGTGCACGGCCCACACCGCCTTGGCACCAAGCTTGTTGTGCCGAAGATGCTTAGGCACGAGCGCCATGCACATGCACCCGAACACCCGAAGCATATCCACCTTTGGCTTCCTTCCTAGCCACTCCACATAGGGCACCCATTTGTCTGCTCCCACATGAGTCAAGGCTCTGTTCTTGGCCACACACGCGCTCCGCACCGCATCAGGCCAGAAATAGTCGGGTAGCCCGGCTTCAATGAGCAACCCGCGTGCCGCCTCCGTGATTGTGCGGTTCGCTCGCTCGGCGATGCCGTTCATTGCAGGGGAGTATGGCATGGTGAGGGAGTGCCGAATACCATTCTTCTTCAGCCACAACCCAAACTCCTTGCTCAGGAACTCTCCCCCTCGATCGGTGCGGATTGACTTGACTAGACGGTCTTGTTGCCGCTCCACCATCGGGAACCAATCCCTCTTCAACGTTTCAGCCACGTCGCTCTTCTTGGCCAGCACGTACACCCAAGTCATGCGGGTGTAGACGTCGACAATGGTGAGAAAATACTCAGCTCCAGCAGCTCCAAGCTTCAGGGGGCCCACCACGTCCATCACCACCTCATCAAGCGGTGCCTTTGCCGTTGCCTCCGAACTAGGGAACGGAAACCAGGTGAACTTGGCTTGAATGCACGTCGGGCAGCCAAGCACCTCATCGGGCTCCCCCTTCACACGTATGCCAGCAACCATCTCATTCTTCACTAGCTGCTGCAAGATGGGCAGGGCCACATGCCCCATGCGCCGATGCAAGGTGAGCCAATCACACTCCCCCGTAGCCGAAGTTGGATTGGAGAATGCCGCGCTCGCAATAGCGCCCCACATACTCTCTCCGTAGTCCTCCTCCGCTGGTGCCTCTGGGTTCTCCTCGCCCTTTTGCTGCTCCTTGGTTGCTGCACCACTCTCCTTAGGTTCACTGAACTTGCTGGTCCCTCCAGGTTTGCTCTTCTTGGGCTCATTCTCCTTAGCGCGACCGTTCGCGCCATCGTCGCTACCGACCGCTCCATCCTTGGTGCTGATGCTTGCTGCCACTTGCCTCTCCTTAGGCATAGGGACCACTGGGATCTGCCACATCTCGTTGTAGACATCCCTGTCCTCATGAAGGTCCCAAAGAATTCGATCGCCAAGCCTTGCGGTGTAGGTCTTGGCTCCCTTCGAGTTCGTGTCCATGCCGGCCTTTGCCAACCGCCGCACGGAAATCAGGTTTGCAGCAAGGCTGGGCACCCAAAGCACGTTCTTGAGGCCCACCATCTTCCCATCAGCACCCTTGAACATGGCCTTGCCCATGCCTTTCACCTCTGCTCGCTGCCCCAAAGCCGATGTGACATGCTTCACCGGTGACGGCTCGAGTTCGGTGAGCAAGTCCGGGCGAGGTGTCATGCTATAGGTAGCGCCACTATCAATCACCCAATAGTCCAGGGGGTGTAGGGTCACCTTCCCCACAGCTGCTGGCTCCTCAAAGCCTTCATCCTTCTCTGGACCAGCCGGTACTTGCGTCGACACGAAGTAGAATAGACCCGGGTATCGATCGTCGCTCGGGTCCTTGTCGTTGTCTCCGCTCTTCATGTTTGCAGCTCCGCCACCGCGACCGCCACGGCCTCCACGGCCTCGTCCTCTCCCTCCTCCTGCTCCTCTACCCTCTTGGCCTTGAGCAGGGGTCCAACCATCAGGGAGTTTGTAGCAGTCGCGCCACATGTGTCCGCTCTTGTGGCAATAGTGACACTCGCCGTCGAATCGGCCGCGACCGCGTCCGTAGCTCTTGTCGTCGCTGCCGTAACCGCCACTCCTGCGGCCTCCGCCGAAGTTGCTGCCACCAAACCTTCCTCCCCCTCGTCCTCTGCCTCTTCCTCGACCATATCCACGGCCGATGCTCGCTGCCCCAGCGCCATCCGCACTCGCCAACTCACGGCGGCGGAAATCCTCTTGAAGGATAGCTCGCTTCACGTCTTCAAGCGAGAGGCGGGGCAAGTCGCGATTAAGGTTGATGATGAGCGAGGACCATGACTCTGGGAGTAAGGCCAGCAACTTGGTCTTCTTTTGGAGCTCACTGTAGTTCAAATCAGCTCCCTCAAGCCGCGTCAACAAGTCGAAGAATTTCTGCACCCCTTCTTCAACCGCTTCGTTTTCTTCAATTCGTAGTGCCGCCATTTGCCGTTCCAACACCACCGCTACCGCCGCTGTTGCAGGAGCATGTACACCCTTGAGAGCAGCCCATGCCTTTGGTCCTTTCTCTGGTTCACGCTGGAATGGCTTGATGTGACGGATCTGACTGCTCCCCAACGCTTGCCCAAGTAAGCGATAGCCTTGTGCGCTCTTCCGCACCCACGGGCTCTTCTCCGGGTCGTTCTCGGGGCGCTTCTCCGTTCCTTCCATCACCTCCAGCAGGTCATAGTGGTCAAAGATGTTCTCCATCTTGAAGGACCATTCAGCAAAGTTGTCACCGTTGAACTTGTCAAGCCCAAACACCCTAGGCTCATCCCTAGGTGGGCCAAGACTTGGTTGCATGGGCGCCATGGCTGAATCACGGGGTTGGCCTTGAGCTTGAGCTTCTCCACTGCCACCAGCACCTCTGCCACCCCTTTCCTCAGGTCCAGACATTGTCGAAACTGCTCCAAGGGGCTCTGATACCACTTGTTATAGTCACAATAGGCTTGAATGTGCCTAAAACGAAAGATAGAGAGCACAGACGATTTCTGCACAGCGGCTTCAAACGTTGATAGCGTTCTGCTCACAGCTGCAAATGACTTGATTCAAATTGGATCTGGAGCGTCTTCACGTCGTCTACAATTATCAATTTAGATTGCACGATTTGATAAAGAATTGACGACACAGCGTCGGTTTGAACGAACGGTACTATGGCAGCCACTATAGTCTTAGAACACAAGATAGGAAGAGTTACGAGTTGGGAATGACTCCCAGCTCCTACAAACCCCAAGAGCCGAGGTACAGTGATGTGGAACAGTGCCACACTGTCCCCAACCACGAAGGGTCTCGAAACTACCCTTCACTAGGGCCTACACCAAGTGAAATGTTACACTACACAAAGTAATGTAACTATCTTCAATATCTTGAGGTGTACCCTTTTGGCGAGCTTCGAAATCACTTGAGGCTTGACACCAAGGCTCGGGCTCTTCATCACAAACTCATCCTTGAGTTCTTGATGGGTCTGCTGCACACACCTGCGACACGCCGAACGTTCGACACAGGACAAAATAGAAACCGCGCACGACAAAATAGAAACCGCGCGCGAGACATAAACGACCGCGTAACACGCGTCTAGCGATAACTCGCTATTGACTCGACACACACACTCGACATCATGACTCAACATTCACACACAATTATAAGCATGAAATATATATTATCCCATGCCCTCATACCATTCCATATACACACACATTCACGCACACGGACAACAAGCCGAGTGCAAACCGTAGGGTTGCACCAACAGCGGGCGACAAGCAGAACCGGACGAGCACGGGCGGCTACGTGTTCGTCTTCGGAGGGGCCGCGGTCTCCTGGTCGAGCCAGCGCATCAAGTGCGCGACGCTCTCCTCGACCGAGTCGGAGTACGTCGCGGCCACGGACGCCGGCAAGGAGGGGCGTCGACTGCGCTTTCTCCTAGCAGAGTTCAAGCTGCTCGACGTTGGGAAGCCGACCGTCCTCCGCGTGGACAACAAGTCGGCAATCACGGTCGCTGAGGGCTTAGGGCTGACGGGCAACCTCAAGCACATGGAGCGACGCTACGCCTGGCTGCAGCACATGGTGAGGCGCGAGAAGTTCGTGCTGAAGTACATCCCGACCACCAGGCAGCCGGCGGACTTCCTGACGAAGGCGCTGCATTTTCCGACTTACAACCGGTGTTCTGTCGCCATCGGCGAAGTACGTATGGCCAACGTCGGCGACGGGGACGATGATGTGCAGCAGTAGGTGCCGTGCCCTTCTGCACGGCTAGTGCGGTGACGGCGTGCTGTGTGTGGGGTGCACGCCGAGGACAATTTTTCTCCGAGGAGTACTGCCGTGTGGGCTGGAGGCCTAAGCGTGAGCGCGGCAGGGGAGTGTTAACGGGAATGGAGTGTTGGCCCCGCCCTCGCTTGGGCAACGCCGACGACTTGGTCGGATGTACGGGAGTGGCAGCCGACCGTTCACAGTGGGAGAGCTGCTCGACAGGCTTGGTCGAGCTGCAAGGGACCGCTGTGGTGTTGCTGTCGACCAGGGAGCTCGACAGCTGCAACTGACTGGTCTGGGCGACAGGTGGGCCGTCGACCAGGAGGGGCAGTTCGACCGGGAGGTCGACGGAGCAGTCCGTCGACCTGACAAGTGAGCAGTGGTCGACGAGGGGAGCTCGGCGACAACAGCTGACAGTTCTGGTCGACGGAAGGGGTCCGTCGACCAGGGGGTAGCTCGACAGGAGATGTGGTCGACCAGAGGCACCTGGTGGTCGACCAGAGGGACCCAGTGGTCGACCAGAGGCACTGGTGGTCGACCGGAGCACTTGGTGGTCGACCAGGTCGACCGGGTAACCTGCTCGACGAGTTCTGCGGAGGCACGCGAACGTCGTCGAGGTCGCGATGGCGAAGGCGACTTCGGGCTGGTATCCCGAAGTCGATGTGGCTCGTCAGGCGCAGACAACAGCCGACGGATGCACAACGGTGCAAGTCGGGCCAATCGTCTGCGCGCACCTGCGAGCGTGCGCACTGCTGTCTTCTACGGGGCAACGCTGGACAGCCGCTTTGCTGTAGCGTTGGCACGCCGTCGACCTGCAGTGTTGGCAGGTCGCCCTTCTGCAGTGCTGGCGCGGCTCTTCTACGCAACGCTGGCAGGCGGTCGACCAAGCTGTGCTGGCGGTCGACCAGGCTAGCTGCAGGGTTGCTAGGTGCCTGATGTAGTTATTGTTGTCTTTGCTTGTGCAACCATTCTGGAATTTCAACTTTGCTAGTGGAAACTCTTGCCGATTTCTCTTGTGATTGTGCAAGCACTAAGGAACTAGGCAAAGCTACGATCACTCCTAGTAGTTCGTGCCAACCCCGTAGTCTATCTCACTGCCGTTGTAGAGTGACTCTCCGCAGTTCCGCCACCTGGGGCGAACGTTGTCAGTGGCATGTGGCTCTACAAGGTGAAGCGGCCGCCTGGATCACCACCGGTGTTCAAGGCGCGTTACGTGGCGAGAGGCTTCAGTCAGCGAGAGGGGGTCGACTTCTTCCAGACCTTCGCTCCCACCCCGAAGATGACCACTCTTCGGGTGTTGCTGCATATAGCAGCTCAGCGCGACTACGAGTTGCACTCCTTGGACTTCTCCACAGCGTTCCTACAGGGGAGCCTGCACGAGCAGATCTGGCTGCGTCGTCCGCCTGGCTTCACTGGCTCTTTCCCTCCTGGGACCCAGTGGCAGCTGCGTCGACCGGTCTACGGCCTGCGCCAGGCTCCCCGCGAGTGGCACGACACGCTACGTACGACTCTTGCAGCGCTTGACTTCTTTCCGTCGTCTGCCGACCCGTCGCTGTTCGTCCGCCGTGGCTCGACCCCGTTCTTTGTTCTGGTCTACGTTGACGACCTGGTCTTCGCCACTACGGCCGACACGCACTGGCCTCCGTGAAGGAGGAACTGCAGAGGAGACACACTTGCACTGACCTTGGTGAGCTGCAGCGCTACCTTGGCCTGCAGATCACCACGGACAGGGCAGCTCGCACCATTACGCTGACTCAGTCGCATATGGTCGAGCAGATCCTCACGCGGTTCCGCTTCCCGTTCTCCAAGGTACAACCCACCCCTCTTGCTGTGGATCATGGGCTCACGGCTCCACCTTCGGACGAGCCATTTGAGTCCAGTGGTCCATATCCTGGGCTGGTGGGTTGTCTCATGTACCTGATGACCTGTACTCGCCCAGACCTAGCTTACCCTCTTAGCGCCCTTGCGCGCTTTGTTGTGCCTGGGAGACACCGACCTTCCCACTGGTACGATGCTAAGAGGGTGGCGAAGTATGTGGCGAGTACATCAGGCATGGGACTTGTCCTCGGAGGGAAGCAGCCAGTTACACTTACAGGTTTCTCAGACTCGTCTTGGGCCGACGACGCAGAGTCGCTGCGGTCTACACAGGGTTACTGCTTCAGCCTTGGCACCGGAGCTGTTTCGTGGAGGTCGACTCGGGCGTCGTCCGTCTCTAGTTCCAGCTGTGAGGCAGAGGTGTACGCTGCGGCCATGGCCGCCCAGGAGCTTCGCTGGCTGTCTTTCCTTCTCACCGACCTCGGTGAGCGGCCTCGCTCTCCCCCAGTCTTGTTCGCCGACAACAGGTCTGCTATCCTGCTGTGCGAGGAGCCTCGACTGGTTGGGAAGGCGAAGCACATCCAGCTTCGGTACTTCCTTCTGCGAGAGTTGCAGCAGCGTGGCTAGGCACTCGTGCGACGTGTGGTCTGTGAGGCCAACACTGCAGATATCTTCACCAAGGCGTTGCCGCCTTGTGACCACCAGTGTTTCTGCACCCAGCTTGGCCTTGTGTCTACAGGCCCTCACTTGTTTGCGTAGAGATGTTTTGTCTTGTACTATTGCATCTCACTATCTATCATATATCTGTGCTTGTGGACAGTTGTGGCCCCTTGCTTTTGTAGAGATGCTTGTCATGCATGTCTTGTACTCTTGCATCTTCTATATTTGCTTTGTCATTATATGTGAACTGGCCTTGTGGCCTCGTGTTTGTTCTCGGAATGCGTGGTGATCTTGAGATCCACCCCGAGCTTTGTTTTATTCTTCTGAACTGGTCTTGTGACTATTGTTTGCTCTTGTGACTGGTCCAGTGACCCTTGCTCTTAGACTGTGTGTTGCCTTCCACAGGACTACCGTCACCTAGACTATAGGGGTGTGTCAAACTATAATTGTTATGGTTTGTATTTGCTAGTCTAGGTGGTGTACACATATGTTTAGGGTTGGCTAGGGTTGACCAGGGTTTGCTATATCTTCCTTGTCCTTGTCATTTCTAGTCATTCATTATTCCGTTACCTCGTTCACACTTTTACCCCACCCCTTACTAGTATCGGCATTCTATTTACTATCTGAGATAATATCAGAGCCCCATTTTCTGTGGCCCTAAGCGATTCGCTACGCCACCCACCAGCTGAACCTCTGGCCACGTGTCTCTCGCCCAGAGGTGGCCATATGTTTCACTGACCTGTCTCTGGACTAGGTCCCCTGGTGTTGCATCGGACTTTCGTTTATTGGGCTGCCTTGCACTTGTCCGCAATAACGCTGCGGACAAGCTCTCGGCTCGCACCCTTCCATGTGTCTTCCTTGGTTTCCCGGTGGACGCCCCTGACTTCACGTTTTTTTACCACCCGCCCCTCCACCGGTTTCTCGACTCCCGTGACGTCCGCTTTGACGAGTCTGTGTCCTACTACGCCCGCTACCCCCACAGAGGTCTCCCTGTTCCCCCCCTCCCTTTTTCCTCGCCCCTACTCCTCCTGCTCCCGCTCCTCCGGTACACCCACCCCACCCAGGTCCTGCCCCGTCAGGTGTGTCCCACGCTACCCCACTCTGACTACTACCGTACTGCTCGTCCAGTTGTCACACGTGTCTCGCCTCCCTTGTCATGGACCCGCCGCCTTGACTACGCCACCCGTGTGGTGGCTGCCCCTCCTACCCGTCCTCTGTCCGCCGTGGATGAGTCTGCCCTAGGCTGTGACGTCCTAGAGGACAGGCAGTTTGAGCTGGAGTTCTTGGCAGCTGCTTCTCCCCATCTGTATGACATGCTGCTAGCCCCTGAGGGAGACCCCGACGCCCTTGACATACCGACTCCTCGCACTTACCGTAAGGCAGTGTCAGGGCAGTGGGCCTCTCACTGGATAGCGGCCATGGACTCAGAGATGACGTCTTGGAGATCCACAGGCACGTACGTCGACGCAGTTCCCCCCCTTCGGGTGTTACTTCACGTTGCAGCTCAGCGAGACTACTGCACAGACTGGATTTCTCCACTTCCTTTCTCTAGGGCAGCCTGCACGAGGAGATCTGGCTACGCCGTCCTCCTGGCTTCACCGGTACTTTCCCGCCTGGAACCCAGTGGAGCCTGAGACGACCAGTCTACGGACTGCGCCAGGCACCTCGTGAGGGGCACGACACCCTGCGCACCACTTTTGCTTCCCTCGGGTTCTGCCATTCTTCCGCCGACCCATCACTGTTCGTCCGTTCTAGGCCCACCCGTTTCTTCGTCCTCGTCTACGTCGACGACTTGGTCTTCGCTACAGCAGACAAGGCTGCGCTGGCTTTCGTAAAGTCCGAACTGTAGAAGAGACACACGTGCACTGACCTTGGTGAACTGCGTCGCTACCTTGGCCTGCAGATCACCAGGGATATAACTGCTCGCACCATCACACTTACTCAGTCACACATGGTGCAGCAGGTCCTTCAGCGGTTCGAGCTTCAGTTCTCCACCACACAGCCCACTCCTCTTGCCGTTGACCACAGACTCGCCGCTCCTCTTCTTGACGAGCCCTTTGAGTTTAGTGGTCCCTATGCAGAGCTTGTGGGTTGCCTCATGTACCTGATGACCTGTACTCGTCCAGACCTCGCTTATCCTCCAGTATATCGTCTAAGTAGACGATCACGCACTAATTTAAGAGCGGTCGAAACGCCTCGTTCATGGTCATTTGAAAGGTGGCGGGGGCGTTGGTCAAGCCGAATGGCATCACGGTGTATTCGAAAGAAGCGCGTGCAAAAGGCGGTTTTTGGGCAGTCGGGTGGGTTGACGCGGATCTAATGGTAACCTCCCCGAAGGTAGATCTTCGAGAAGACGCGGGCTGTGCGAAGTTGGTCGATGAGTTCCTCGCCTCGCGGGAAGGAGTATCGTGATTTGATCGTAACCATGTTCAGTGCGTGGTAGTCAATGCACATGCGAAATCCCTCGTCCTTCTTCGGTGTGAACAGAATCGGTGCTGCGAAAGGTGACGAGCTCGGGCGAATGATTTTTTTCTCGAGGAGGTAGTCCAACTGCTTCCGCAGTTCATCCAATTCGGGTTGGGTCAGTTGGAACTATCGCTGTACTGTCGGTTGTGCCCCCGGTTCTAGTTCTATGCTGTGGTCGTGCGGTCGCTGAGGTGGCAGTCCCTCCGGTAGGTCATACGGAAATATCCCGCTGTACTGCTTCGGTAGCGCTGGCAGGTCATTTGGTATGTCGGCGAGCAGTTTTTGTAGGTCACTCGGTTTGTCTGCAGCCTCGGCTTCCCGGACGTCGACCGCGTACACGCCAGCTCCTGACGCTACGGCGCGTTTCATCGTGATGGCGTTGACCCGAACCGACAAAGACTCAAGCGAGCTCCAGCGAGGTAGGGCGACGTTGTTACCGTTGACTCGCTCAGTACAGTCGCCCGTCGTCCAGTCTATCCGTGGGTTGTGTCGTCGCAGCCTATCACGGCCGAGTAAAATGTCGGTCCCGTCGAGGGTCGTGGCTAACATTTCATGGGTGAAAATTAAGTTACCCCCGCAGCGAATCCGAACTCGGTCCACGCGTTCCCGTATCGCCAGTGGCATGCCGTCGACCAGTCGTGTGTCGATCTCAGGTAGGCACCGGTCCAATGTCAGTTTAAGTCTCCGTGCAGCGGCGGTATTTATTAAGCTGTGGCTAGCCCCCCCGTCTACAAAGATTTTAACTAAGCCGGTGTGAATCTTCCCACTAAGCAGTATGAGAATGTCTACCGTTGAACCCTCCTTGTTCAGCCGGGTGTGGTCGACTTCATGAATCGGCACTGTCACTCGGTGAGGGTCGGTTGGGTCGGGCGAGCGGCGTGACCTGTTAGTAGAGGGCCCGTCTGCTACTGACTCCCAGCGTTTCCCTGTTGCTTGGTCTGTTTCTGCTGCTCTGCTCCTTCTTTTCCCTTAGCTTCCGGGCATTCACTTTTGCGGTGCCCCGACCGATTCCACGCGAAGTAGCGCCCTTTGAATGGTGCGGCAGCAGCATTTGCGGTGATGGCGCGTATCGTGGCGTGCTTGTTCGTTCCCCGAGGCAAGTGTACCCAGTTGCTGCTGCTGCTGTAGGACCCCGTTCTCGGTCGGCGGAGAAAATCAAGTTTCTCGGCCATGGCGAGAATTTCGTTGAATTCCTGACGCCGCGAAGCAGGATTTCTCGCGCGATTTCGTGTTTCAGTAGCGATCGATGAGCTCGGATTCATGCATGTATCCCACCGCCAGGAACCCGCTAGTATAGTCTTGAACGGAACCGAGCTGTCGCCAAGTGCGGAGCTTATGACGCGCAGAAATCGACGCCGCGATTGTCTCAAATCTCCCGCGTATACATGCGCACCACGTGTCCCACGTGCGATACTCGGCTACCTCCACGAAATACGACGGCGCCCAGGGTCTAGTTGGTCCTTCCCGTGGCGGTAGAGCCTCTTAATCGCTCGGCTTCGTGACAATGACGCGCCGCCAATCTATGGCGGGTCCTCGCAGTAGCGTGTCAAACTTATATGCTGTATTTTGTGTAGGCTATAGTGGGGTAGCCCATATGGGGTACAACCCAATTAGGGTTAGTACTTGTACCCATCCTGCTGTTAGTCAATTCATTCTCGTTTATTCTGCTGACATGGTTTCAGAGCAGGTCCTAGCCTAGGAACGTTTTTTTTTAGGGCCCACCGAGTAGCGCTACCCCACCCGTCGCGCCGCCGTGATTGCGCCGCCCTGCCCTGCCCTGCCCTGCGTCGCGCTGCCTGCCCACGCCCTGCCCTGCCCGCGCGCCGCCCGCCGCAGCGCGCTCTGCTTTGCCCGCGCGCCGCCCGCTGCAGTGCGCCCTGCTTGCCCGCGCGCCGTCGCGCCGCCTCGCTCGCGCGCCCTGCTGACCCGCGCGCCGCCTGTCGCAGCGCGCCCTGCCCTGCCCACGCGCCGCGCCGCCGCGTCGCCCTGCCCGCGCGCCGCCCGCCGCCGAGCGCCCTGCCCTGCCCGCGCGCCGCGCCGCCGCGCGCCCTGCCCTGCCCGCGCGCCGCGCCGCTGCGCCGTCATGCCCTGCCCGCGCGCCGCGCCGCCGCGCGCCCTGCTCTGCCGCGCGCCCTGCCCTGCCGCGCGCCGCTCGCTGCTGCGCCGCCCTCTCCTGCTGCCCGCGCGCCGCTCGCCGCTGCGTCGCCCTGCCTTGCCTTGCCTGCGTGCTGCTCTGCTGCTAGCGCGCCCGACTGCTCAACCCACTATGGCCACGCTCAGTGTCCTCACTTTCGATCCGGAGGGCCGCCCGATAGAGTTCGATGCGTGGCTCGACGACTTACAGCTGTTCTTCCTGAGCGATTCCAAGGACGGAGTTTCACTGTTTGACCTCACGTCTGGCGCCTCTCTCGCCCCTGCCGCCACAGCTGACAGTGCGACTCGCTAACAGTAGCTTACTCGTGACGCTGCTGCTCGCCTAGCCGTTCGCAACCACCTGCCGCTAGCCGAACGCGCTCACTTCGCACAGCACAAGACTGCGAAAGCACTTTACGACGCTGTAGTCGCTCGTTACTCCTCCCCGGCCACTGCTGCTCTAGGCCGCCTTCTCCTGCCCTACCTGTTCCCAGAGCTGTCCGCCTTTGCCACAGTAGCCGACCTCGTCACTCACCTTCGCACTAGTGACACTCGCTACCGCGCTGCGCTTCCCGCCGAGTTTCTCACCAAGAACCCTCCTCCCTTGTACATCACTCTCTATTTCATAGTCACCCGCCTCCCTGACTCTCTTAGCGCTGTCAGGGATCTCCTTCTAGCCCTTGACCCCACCGACCTCACTGTCGACCTGCTCGAGAAGCACCTCCTAGCACCTGAGACTAGCATAGTCGCTGTAGGCGCTTCTCGTGGCACTCCTTGCACTCCCTTCTTTGAGGGGTGTTCGCCCTCCCCCCTGGTCCCCTCCGTCGCCTCTGCTGCAGCTGTTGACTACCTTCGTGCTGAGGAGGTAGGAGCTGCGTCTACCCCTAGTGGGAGGCGCCGCAGCGGCAGGGGCAGGGGAGGCAGGGGCGGTGGGGGTGGCAGAGGTGGAGGCGGTGGTGGGGGCGGTGGAGGTGGTGGAGGGGGCGGCGGTGGCGGAGGTAGTGGTGGTGGGGGTGGAGGTGTAGGTGGCGGCGGTGGTGGCGGCAGTGGGAGTGGTGGAGGCGGCAGTGGTGGCGGCAGTGGGAGTGGAGGCGGCGGCAGTGGTGGCGGCCGGGGTGGTACCAGCCAGAGGGGAGGCCTTGGCGGTGGTCAGAGGCAGCAGCAGCAACGTCAGCCCCTTTCGTCTCAGGAGCTACGTGAGTGGTTTGCTCAGCGTGGGGCGGCTGGGGGTGGTGGTCGCTGCCCGTATGTCATTCGCACAGGTGACTGCTCTGGTCAGACATGCGGGCAGCCTCACACACAGCACCGCTGCTTCTCCCGTCTTACCGACGCCTTTCGCGCAGAGTTTCCCGACGCGACTGAGCTCCCCCACTGGGCAGAGCTGCTTAGGCAGGGTGTGGATATCTTTGCTCTTGACTATGATGCTATCATTGCTGCCATGTATGCATTGACTGTTAGTGCTCAGGGTGACTGTTACCTGTGTATGCTGCCCGACCCAGGTATAGAGGTCGCTGCTCTAGGTGCTGGTGAGTCTGCTGCTCTAGGTGCTAGTGAGTCTTCTCTCTCTGGTACTGCGCCTGCTGAGGCCTTGCACACCTTCACGCTTGACTCAGGTGCTTCCCGCTGTTTCTTGCGCGACAGTACCGCACTCACACCACTCCCAGCACCTGTTGCTGTCTCTCTGGCTGACCCCTCTGGGGGCCCAGTCCTTGCTCGTTCCTCCAATGTTCTCCCGTGTCCGGCGGTTCCGTCTGGCTCACTGTCAGGTCTTCACCTCCCCTCGTTCTCTACGAACTTGGTGAGCAACGCCGTCCTTCAGGATAAATGGGTTGACACCTTTACTCCAGGAGGACAGCGTGTAGCGATCTGTACGTGCTCCCGGACTGGCCGGCACCTGGCCACGTGCACCCGTGCGCCTGGCTCGATTCTGTACACACTGACTACTGCGTCTCCTTAGGTAGCTGCGTCTGCGTCTGCGTCAGGTCAGCTAGCGGCCCCCTGCTCGTGTCGCGCTCTGTCGCACCAGACCCTCCTTTGGCACCACCGTCTTGGTCACCCCTCAGTGTAGCGCCTCCGTGGCATGCACTCTCGTCTCCTTGTCTCTGGTCTTCCCAGGACTCTGCCTCCCCTCCCACCCTCGCCTGCCCCTTCCTGCCTTCCCTGTGTCGAGGGGCGGCAGCGCGCCGCTCCTCACTCCTCTGAGTTTCCCCCGACGACTGCTCCCCTGCAGACTCTCCATATGGACGTGTGGGGCCCAGCCCGCGTCCGTGGACAGGGCCGCGAGCGCTACTTTTTGCTGGTTGTTGACGACTACACGCGTTACACCACGGTCTTCCCCTTGCGCAGCAAGGGGGAGGTCCCTGATGTTTTGATCCCTTGGATCCGCGCTGTCCGTCTCCAGCTCCGCGAGCAGTTCGAGACGGACATTCCGGTCCTGCGTCTGCACTCTGACAGAGGTGGTGAGTTTGCCTTCGACCTTCTGCGAGACTTTTGTCGTGGGGAGGGCATTCGCCAGACGTTCACGCTTCCGGCCTCTCCGCAGCAGAATGGGGTTGCTGAGCGCCGCATTGGCTTAGTCATGGAGGTCACTCGTACCTCCATGATCCATGCGGCTGCCCCCCATTTTCTGTGGCCGTTTGCGGTCCGATACGCTGCGCATCAGCTCAACCTCTGGCCCCGTGTCTCCTTCCCGGAGACCTCGCCGACACTGCGTTGGACGGGAGAGGTTGGCGACGCGTCGATGTTCCGGGTCTGGGGATCTCGTGCCCCCCAGGACCGCTCTCCAAAGCACCAGTTGCACCACCCCCAGAGCCAGCACCACCAGCAGTAACGCGGCCAGTCCCAGACTCTCCAGGTCCCGTAGAGGGCGCATCCGCACCCCCAGTCGTAGCATCCCCAGGGACAGCTCGACCAACACCAGCTCCCCGAAGGCTAGAACCTCCTATAGACACGGGCTCAGCTCCAACTCCAGCACCCCCAGCATCAGGGCCTCGTGCAGGCACTGTCTCAGCTCTAACTCCAACACCTCCAGAGGTGACACCCCCAAGGTCCTCGACACGAGCACCTGCTCCCGGTGGATCTGCAGTCGTTGATGACTGCTCTCGCTACACCACAGTGTTTCCCCTGGCGAAGAAGTCTGAGGTGATTTCTACGCTGATCCGCTAGTTACTTACCACTGCGGACACTCGTGGTCGTCGTGTCAGCTGCCTTCACTCCGACCGCGGGGGTAAGTTTCGCTCCGGCATTCTCGCTGGATTTTGTCGCGAGCAGGGCATCCGTCCGTGTTGGACGCTTCCAGAGTCCCCACAGCAGAATGGGGTTGCTGAGCGCCGCATAGGCTTAGTCATGGAGATTGCACGCACCTCCATGATCCACGCCTGTGCGCCCCATTTTCTGTGGCTCTACGCGGTTCGGTACGCCGCTCACCAGCTGAACCTCTGGCCACATGTCTCTCGGCCAGAGGCTTTACCGACCAGTCTTTGGACCGGGTCCCTTGGTGCTGTGTCGCGTTTTCATGTCTAGGGCTGCTTGGCGCTTGTTCGCGACACCTCCGCGGACAAGCTCTCCCCTCGCGCCCTTCCCTGTGTCTTCCTTGGTTTCCCCGAGGACTCCTCTGACTTCACCTTTTACCACCCCCCCCTTTACCGGTTCTTTGACTCCCGTGACGTTCGTTTTGTCGAGTCAGTCCCCTACTACACCCGGTACCCCTGTCGAGGTCTCCCGGTTCCTCCTCCCCCTCTCTTCCTGACTCCCGCTCCCCCTCCTGCCCCTCCGATACAGCAACCCCCCCCCCCCCCCCTGATCCAGCTCCGTCAGGTGTGTCACACGCTACCCCCCCCCCCCCCCCCCGGTTGCCCCTCAGGTGCCGCCCCCTTCCCCACAGTCATCTTCACGGCGGGTGCTGAGCCTGCGCGTGCGGAGCCTGGGGGTGCTGAGCCTGAGCGTGCGGAGCCTGGGGGTGCTGAGCCTGAGTGTGCGGAGCCTGGGGGTGCTGAGCCTGAGGTTGCTGAGTCTGGGGGTGCTGAGCCTGGGGGTGCTGAGCCTGGGGGTGCTGAGCCTAGAGGTACTGGAGCTGCTGGAGCTGGAGGTGTTGCCAGCGTTGGTGCTGGAGCTGCTGGTCCTGGAGGTGCTGGAGGTGCTAGAGTCGCTGGTCCCGGAGGTGCTCGTACTGGAGGTACTGGAGCTGCTAGAGCTGGTGGTGCTGCAGGAGTTGGAGCAGGAGGTACTGGAGCTGCTGGAGCTGGAGGTGCTACTGGAGCTGGAGCTGCTGGAGGTGCTGGAGCTGGTGGTACTGCAGGCGTTGGAGCTGGAGACCCTGGAGCTGGGGGTACTGGTGCTGTCGGTGCTGGTTCTGGAGGCACTGTGCGGCCGCGACCGTACTTCGTTCCACTGCTTCAGCAGGTTCTTGGTCTCCCGCCTTCTACTGGCCTTCCTCCTCCCTTACTGTGTCCACCACCTGACCAGTCGCAGTCGCAGTTATAGCCAGCCTCCCCACTGCCTGCTACTTCTCCTTACACTGGGCCGACAGGATGTCTTGCGGAGCGTCGTGAGCCTGAGTCTCGTCCTGCGTCGCCTGTTCGCGCTGTTCGCACTGTTGTCACTGACCCTTCGTTTGAGTCCACTGCTGCGTCTGCCCTAGTTGCCGAGCTTGTTGACTTTGCTGCCGCCTGTCGCCTCGACTACGCCGCTAGCTTTGTTGCTGAGTCTGAGTCTGTCTGTCCTCCGTCCATCGGGGGTGAGTGTGCTCTTGGCACGGACGTCCTTGAGTAGAGGCAGGAGGACTTTGAGTGTTTTGCAGCTGCTTTGCCTCATCTCGTGTCCATGCTGATTGCACCTGAGGGAGACCCGGATGCACCAGACATCCCGACCCCGCGCTCTTACGCAGAGGCGATTTAGGGTCCCTACTCCTCTCAGTGGCAGACAGCCATGGATGCAGAGATGGCTTCCTGGAAGTCCACAGGCACCTACGTCGACGAGGTTCCCCCACCTGGGGCGAACATCGTCAGTGGCATGTGGATTTTCGGGGTGAAGCGGCCGCCGGGTTCTCCGCCTGTCTTCAAGGCGCGTTACGTTGCTCGAGGCTTCAGTCAGCGACAGGGAGTTGAATTCTTCCAGACCTTCTCCCCCACCCCGAAGATGACCACTCTTCGGGTGCTGGTGCACGTCGCCGCTCAGCGTGACTACGAGCTTCATTCTCTTGACTTCAGCACAGCCTTCCTACAGGGCAGCCTGCACGAGGAGATCTGGCTGCGCCGCCCACCTGGCTTCACTGGGTCGTTTCCTGCAGGTACCCAGTGGAGCCTCCGACGGCCAGTCTACGGTCTCCGCCAGGCGCCTTGCGAGTGGCACGACACACTGAGGACGATGCTTGCGGCTCTTGGGTTTGCTCTTTCGACTGCTGACCCGTCGCTGTTTCTACGCACCGACACTTCGCTGCCGCCATTCTACATCCTCGTATACGTCGACGACTTGGTCTTTGCCACTGCTGACACTGAGGGACTGGCCCACGTGAAGTCGGAGCTGCAGAAGAGACATACGTGCACAGACCTGGGTGAGCTGCGCAGCTATCTTGGCTTGCAGATCACCCGGGACAGAGCACGGCGCACCATTACCTTGACTCAGTCACACATGGTACAGCAGGTCCTTCAGCGCTTCCGCTTCACGTACTCCTCGCCACAGTCCACTCCTCTGCCTATCGGTCACTCGCTCTCAGCTCTGCCTTCGGATGAGTCCGTAGAGCCGAGTGGCCCGTATCTAGAGCTTGTGGGCTGCCTCATGTACCTGATGACCTGCACTCGACCTGACCTTGCTTACCCTCTTAGCATCCTGGCTCGCTACGTTGCGCCCGGGAGACACCGACCAGAGCACTGGGAGGCCGCTAAGAGGGTTATGCGCTACTTGTGCAGTACGTCGGGCATGGGGCTCGTGCTTGGAGGACGGGCTCCAGTTGTCCTCACTGGTCACACAGACGCTTCTTGGGTTGACGACTTGGCTACGCAGTGGTCGTCACAGGGTTACTCCTTCAGCCTTGGTTCCGGCTCTGTTTCTTGGCTGTCTACCCGCTCGTCTTCTGTTCTCAGTTCCAGTTGTGAGGCTGAGATCTACGCAGGGGCCATGGCCGCACAGGAGTTACGCTGGCTCACCTACCTGCTAACCGACTTGGGCGAGCCGCCTCGTTCTCCTCCAGTTCTGTACGTCGACAACAAGGCCATGATTGCCTTGTGTCAGGAGCACAGACTTGAGCACAGGACGAAGCACATCGCTCCGCGTTACTTCCTTGCTCGAGATTTGCAGCAGCGTGGACATCTTCGTCTTGCTTACGTGGCCTCTCGGGCCAACACTGCTGATATCTTCACCAAGGCACTTCAGCCTTGTGATCATCAGCGTTTCTGTACTGTTCTAGGCCTTGTGCCTACTTGGCCTCACTTGCTCACTTCTTGACTTTGCTTGTACTTTGATCTATATGCTTATACCTGCATGCTTACCCTTTCTAGGTTTTGATCACTGTACTGCTTGTTCTGCTTTATATAACTCTGCATATGAACTGGCCCTATGGCCATTTGCTTGTGCTCAGAATGTGTGGTGACTTCGTAATCCACCCTGAGCTTGCTTTGCTTTTCTTGACTGGTCTTGTGACCTCTTGTTCTCCCCCACTTTGCCTATGGGGGTGTGTCAAACTTATATGCTGTATTTTGTGTAGGCTATAGTGGGGTAGCCCATATGGGGTACAACCCAATTAGGGTTAGTACTTGTACCCATCCTGCTGTTAGTCAATTCATTCTCGTTTATTCTGCTGACATAGCGACACGGTGTAGCGAATTTTCGCCGCATCCGACGAGACGTAGTTCGCGTCGAAAAATACGTTCATGGTGAAGATCCACGCCTGAACCGTCGTACCACCCCGTTGACTTGGGTCAAAGCATGGCGGACGCTGCGGCTTGAGCGGCATCGGTGAAGGGAGAGCCGACTCATCGATCTGCGTCGCAATGTTGACGCTCCGGGGTGTGTCGTCCCGTGGTCGTCGCGAACGTCGTTGCGTGCGACGCCATCACTAGCAGCGCTCGAGTGTTGTCCCACACTCTCGTGGTGAGCGGCGGATGGTGCTCCTTGTGCTCCTTGCGTTTGTGTTTGTTGCGCCCGGGTGATGTCATTTTGCAGTGACGCGCGTTATGCCGTCAGTGTGGCGATTTCCTCGTGACTTTCAGTGTTGGCGCGTTAACTCGTCCAGGCGCTCCTGCGTCAGGTTAGCGAGGTCAATACGTTCTCCCATGTCGAAGGACGTCGACCGGTCTAGGTGCTAGGCGCAGCCGTGGCTGCACGCGCTTGCGAGAGAGCGCGAGGACAACGGCTCCTAGTACGCTAAGGGGCGTGAGTCCCTTCGAGTGAAAACTCAAAAGTTGAGTTCTGGTGGGTGCGGAAATGCGCGGTCCGAAAGGAAAGTGGCTCTGATACCAAGTGTTACGGGTGCAATGTATCGAGGAAGAGAGGATTGCACTAAGTTGGCGAACGAGTACAAGTATGAGTGAAGGCATGAGTGAGCGGATACTTATAAGCGAAACATGCAAATGGTAACACTGTGCAAGCAAGCTAGCTAGTGCGATGCTGGCAGCAAGGTTCGGGCTTGCCCCGAAGTGTAGGCCGACTCGGGCCATACCAGCGATGCATGGTTTGGCAATTGTAGCGCGCGAAGGCGGCGAAACACCGTTGTCAGTAACGAGCGAAGAAACGATCGGTCATGTACGCGATGTTGGGATGCGCGGTAAGGAATGTCGAAAAAATCCTTGCAAGGATCAACACCATTGGAATAGTACAGTTCTACCTTAAATACAAACCATATTCCGATTCTACGGACTCAGAACAGTACCTTAGCATCTACAGCTATGCCAGGGCTTTGTTTGAAAAAAAAACAAATATCCAGCACAACCTTTCCATTACTGTACTTAATATCTATTCAAACTCAGCCTCGTCGTCGAAGGAAAGCAGTGAGCCAGCCCCTTTTTGTGTTGTCCCCTGCCCTCCACTCGCCTTCTTTTGGTTCTTCCCACTCTGCAGGAAACCACGAGAGCAGTGAGCAGTGGCAGTGTGCCAAGAGAAGTGCAATTCGAGGGGACGTGGCAAATGTGCTGGCAAGTCTGTGAGCAAGCGTGTGAGTAATTGTAGTGATAAGTGTGTGGGCAAGTGTGAAGGGAGGTCAGTGAACTAGTGTGTTGCCAAACGTGTTGGCACATGTGTGAGCAGTTGCACAGACACATGTGTTATCCCCCTAACCAGCACATCCTCCCCTCCCATCCCACTCACCAGCACATCCCCCCCTCCACCGTCCCCCTCCTCACCAGCACATCTCCCCCCCCACCGTCCCCCTCCTCACCAGCGCATCTCCCCCCCCCCCTCACCCTCCTTACCAGACCATCTGCTGCTTTCAAACCCATCCTTACCGGGTGTGACAAGTCTGTTTTTGAGTCGACTCAAAAATAGACTCACAGCAAATCCCCCCCATCCCTCACCCTCCTTACCAGAGCATCCCCTGCTTTCCCCCCCAAGCCTTACTGGTGCATCTCCCTCCTTCCCCTCCCCTTTCGTGCCTCCCTCTGCTGCTTTCCGCTTGCGAAACGTGTGCTTCCCGGTCTTGGCCTCTTTCTCATCCTCCTGCTGCCACCTCTCCCGTGCCTGCCAGTGAGAAATGACAGTTTAATGATGCGATGTGTCAACAATGTGACCGTTAACCTGTTATGTTCATGCAAAGCATGTGTCTCCCTGTCTTCCCCTCCTTCTCATCCTCCTGGTGCTGCCTCTCCCGCGTCTGCCAGTGTGGAAATGACAGTTCAATAACGTGATGGGTAAAGAATGTGCCCGTAAACCTGTTATGTTCACGCAAAGTGTGTGCTTCCCAGTCCTGGCCTCCTTTTCATCCTCCTGCTGCTGCCACTCCCGTGCCTGGTGTGGTAACACACAACACAAGTGGCAGTTACACATATGAAATCGTCACATGGGATTCAATGTTACACACACTCTATGTGTTACATTCTCAGCATTCGAAACGTGTGCTTCCCAGTCTTCGCCTCCTTCTCATCCTCCTGCTGCTGCCTCTCCCACACTCGCAAGTGGGAAATGATACAAGATTCGATGGCTGAACAACATGACAATATCAACAAGGTATTGGTCACACGTGATTTTTTTTTTTTTTTTTTTTTTTTTTTTTACATCTTCAGTTGGCTCAGAAGTGGGAAATCAAAGATGTGACAGAGCGACAGCGTCACAGTTGCTGTTTTGAGTTGGCTCAACAGCGTGACAGTTTCAACAAGGTGCTGTTTTGAGGCGCCTCAAAACTCGCCTCAATTCGAACAGTTGCTTACTTTTGCCGAGTCCGGTCCACCCTCGGTTTTTGCAGTCCTCAAACTCGCGTGTGACTATAAACCGAGTTTACTTTTGAATCGACTCAATAGTCAATGATGGCTGCTTACCTGTTGCAGCAGTCCTTGCTTGCACCTATTCTCTGCAGGTTGTCTGCTCTGTCAACGATGGCTGCTTACCTGTTGCAGCAGTCCTTGCTTGCACCTATTCTCTGCAGGTTGTCTGCTCTGTCAACGATGGCTGCTTACCTGTTGCAGCAGTCCTTGCTTGCACCTATTCTCTGCAGGTTGTCTGCTCTGTCAACGATGGCTGCTTACCTGTTGCAGCAGTCCTTGCTTGCACCTATTCTCTGCAGGTTGTCTGCTCTGTCAACGATGGCTGCTTACCTGTTGCAGCAGTCCTTGCTTGCACCTATTCTCTGCAGGTTGTCTGCTCTGTCAACGATGGCTGCTTACCTGTTGCAGCAGTCCTTGCTTGCACCTATTCTCTGCAGGTTGTCTGCTCTGTCAACGATGGCTGCTTACCTGTTGCAGCAGTCCTTGCTTGCACCTGTTCTCTGCAGGTTGTCTGCTCTGTCAACGATGGCTGCTTACCTGTTGCAGCAGTCCTTGCTTGCACCTGTTCTCTGCAGGTTGTCTGCTCTGTCAACGATGGCTGCTTACCTGTTGCAGCAGTCCTTGCTTGCACCTGTTCTCTGCAGGTTGTCTGCTCTGCCAACGATGGCTGCTTACCTGTTTTGAAGCGCCTCAGACTTGTCTCACTTCTGACGGCTACTCACCTGTTGCAGCCCTTGCTTGCACACGGTGCTGAGTGGGTCACACTTCAGCCCCTTCTCGTATGCTGCTGCTGCCTGCAGTGATTTCCAAGCAGGGAGAGAGAGAGGAGATGGGGTGAATGCAGTTTAACCAAAACAGTTTGTACAGTTCAAATTGTTCATCTCTCGATCGAATTCACCAGTACAGTTTCAATCCACCTCTTTCGGTAAAGTTTTAACTCACCTCTCTCAGCAGTTTCAATACACCTCTCAATAGAGTTTCCACACTCCTCCCAGTAGAGTTTCATCTCACCTCTATGTACAGTTTACTACACCACTGCAATACAGAATTACAACTTCAAATCCTCTCTTGATACTGCTTCATCTCACCCGTACATACTGTTTCATCTCACGGCTACATACTGTTTCATCCCATAATGCACAAATGTGATGCGAGAGTACATGTCAAGTCCTCTTTCAGTACAGTTTCATCTCGCCTCGGAACAGTTTCATCTCACCTCTACGTACTGTTTCATCCCATAATGCGCCACTGCAATGCGAGAGTACGCCTTAGCCCACCGCGGCTGCAGCTGCAGAGCCTGAATAAAGGGGTGGAAAGAGGTGAAAAGGGGTGCAGACGAGTGATCAACGGGGAGAAGAATGAAGGGAATGGGAGAGGAAAGGGATAAGAAGGGATATATGCGCCACTGCAATGCGAGAGTACGCCTTAGCCCACAACGCCTGCAGAAACGGCGGAAAGTGGTGGAAAGCGGTGGAAAGGGGTGCAGACAAGTGATAAGAATGAAAATGAGTCTCACTGCAATGCGAGAGTATGCCTTGACCCACCGCGGCTGCAGCTGCAGCGCTTGAACAAGGGGTCAACAACGGTGGTAAGTGGTGGGAAGGGAGAGGAAAGAGCTATATATAGAACGTGTCTCATGGCTACATAAATGCATGGTATGCCAGTGCCACTACGCACTGTTGCAGATGCTTATAACACCACACAGTAAGACCTATAACGAGTACAGATGTATGTATGCTTACCTTCCGGCCATCGTGCGATGCCTGCTGGAAGTTCTTCATGGCAACATGTGTGCTTGTAACGCAGATGTTCCTAACGAGTATAAGCACATTGTTTTACCTTCCTGCCTTCATGGTTGCATGCATGCTTGCTACACCACCAGTGGCAGTGACACGATACACTGTCGCAAATGCATATAACGGTATGATACAAAGGGCCTATAACGAGTACAGATACCCACCTTCCTGCTATTGTGCAATTCCTGCTGACAGTTCTTCATGGCTGCATGTGTGAGAAACTATCACACATGCTTACAACTCTATAGAGGGAAGGCTTAAAACGAGAATAGTAAACTCGCCCACCTTCCTGCCATCGTGCACCGCCTAATGGAAGCTCTTCATAGCTGCATGTGTGCCTGTAACACACAACGAGTAAATACAGACCCATGCTCGTACGTACCTTCCTGCCATCGTGCCGTGCACCGCCTGATGGGAGCTTCACATGGCTGCATGTGTGAGACACTATCACACACTCTTATAACACTGTAAAGAGAACACTTATAACACTATAAAGAGAACGCTTGTAAGCGTACCTTCCTGCCATCGTGCAACGCCTGCTGAAAGTTCTTCATGGCTGCATGGGCCGCTGATCGGTTACTGAAGAGTACACTGGAGCTGATGGGAGGGGAGGGGGAGAGACGGGTGACAGGTGGCGGAGCAGAAGGATGGGAGTGAGGATGTTGCTGGTCCGCACGGCTGCATGATCGGCTGATCGGTTGCTGAAGGGAGCACTCAAGCTACTGGGAGGGGAGGAGAGAGGGGACACACATGGCAGCAATGGGGAGAGAGGGGCCAACACATGGGAGGCACGAGGAGCAGAAGGACAGGTGGGTTGACGTGCGTGCGTGCGTGCGTGCGTGCGTGCAAGCACACCTGGGGTCGGGTTCGATGGCTCGAGTGAAGAGCCCCACTGCCTCCTCGTACTCGCCTCGGCATTGCCCTATGCCCCATTCTCCCAGGCACACCTGGGGTACCGTTGGGAGATGCCCACCTGGGGTACCGTTGGGAGATGCCCACCTGGAGATGCCCTACACACACCCACACATACCCATGCCCCGCAACGGCACACCTAGGGTCCACTTGAATGGCTCGAGTGAAGAGCCCCACTGCCTCCTCGTACTCGCCTCTGGAAAATGCTGCATTCCCCTGTTCCTTCAACTGATCATGCCATGCCATCATGCCCCATCATGCGCCATCATGCGCCATCGTGCCACCATGCGCCATCGTGCCACCATGCGCCACCATGCCATCATGCCATCATGCCCCATCATGCCACCGAGACATTGTGTTTCAAAGACATGAGCAAAGAAGAAGGATGCACACACACACATCACAGGCAAAAACAAGGAGTGCGTTACAACTAG
This sequence comes from Closterium sp. Naga37s-1, assembly GCA_947471745.1. Lineage (NCBI taxonomy): Eukaryota > Viridiplantae > Streptophyta > Zygnematophyceae > Desmidiales > Closteriaceae > Closterium > Closterium sp. Naga37s-1. Next base: position 2,152,491 of record CANJKZ010000794.1, on the reverse strand, counting down.
GGAAACCACCAGCCATGTATTCACGGGCAAAAGGAAGACAAAACGTTGCATGTAGAAAGATGAAAAGGCACAGGGATGAAAAGGCACAGAGATGAAAAGGCACAGGGATTCTCTCTTCCCAGTTACCAGACCTGTCCTGTCCCAAATTGAAGCCTCCCGGTTCTCTCTGGGTCACTGTCTGTCTGTGATGCCGTTCCCTACACTCCCTTAACCGTCAACACGACTACATCCCCACCTCTCCTTCCCCCTTATTCCCTCTCCGTTTACCTCTGCTTCTTCCCCATCCTCCCTGCTAATTCTTCCTGCCCTACTAATCCCCTCCACTTTCCCTTGAACCCTTTCAAAAGGCACCCATCTTCGTACCTCAGTTCATGCCTGTGCTGCATCCCCATCCTCCCCTTCTTAATTCCCCCTATTAATCCTTCCCACTCTTCTACTCTCCCACCCTTCATCCCCAGCGAAACCATTTGAAGAGCACCCACCTTCGTACCTCAGTCGCTGTCAGTGCTGCTTCCCCGTCCTCCCCTTCTCTCCCTGCTCCCCCGGCTCCCCCCTCGCGCTCGTCATAGACAATCGTTGCGCCTTGAAGCTCCTGATAATCAAGAAATATGAAGAAAACATACAACAGAACAAAGACATCTATTAGCAGAATAATGTTAATAGATTTTATAAGGACAACAAAAGACACCCATAAGGGAGAAAGAAACAAACAAAACCAAGAGGTATGAAGGTCTGCTGCTCAAAATTTATGACAGCAACTCATAAATGGTTATGGTTTAGGTACAAGTATGAATGAAACATAAATGGTTAGGGTTTAGGTAGAAGTATGAATGAAACATAAATGGTTACCAAAGAAATAAATATTCCAATGATGACATGCAACCGAAAAGATACGTGATGAAAATGCAATAACAGGTAAGGAGTGCCACGTGGCATGCATTAGTGTGCCACGTGGCATGCATTAGTGTGCCACGTGGCAGGAAGAACATGAAACTCACATCCTCGAAGTCCTCTTTTGGGCGGCACGTGCGGGGATCGATGGAGTGTGGTTGCATGCAAGAGCCCGCGCGCGCGCGCGCGCGCACACACACACACACACACACACACACACAACCAACCACACACACAGCACCATGCATGCACGCATAAGAGGCACACAGAGTAGACGTGTATTTGGAGGCGTTTGGGGGCGTTTTAAGGGATGCGGAGGTGGGTGGGGGGGGGGGATGGGGGGTGCCAAAGCAATCAAACTGGAAAAGGATATCAACAATAGCACAATGTAATGTACCCATGTACTTATCTAAAGGCGTTTCATGTGCCTGCCCCACCCCCATTACTCCCCCACCCTCATCCCCGCCCTCATTACTTCCCCCAACCCACAACCCCCATCCCCATCCCATCCTCATCCCCATCCCCATCCCCATCCCCATCCCCATCCCCATCCCCATCCCCATCCCCATCCCCATCCCCATCCCCATCCCCATTCCCATCCCCATCCCACGTGCCAGACCCACCCTCACTACTTCCCCCCAACCCCATCCCACCCCCATCACCACCAACCACTCACCATCATCATCATGTGCCATCTGCCCTCCTGCTGCCTCCCACTCTGTCTCCCTTGTCGCCTCCTCCCCTTCCCCTTGCCTGCAACCCCCATCCCACCCCCATCCCACCCCCATCCCACCCCCATCCCATCCCCATCCCACCCCCATCCCACCCCCATCCCACCCCCATCCCACCCCCATCCCACCCCCATCCCACCCCCATCCCACCCCCATCCGCACCCCAATCCCCACCCCAATCCCCATCCGATCATGTGCGCTCTGCCCTCCTGCTGCCTGCTGCCCCACCCCCATTACATCAACCCACCCACAACCCCATCCCCATCCTCATTACTCCTTCCTACCCCCACCCCAGTCCCCATCCCCCACTCACCGTCATCATCATGTGCGCTCTGCCCTCCTCCTCCTGCTCCCCCCATAACTCCCCCTCCTCCTCCCCCTCCTCCTCCCTCTCCCCCTTCCCCCTCTCCCTCCCCCTCGCCCTCCCCTCCCCCCATATCCCGCACCACTTTCTGCCCCTCACGCTTCTCGATCAAATGCTCATACTTCTGAAAATGGGGGGAGGAGGAAGGGGGAACGGTAAGCCTGGAGTAAGCACCCTGTACCGTACTGCACCCAGCAGCACCACCTTCTGCCCCTCACGCCTCTCTATCAGGTGCTCGCACTTCTGAAAGACGAAAAAAGGTAGAGAAAACGCAGAGTAAATGCAACAGAAGGTCCGTGCTCTTGCTTCGCTGGTGCAACAAAAGGTCCGTGCTTCGATTCGATGGTGGGACAAGCATTGGTGGGCTGAAAGGTCTTCTGGCCTTTGCTCGCGCCTCTCTATCGAATGCTCGTTCTTCTGGAAAGTGGGGGACGGATGGGGGGGAGGAGGGGAGCAGGGGGGTGATTGGGAGGGGAGGGGAGGGGGGGGGGAGCGGATTGCATGTGGAAGCAGCTGAACGGCCTTCCGCCCTTCGCTCGCGCCTCTCTATCAAATGGCCGTAAGTCAGAGAGGTGGGGGACAGAAGGGGGGGGAGGAGGGGAGCGGAGGAGCGCCGGGGGGAATTGCATGTGGGAGCAACGGAAAGGCATTCTGCCCTTCTCTCGTGCCTCTCTATCAGGTTCTCGTGCTTCAGGGAAGAGGCGAGAGAACAGGGGGGGTGGAGGGGGGAAGGAGGGGGAATGGAGGGGAGAAGGAGGAATTGCGGAAGGTATAGCGCGGGGTGGGGGGGAAAGCGCAACGGGTTGAAAAACCCGCTTAGTGGGAACGGGGCCTATGGCGCATGAACAGCAGTACTGATGGGGTAAGTGGGTATGGCAGGCGGAAGAGGCGGAAAGGTGCGGCAGGCGGGAGTCGCGCAAGTGCGGAAGCGCAGCAGGCGGGGGTTGCGCACAGGTGGAAGCAGCACCTGCAGGAACTTGGGGATGTGGCGCACGTATTGCGGGCCCTTGCGCGCGCTTCCCCCCGCCGTTCCGCCTCCGCGGAAACTCATGCTTAGGAGGTAGAGGAGAGTTGAAGAGGCGGAAGGGCCGGAAGTGGCGGAAGAGGCGGAAGGGGAGGAAGAGGCGGAGGAGACGGAAAAGGGTAGGCTTCACGCGGAATCGCTGAGGGACCAAGTGTTTTGCAGTCGATGAAAAAAGGGCCTGTCTGATTGGTTTACGAATCTGGGGGCCAAAGTTTTGTCAAATCGAGAACCCACTTTTCGCCCAAGTGTTTTGCAGTTGCACGGCCAACCCGTACATGAGACCCTGGCTTTAAAACCCGGGGGTCACAGCTTTCAACCTTAGGAAGGTTGGTTGGGATTGAAAACGTTGTTGGGCTGAGAATTGTTTCCAACAAACGTGATATGCTTAGTGACGGAAGTACTACTTTGGTAGTGTAAGGAAAATCCCTTTTCCTTACTTCGCGTCCCTGCTTATCGCGTACATGCACGTTCCCGCCATCGGCACCCATCCGTGAACGTTACCCGCTCGCGACATTCGCCTCGACCACGACTCCCGCCACTGTTCACGATGCGACCCAACCTCACGGTTCGGTTGGTAACCCGCGCTCCAGACCTCCGCCTCGACAATTCCCAACCTCGGCGCTAGGCCCGTAGCGCACCCCAATTTCCCACATTACCGTTACCACACTAGCTTCGCTATATAACTTCGCTCATGCTTTTCGCTCAACTGAATTGATTGCTTCGATAGTGCAATTCTCGCTCGTTCACTCAATTGCACTCGTAACACCTGGTATTCAGAGCCTACGATCTCCTCTCGGACCGCACCCACACCTTCGCTTCCCCACTATCTCAATTTTTGGGGGGGGTAGACGTCTCTCAGCGAACAAGCACCGCCGCTCGAAGTGCTCTCTCGTAAGCACGCACGGCCACGACAGAGGCTCTCGCTGAGTTTGCCCGACACCCCCGCCATGGCCGAAATTAATCTTGCGACATTGACGCAGGAGCAGCTCGACCGTCTCGTGCGTCAACTCGAAGTTTCGGCACTCGAAATCGCGACACTCACGGCGGAACGTGACTCCGCCCGCCAGCAATCAACGGTGAATGCACCAGCTCCATCACAAGCACCCGCAAATGCACCTGCGCAATCAGAAGAACCGATCGTCATCTCATCAGGCACACCGACGCAAAAAGACAGCGTGGGACAGCGCTCAGGCGCAGCCAGTGATGGCGCCGCTCAATCGATGCCTGGCATGGAGAGAAATCGGGCCGCGCCAAGCCCGCATGGGCCTCGCGAAGCTCGTCGGCACGTGGAATTTGCAGCAACAAGTGGCAACCACGACATCATGGCACCAATGCCACTCAAGCCGCAGCGCCCGCCCTGTTTCGATCCGAGCCAACGTGGAGGTCCGACGGTTCAGTCGTGGGTCTTCACGATGAACGTTTTCTTCGACGCAAATTACGTCGAGTCGGACGCAGCGAAGATTCGCTACGCTGTTTCGCTGCTGAGGGGCCCCGCCATGGACTGGTGGCGAGTCATCGTGACGTCGCCATGCGCCTACGAGCCACCGTCGCAAGAGGAAGGGCCCACGGGTCCAGCTGTCACCTGGAGTTCATTCTGCGAAACGGCCCAATACAGCACGTGGGATGCGTGGTGCGCAGGGCTTCGGGCGCGCTTCGAGCCAATCGCGGCTTCCATTTCGGCGCGTCAGAAACTGCGTACTTGGCGGCAACTCGGATCGGTTCAAGACTACACGAGTGGTTTTCTCGCATTATGCGAGCAAGTCGGCTACATGCACGAAGCGGAGCGGGTGGACCGTTACGTCGGAGGGCTAAAGCCGGACATCTCGCACGAAATCATGCTACGCGGACTCTCGAATTTCAACGAGATTCTCGCGCTCGCCGAGAAAGTCGACATTTTACGCCGACCGAGACCGGGGTCCTACTACGGACATCGCCCTCGGGGACCGATCGAGCACGCCACTGTACATGCTGTTGCGACAAATGCAGCTGCCGCGCCGTTTAAGGGGCGCTGCTTTGCTTGCAATAGGCCGGGCCATCGCAAGAGTGAATGCCCAGAGGAGCTGAGGCGCCGCGGAGCAGAGCAGGGGAGGGAGTCTCTAAGGCAGGGAAACGCCAGCAGTCAGTAGGAATCGGGCCAACTACTGACGAGACTGCCTGCTCGCCCAACCACACCGACCCTCACCGAGTCACAGTACCGATTCACGCTATCGATCGGGCTCGGATGAATAAGGAGGGTACAGCGACGGATTGCCCAGTACTGATTCACGGGAAAATACAGGGAGCAGCAGTGAAGATCTTTATAGACGGAGGAGCAAGCCAAAGTTTAGTTAATACCGCAACCGCACGGAAGCTGCGGCTGACACTTAGTCGGTGTTTACCGGAAATAGATGCGCGCTTAGTAGACGGAACGCCACTGGCTATACGGGAGAAGGTGGAGAGAGTAAAAGTCCGCTGCGGGGGAAACTTTGGGTTTACACAGGAAATGCTCGCGACGACATTGGATGGGCACGACATCTTACTGGGACGTGATTGGCTGCGACGGTATAACCCGCGAATTGGCTGCACTGTGCGAAGTAGCGGTAACTGGGTCGTGCTACCTCGCTGGCAGTCGCCCGAGTCTTCAACGGTCCACGTCAACGCCATCACGATGAAACGGGCTGTCGCCGCTGGAGCTGACGTGTACGCAGTGGATATAGCATTGGTAGGAGAAGCAGAGCAGCCGAGCGATTTTCAGAAACTGCTGACAGCAGTACCGCCCGAACTGCAAGAGCTATTGAAACGGTACCCGGGGATCTTTCCCGACGACTTACCGGAGGGACTGCCACCTCAGCGAGCACACGACCACCGCATAGAGTTAGAACCCGGGGCACAGCCAACCGTACAGCGACAGTTCCGACTGACACAGCCCGAGCTTGATGAGCTGAGGAAGCAGTTAGACTACTTGTTAGAGAAAAAATTCATCCGACCGAGCTCGTCACCATTCGCCGCACCGATACTGTTCACACCGAAAAAGGACGGGGGGTTTCACATGTGCATCGATTACAGAGCACTGAACCGAGTTACAGTCAAGTCGCGATACCCCATTCCCCGCGCTGACGAACTGATTGACCAGCTGCGAACAGCACGGGTTTTTTCGAAAATATATTTACGGGGAGGTTACCATCAGATTCGGGTCGAACCATCCGACTGCGCCAAGACAGCATTTAGGACTAGATACGGGTCATTCGAGTACACCGTGATGCCATTCGGGTTGACCAACGCACCGGCGACATTTCAGATGACCATGAACGAGGCGTTTAGGCCACTCTTAGATAAATGCGTGATAATTTACCTCGACGACATCCTAGTCTACAGCAGGGACAAGCAGCAGCACTTAGCAGATCTGGAAGCAGTTTTTAAGGTTTTAGACGAGCACCGATTACTGACCAAGGGTTCCAAGTGCGAGTTTTTCCAGGATAGGTTAGAATTTTTGGGGCACGTTATTTCGGAGGCTGGAGTTGAAATTGACCCCAAGAAGCTGGACACGGTAAAAGCGTGGCACCCCCCGACGAACATCACGGAGCTGCAGAGCTTTTTAGGGTTCGTTAATTATGTGCGTCGGTTCGTCCCCGATATGGCACGGTTAACTGCCCCACTGACGGATTTACTACGGAAGGGGGTCACTTTTACGTGGGGGGAGAAAGAGCATGCTGCCTTCTCTGCCCTGAAACATGTTCTCTGCTCACCACCCGTACTGCGCATCGCTGACCCACACCGCCCATTCGAAGTAGTTACAAACGCAAGCGACATCGCCATTGGAGCCGTACTGCTACAGGATTTCGGCAACGGCCTACAGCCCATCGCATACGAGTCACGAAAGCTGCATCCGCCCGAGAAAAATTACCCGATACACGACCGCGAAATGCTCGCGATCGTGCATGCGTTCAAAGTCTGGCGCTGTTACTTGACTGGCGTAGACGTGACAGTACGGACAGACCACCGATCCCTACAGTACCTTCGCGCACAGCCCCACCTCAACCCACGACAGATTCGCTGGCTTGATTTCCTCGAGTCAAACTTCCATTACACAGTCACCTACAAAAAAGGGGCATCGAACATCGCCGACGCATTGACCCGCCCCACTGCCCAGATCCATGCAATACTACTCGCCCAGACCAACCCACTACTGACAGGCCTATTTACCCACGGGTACCAAACGGATCCATTCTTCACAGGAGGAAATTCGCAACAGTTTGCAGCAGCAAAGGGAGTCTATTACGTAAAAGCCGGGACCGATCGCATCTGGGTACCAGGGTACACACTGCTACGGGAATTACTGTTACAGGAGGCACACGATGGATTTACCTCGGGACATTTCGGGATAGAAAAAACACGGCAGCAGCTGCAGCGGTATTATTACTGGCCCGAAATGTTGACCGACGTTCAACGACACGTGGCATCGTGTCCCACTTGCCAGATCATGAAGTCATCACGGAAGCGGCCGGCAGGACAGTTGCAGCCGATACCACCCCCAGAGCGTGCTTGGCAGCAGGTGACGATGGACTTCGTCACGGGGTTACCGGCCGGAGCGAGTGGGAATGACGCGATCCTGGTCGTCGTCGATCGACTGACGAAAATGGCACACTTCGCAGCCTGCAAAAAATCAATCACAGCCGAAGAAACAGCTCGCCTCTTCATCTCTACCGTCGTTCGACTGCACGGGATACCAGCATCAATCATCAGCGACAGAGACACGAAATTCACCAGCAACTTCTGGCGGAACCTATGGCAGCAGTTCGGCACGCGACTACAGTTTAGTTCATCATACCACCCCGAAACCGACGGACAGACAGAACGGACAAATCAGACCATGGAACAGCTCATCCGGGCCACGTGCGACGACCCGACCACGTGGGAACAGCAACTGCCACTCATCGAATTCGCATACAACAACTCGCCATCCGCCACGACCCAACAGTCACCGTTTTACCTGAACTACGGACAAGACCCCACAGTACCCATGACCCCGAATCCCGACAATCCAGTCCCACGCGCGCAACAGTTCGCAGAGATACTGCAAGCAGCACGGACCCGAGCAGCCGAAGCAATTAAAAAATCAAACATCATCGCCAAACGCAACGCTGACCGCCACCGCCGACCTGTCACTTACCAGCCAGACGACCTAGTTCTACTCGACACTCAAAACCTCCGCCTGCCCATCACCCCAAAACTCCGCCCCCGATATTGCGGGCCATTTCGCATCAGCCACATGATCACACCCGTCACCGCCCATCTCCTCCTCCCTGCTGACTGGTACGTCAGCCCGTCATTCCACGTCAGCCTGCTTCGCCCATACGTGCCATCCACCAGCCAACTGCCTCGCAACCGCCCCGCCAGCATGACACGACCGTCGACTGAGCCAATCATCACGCCTGAGAAAATACTGAGCCATCGAGTACGTGACCCACGGGGAGCCCGCAGAATCGAATTCCTGATCCGCTGGAAAGACCGCACGCCCACCGAAGACAACTGGGTCCCCTTGGATAGAATTGAAAATCACCCTGTCCTCACTGAGTATCTACGCAGCCGAAACTTCCGAGATGTACACGCGCTCTCGTAAGAGGGGCCTCCTTGGGGAGGGGGGTAGTGTAAGGAAAATCCCTTTTCCTTACTTCGCGTCCCTGCTTATCGCGTACATGCACGTTCCCGCCATCGGCACCCATCCGTGAACGTTACCCGCTCGCGACATTCGCCTCGACCACGACTCCCGCCACTGTTCACGATGCGACCCAACCTCACGGTTCGGTTGGTAACCCGCGCTCCAGACCTCCGCCTCGACAATTCCCAACCTCGGCGCTAGGCCCGTAGCGCACCCCAATTTCCCACATTATCGTTACCACACTAGCTTCGCTATATAACTTCGCTCATGCTTTTCGCTCAACTGAATTGATTGCTTCGATAGTGCAATTCTCGCTCGTTCACTCAATTGCACTCGTAACAGGTAGACTTCACGGACAAAATATCAGCTTCAGTTGGAAGGCTGGGAAGTCTACAGAATTTGCTGAAGGTCGATCCGCAACCGTACTCAATCGCACGATACCGCAATATAGAGCACAGAGCCGGCTACAACCAAGCGTCGGAATGGGTTCGGTTCGAGGGTGAACTTCCCTCATCCATCTCCCATGAGGTTTGTAAGGCTTAAATGGGTGCAGTGCGGCGGGGTGTATCCGTCAGGTTGTAATACAGATTTCTCTCATCTGCTCAAATAAACCACCTCAAACAATCACCTCCCATTTTGTAAAGATCAGCATTGACAACGTGAACACAAGCTGCATTAGCACTTTTGGGTAGGCACAAGGCATGCAGTATAACCTATAGATAAATAAACCTACCGGTAACTCAATATTCTAGAAGCTTAGCAGACACGGGATTTTAGGGATCCAAGACCCCAACACCATAGTACCAATCATCAAACCCTAGGGCCCGGTCCTTTCAACCCTGGACCTGAGCCTCGTTGCGATAAAAGCAGGTGGTAATAAAACCCGCTAACCACCACATCCCTTCTCTCGTCTCCTTCCTATTCTAAACTGTCCTCTTCTAATCACTGAACATCAAATGCCCAACAATCAGCCCAGTCAGGGACTTGAAACTCTAGAAATCTCTCAAATCCTCAGTCTTGCCTAGAAATCCTAGAACTCCCACTCACACCCTCACTCTTCAGATTCGAGAGGGCTGATTCCTTGCCTTTACGCTCCCAGCTTCAATCACTGCCTCAAAACCCACTAACAGAACCCGCTAACCACCAGATCCCTTCTCTCGTCTCCTTCCTTTTTTAAACTGTCCTCTTCTAATCACTGAACGACCATCAAATGCCCAACAATCAGCCCAGTCAGGGACTTGAAACTGTAGAAATCTCTAAAATCTTCAGTCCTGCCTAGAGATCCTAGCACTCCCACTCACACACCCTCACTCTTCAGCTTCGCGGGCCGATGCCTTGCCTTTACGCTCCCAGCTTCAATCACTGCCTCAAAACCCTTACCTCCTCTCCACTCCCGTTTCCCCTACAATTTCTTGTTAAGCATTGTAAGCGTGCACGTATCGTTAATGTACTGTAGAGACGCGGGGTTAATGTGAACCACACACTCCAGCAGCTGAGCGTATTTCGGTTGGATGATCTTCCACAGCACGTCCACGTGGCTGTTGAGCGTCGCGTTCAGCTTCAGCGGGACGAACTGCTCCGCCATGTCCGCGCGCATGAACGTCCCCCCCGCGTAGAGCGGAAACGCCATGGTTGAGAGCGAGCGGTTGAAACTGGACCACTCGAGTTGCTCCTGCTGGAAGGTCGGCAGCTGGAGGTGGGGCGGGGGAGGGAGGGAGGGGAAGAGTGGGAAGGGGGACAAAAGAGAGAGGGAATGGAGGGGAGAGGGAGAAAGGTAAATAAAGGGAAACGCCATGGTTGAGAGCGAGCGGATGAAGCTGGACCACTCGAGTTGATCTTGCTGGAAGGTCGCAGCTCGAGGGGGGGGAGGAGAAGGGGGAAGTAAATGGGGGAGGGAAAGGACAAAAATGGCGGATATGTGGGGTGGGAGGTCGGGGAGAAGTTACGGGGAGAGGATTCGGAAAGGTGGGTGAGTGGATTCGGGATGTGACCTGCTCGCATGAGTGAGTGGGAAAGCGTGTGCAAGTGAGTGTGACGGTCAGTGAGCGACAAGGTTAGCGATCAGATATGTGTGTAGCGAGTGAGTCAGGGGGTGAGAATACGAGGGTGAATGAGAGAGAGAATGAGTGGCCTCGTGTTTGAAAGGGAATTATCCTACCTCGGCTTTCATGGTATTTGCCATGAAGTGAGTGTGAAAGGGGTGACTCCATCAGTAAGTGAGTGCTGGCACTTACCGTTGTCTTCATGATATTCGCCATGTTGTGATAGCTGATGGAGAGATCGCCGCCGTCGAACCACGTATTGAACCGCGTGTTGGGGTTGCGGATAGAGAAGATGAACGTCATGTTGGCGTACAGATGGTCCGTCGCCATTCCGTTACCGTCGAGCATGTCCTGGTATACACTAAACTGGTTCACCGCCGCGTACTGTACACATGAAAAAAAAAAAACAAGAAAATAATGGGAAATTGGAGGTTCGAAAATTGTTACAGAAAACAACGGAGAAATGCCAATTGGTGATGGGAAGGGGAAGGGCTGACGCGCTGCCGACGCGAAACAGGGCGATTGTATTCGGTAGGAAAGATCGCGAGGGAAACTTGACAAAAAATAAATCAAGCGCGTACAAATCAACGTACGTCGAAAGTGTACGTTGGTTCCGTCGGTTGGAAGACGATATAGCAAACGATAGCGCCTGCGACCAGCAGCAATCCGACGATCAGCGACGAGTACGCCCAGAATGCGATCCACCACTTGCGTCGCCGGTCCGCGTCGCGCAGGTGATCAGGGTAAAAATCGTCGCAGTCGTCGTCGCCGTCGCCGCCGTTGATCGCAACGGACGCGCCTCCTCGCCCGGATCGCATGCTCCGCGCGTCTTCGTCGCCGAAACGTGGCGACGACGGGGCGGACGACCCGGGCGAGCTGAACAGCCCCGCGCGATCGGAATGCGCGGGCGTCTGCACGAAATAAGACGCGGTGGGGCGATACGGCGACGCAGCAGGAATGGAGCTTCCGCCGACGGAACCGGGGCCCGTTCCGAACCCGTTATAGTGTCCTGGAGTCTCGACTGTGTACCCCGGGTTTTCATACTGCGGCGCGTAGTACGGCCCTCCGCCGCTGCGGTTGCTGCGCGCGGGCGAGGCACCGGGGGAGCAATTCGAGTCGCTATATGCGTGCGACGCGGATGGCTCGCGACGCACCCACGAGGGGTTCTGGCTGCTAGAGCTGGTGGCTTTGGAGGCCTTCGGGCCGCCGTACAGCGGATTGGGTCGCGGCCCGTTGTAGGAATAATTGCTCCGTTCAGACATGGCGGCTAGTGTCTATCACGAAGCAGCTGAAACAAGAACTAGGGAGAAATGTGGAAGGAGGATATAGTGGTGAGAAGGCACTAAAGGCGTACTAGTCTAGGTGACGTGTTGCCTGATTATGTGCAAGTGCCTGCCATGAGCTGAAGGGATAGGCTGTCTTGCCCTGGGAAGTAGGGAAACGACTGCCGCTCGGCAACTCCTTGGTTTGTTAGATAAATGTGGAATGCTGATTGTCTCTGGCGGGGGGTAAGTTGGAGGTGGGAGGGAGGCACGGGAGGGGGAACGTGGGGGGGGGGGGGGAAAGCACGAAAGCACAAGATGAGTCAAGCTGGAGTAATGTGGAGTGGAATTCGACGAACCCCATAGCCTTGTTCAAGAATAGTACCAATGCGGTGGAGTGAAATGTGTTGCGGTAAACGCGACTTATTTGCAATATAGAACGGTTTGGTAGGGTATCAGCAATAAGACCCTCGAACGGTTTGGTAGGGTATCAGCAATAAGACCCTCGACTTGTTCGTGATGTGACACTGAACCGCTGACATTGGGATCGGTTTGGGGGGGAGGTGGTCTGGGAGGGTTGGCCGGGATAATTGTCAAGGGGAGTCGCTCTGCGATTCACGACTCGACCTGGTTGCGAAATCAATTTCGCGTTCGTTCTCTTGAAGCATGACTTTGCTGAGTCAAGTCTGGTTACGCAAGAGTGCTCACGAACTCTCCGAAACAAAACTGGCTTTTGAACGCAATGCTGTGTCTCTCAAGGGCGCGGGGAAATGCGAGGGAGGTGAAAATGTCAAAGCGCAAAACACGTTGGCGTGCTTTCTGATTTGTTGCCGTCGCTGTTTTGCTTGGGACGACTGGTTTGCCCGAACCAAGCAGGCACTGGGAATGCAACAAGCAGTTTGCCCTGCCACCACCACTTCACGCGCAAACCCAGGGGCAACGAACCAGAAAAGTCCGTGGATTCCACTGGAATGGTGCGGAAAGACGGTCCGAGCCGACATGTCAGCGGCGAGTGAATCGAAGCCGCGGTGGCGGCTTGTCACCTGACCAGGGCTGGTCAGAGCGCGCTTCCCGTGCCAAACGGACATGACTGAGCGTCGCGTTAGAGGGAAGCCTCACGGCTTGCTACAAAAACAAATTATTCAAGAAACCCACAATACAGTAATTAAGAAAGGTAAAGCTCAGGAGCACAAGTGTTGCCAGAACCAGTCCTAACTGACAGAACGATTTTTCCCTGTCTAAAGAACACTGGAAGATTACTTGGACATGTTAAGCTTAATCATTTATTATAACACCGTACACCTCAATTAGCCGATATCGTACTACTAATGGTGCGCGATACTTTCATGCACCTTTCCATGTGTGGAACCTTGTTCCCTTCAAGAAGAAGCTGCGTAACGAGAAGCCACATCCTTCCAGTTGATGATCTTCCAAATGTTCTTCAAGTAGTCAGGACGAACATTCTTGTACTGGAAACAGAAAAGGCCCAAAATATGCAACATTAGGGCAAAAATAATTAGATGCAAGTACTACAAATGAAAAATAGCACCTGACTACTTGAAACGTCGTGATAATAGAAGCAATGTTATGCACAGGATATAAAAAGAGGGTCTTACTTGAAGGTAGTAGGCATGCTCCCACACGTCAACGCCCAATAGAGGCACGTGGCCTGTAGTCACACACGCGTCCTGATTGGCTGTCGTGACAATTGCCAGCTTCTTCCTGTCGTTAAGGCTCAACCACTGGGGGAAATGAAGGGACAGGATGACACAGTGGGAGCAAATTTGTTCTGAGAAAGTGGGAAGAAGAAGAAAACAAGAGTTTTCTTTCTCCAAGGCAGAACCACCGTAGGGGGAAAGGAGGAACAAGACAGTGTGAGCATTCTTCTTTCTGTTACGATACATCCATCCAGGCCCCTGCACGCCAGCGCCAGCAGCATTGAAGTCAGGAGGCAAGGGAGACAAAGGCGTCCGGCGACTCAACTCGGGCACTTCAGTCAGAAGGAGTACACTCCCAACTCTATAAACGTCCCACCCGTTTCAGTCACTCACCACCCATCCGGACCCCTGCACGCCAGCGCCAGCGGCATTGAACTTTGAAACAAGGGCGTCCAGCGACCCAAACTGGGCGTCAATGGCTGCAGCTAGTGCACCCTCCGGTGGGGCTCCTCCTCCCTCCTGCAAGAACAAGCGAAGAGGACGCATTGGTATTTGGGTGTGTTGGAATTCCGCCCTCCAGCCAGAGGCCCTTTGGGTGGCGCTCCCCTCCTTCCTGTAAGGGCAAGGCAAAGCGAGGGGGAAATGCAGGATTGGTATCAAGGTGTTCTCAGATTACGTCTACTCATTCTCCCGCAATGGCTGTTCCCAAAGCACTCTCGGGCGGAGCTCCCTCTCCCTCCTGCGAACACGCAGGACGAGACAAAGGGGCAGGAGAAACTGGTGCTAGGGTGTGTTCGGATTGGTGTTAGCCGGGCTGTGGTGGACGCAGCGGCCCACAAATAAAAAGGTGAAAATTGTCACAAATCAAGAGGAATCGGGATTTCGTGGAAACAAAGAACGAAGGGAAAATACAGAAAATGGAGAAACCAGAAAGGGAGCAGAAGTCTTACACTGATGGGAGCGAGGTTCTTCCAGAAGATGCTGTGATTCACGTGGCCTGCACGCCACGAACGGTCGCACACAACACACGTTAGCACAGTGTCGCACAAAGGCACAGTCGCACAGCCAATACCCCACGACGCACACACTAACATGTACGGCAACAACACACATGTGACGACTTACTCAATCATGACAATATGTTGAGTGGATCCGTTGAAGCATCATCCCAACATAATGCAATCCTTGCGTTTGTTATTCTGATTTTTTTTATTTCGTGGCAATGATTTTCTAAATAATGCATGCAACTCCTCCTGCTCTTGTTTCTTGGTAAAATTATTCGCTCAATGCAACTCATTCTTCGCTCAATCTCGGGCTTCTCAGCTCTATCTTTTATGCGCCTCAAAAATCGTATCCGTTCTGCCTCAATCTCGATTCATCTTTTGCTAAAAGTCGCACTTAAAAACCAGCGGGCGGAATTGCTTAATAGTTGGTTAATGCATGTAGAAAACAACCGTGCTTAGTAGTACCTTCATATCCCTTCTCAATCGCCCAATTAATCTGTCGTTATTGAATTAATACCTCCCGGCTTACCTCCGCCGTTGAAGTTGATCGCTCGTTGGAGCGACACCACGGACTCCGTGTCGCCTTTCCCCCGCGCCGCGTCCAACTGTTCCGCCGCCTTGTTGTAACCCGCCACGTAAGCAGCGTGGTGCTTCGCGTGATGTAACTGCATGATCTCGCCGCTCACCACCGGCTCCAGCGCGCCATAATCGTACGGCAGATCTGGAAGGCTCGCCACGATCGGACAACTAGCATCACTCGCTGCCGACGCCGCGAGGCCGCGACCGCCTCCTGCGCCGCCAAGTGCGGCGACTTCTGCCGGAGATGCCGCTTTGAGCGACTTTCCCGCGGAGAGGAGCTGGCGAGCGGCGATGCGCATCATTTTCCGCGAAAGGCGGCAGAAGGGAAAATGTGAAAAAGACTGAGACGAAACAGACTAAGCACGAGGCGTTGCGACGGGAGGAAACACTATCGTCAAAAAAGGAAAGAATAACTGACACGAGGCCAGGAGCTACTATTGAAAGCTAGCAACACGCTCGTGTTAAAGCGACTATGCACATTTGCCACCCAAAACCCAGAACCCTGGCGAACTGTTACTGCGGATGGAAAGTGTCCGCACGAAATCCTGGTTTTCGCCAGCCAGCACTTTCGCGCTGGCAAGCCTGGTTCAAAAAAAAAAAACTTCTGAACCCAACACTGCCAAAAGTTGCCCGTCGCTTTAACAAAAAAGTGCAGCTAATTTGCTCATGTAGCTGCCTGAAACAAATTCTGAATCTTGAGTCTGAAGTTATGGTGCTATGAATTGGTGCCACGAGTGCGAGTCACCCCCAGCCCAACGCCGCCAGTCCAGACACAGACAATGCACCAGGCCCAACCGTACAAAACCGGTACATTGTTGACTTGGAACTCCGGAGAAGAGAAGGTTGGGACGCAGAAACGGCGGATGAGGGAAATGCTTTCACCGAGGGCGTGTTCTATTTGAGAGATCGGCGCTGCAAAAAAGAAATTCAAGAATCGGTTACAACTGGTGCCAGTCATCTGTTTAAGTACAATAGGGTTCTCGTGTGGTGATTCTACAGAGTTTGTAAACCTGGTGCTCTCGTACCTCGCGAGCCTTGTGTAGCTGCGGCTTACGTAGGAATTCTCAGAGGGCCCTAATCGGGTCGTATGCAATGTATCTGTCGCTGATGTGGCCCTCTGTTCTTGGAGATCCCCCATGCATGATTCGAGTTCACAGATGCTGACGGCTTCATGGCGACACGCGGCTAACGCTCATTCACTCTAGCAACTCTCGACATTAACCAGCACCAACATCAACACCAACAACCTAACAAAGAAACACAAAGCATTCTGAAATTGATGACTTCATAACTCAATTAAGAATAAATTGCCACTATTTGAGGGTACCTTCTGACTTTGTGTTAGGGTACATTCCTGCATGGACATTTGTGTCTCAAAGCGTTTGTGACACGTAAAAACAACATATAACGTACAATGTCTCAAATGTGAATCGCCCTAGTGCGATTTTTACTGTACTTTTCATTGGTCAGCGTGAAACGCGCTGACGTTGTGGACGAGTTGCAAATTGACCCGTCACTGGAAAACAGTCGCACGCGGTTCGAAATGTCAATGCACCTGGAAAACAGTCGCGCGCGTAAAAATTTCCGCGCGTCGAAACCACACCCAAGCCAGGCGGTTGAATAAAAGGGTGCACTGTCATTTTCGAAACCCAATCAAATGCGCACAACTATACATTTCGCCTGGTCGCCTAGCAGGCCCTCAGATTCGTTTTTGGCGTGTCTGATTCATCAGACTAGTACACAATTTTAGTATGAAACCCTCATAGTTGGTATTCAGTGTTTCATCTGATACCGAAACATGCTGGACTAAGGGGATTTTCGTGAGAACATGCTATCTGACAGGGCGAATTTCTCTGTCACGGCGAATCTTGTGGTGTGAAAGAGCGAATATGCACTGTCAGGTGGAATCTCTTGGTGATTGGTCGAAATTGTTGTGCTCTGACGGCGCAATTCTGTTGTCAGGGCGATTTTGCTGTGATTGGGCGAAAATCTTGTGCTGTAAGGCGCGGATTTGCTGTTTCAAGCGGATTTTGCATTGACAGTGCGAATCTGCTGTGACCCGTGAAGTCCGAACCGAATCTGTCAGAAATAACGAACAGGAATGTGTGAACTAGCAGCAGGATGGGTACAAGTAGGAAACCCTAATTGGTGTTGGAAACAAGTAACTTAAGCGCCTCTGTCGTGTCGAAGCACTAAGTTATAAGCGAAGCGAAACACAGCGAAGCACCGGCGAGTCAACCCTCGGAGGTTGAACAACTGCTGGAGGTTACGCGAAAGTCAAAGGTCAGCGAACTTTGACCTGACAAGTGTGAAGAAATGAGGAATGAATTGACTAAGGGAAAGTTGGGTACAAAAGCAAACCCTAGAAAACTGTACCCCATATGTGCTACCCCATTATAGCCTACAGTAGCTATGTCATATAAATCTGACACACCCCCATAGGCAAAGTGGGGGAGAACAAGGGGTCACAAGACCAGTCAAGCAAAGCAAAGCAAGCTCAGGGTGGATCACAAAGTCACCACACATTCCGAGCACAAGTTCAAGGCCACAAGGCCAGTTCACATGCAGGATTACATATATATATAAGGCTAGACAAGCAAGAGCAGATGTATATATATATGCAACAGTACAAACAAGGTCAAGGGGTGAGCAAGTGAGGCAAGGTAGGCACAAGACCCAGCTGAGTACAGAAGCGCTGATGATCACAAGGCGCAAGTGCCTTGGTGAAGATATCAGCAGTGTTGGCCTCAGAGGCCACGTACGCAAGCCGCAGCTGACCACGCTGCTGTAGCTCACGAGCAAGGAAGTAGCGGAGAGCAATGTGCTTCGTTCTGTGCTCCAGTCTCTGCTCTCGACACAAGGCCAGCATGGCCTTGTTGTCTACGTACAGCACTGGAGGAGAACGAGGCGGCTCTCCGAGGTCACTCAGCAGGTAGGTGAGCCAGCGAAGCTCCTGTGCAGCCATGGCCCCGGCGTAGATCTCAGCCTCACAACTGGAGCCGAGAACAGAAGACGAGCGGGTAGCCCGCCACGAAACAGAGCCGGAACCAAGGCTGAAGGTGTAACCCTGTGACGACCGCTGCGTAGCCTGGTCGTCAGCCCAAGAAGCGTCTGCGTGCCCAGTGAGGACCACTGGACTCTGCCCTCCAAGCACAAGCCCCATGCCCGACGTACTGCACAAGTAGCGCAACACCCTCTTCGCTGCAGCCATGTGCTCCGGTCTGTGTCTCCCAGGAGCAACATAGCGTGCAAGAATGCTAAGAGGGTATGCAAGGTCAGGTCGTGTGCAGGTCATCAGGTACATGAGGCAGCCAACAAGCTCTGGGTACGGGCCACTCGACTCTACGGACTCATCCGAAGGCAGAGCTGAGAGCGAGTGGCGAGTAGGCAGAGGAGTGGCCTGAGGCGAGGAGTACGTGAAGCCGAAGCGCTGAAGGACCTGCTGCACCATGTGTGACTGAGTCAGGGTAATGGTGCGGCGTGCTCTGTCCCGGGTGATCTGCAAGCCAAGGTAGCTACGCAGTTCACCCAGGTCTGTGCACGTGTGTCTCTTCTGCAGCTCGGACTTCACGTGGGCGAGTCCAGCAGTGTCAGCTGTGGCGAAGACCAAGTCGTCGACGTACACGAGGATGTAGAACGGCGGCAAAGAAGTGTCGGTGCGCAGAAACAACGACGGGTCGGCAGTAGAGGGAGCAAACCCAAGAGCCGCAAGCGTAGTCCTCAGTGTGTCGTGCCACTCACGCGGTGCCTGGCGGAGACCGTAGACTGGCCGCCGGAGGCTCCACTGGGTGCCAGGAGGAAAAGACCCAGTGAAGCCAGGTGGGCGACGCAGCCAGATCTCCTCGTGCAGGCTGCCCTGCAAGAAAGCAGTGCTGAAGTCAAGAGAGTGCAGCTCGTAGTCGCGGTGAGCAGCTATGTGCAGCAGTACCCGAAGAGTGGTCATCTTCAGGGTGGGAGAGAAGGTCTGAAAGTAGTCAACTCCCTGCCACTGAGTGAAGCCACGAGCCACGTAACGCGCCTTGAAGACAGGCGGAGAACCCGGCGGCCGCTTCACCCTGAAAATCCACATGCCACTGACGATGTTCGCCCCAGGCGGGGGAACCTCGTCAACGTAGGTGCCTGTGGACTTCCAGGAAGCCATCTCTGCGTCCATAGCTGCCTGCCACTGAGAGGAGTAGGGACCCTCTATCGCCTCCGCGTAAGAGCGCGGAGTCGGGATGTCAAGTGCATCCGGGTCTCCCTCAGGGGTAAGCAGTACGGACACGAGATGAGGTGAAGCAGCAGCCAAACACTGGAACTCCTCCTGCCTGTCCTCAAGGACGTCCGTGCCAAGGGCACACTCACCCCCGACGGACGGAGGACAGACAGACTCAGACTCAGCAACAAGACTAGCAGCGTAGTCTAGACGACAGCGAGCAGCAAAGTCGACGAGCTCAGTAACTAGGGCAGACGCAGCAGTGGACTCAAAGGAAGGGTCAGTGACAACAGTAGCAAGGAGACGCGTGACAGTAGGACTGGCAGCACGAAGAGAGTCCGACTCCGGGTCAGGAAGAGCAGGAAGAGAGGACTCAGGAGGAGAAGGCAAAGGGGCACGCAGAGGAGCAGTGGACGGACGCAGAGACATCCGGTGCGTGCCAGGGACAGGAGGAGGACGCTGACGCGAACCACGACCACTAGTGCGAGCAGCACGGACAGGCGACGCAGGGCGAGACGCAGGCTCACGACGCTCAGCAAGACCTCCAGTAGGACCAGTGTAGGGAGAAGGAGCGGGCAGTGGGGAGGCCGGCTGTAACTGTAACTGGGACGGGAGAGGCTGTGGACACTCTAAGGGAGGAGGAGGACCAGTAGAAGGCGGGAGACCAAGAACCTGCTGAAGGAGCGGAACGAAGTACGGCCTAGGCCGCGCGGCGACTCCAGACACAGCAGGGACAGCACCAGTACCCCCAGCGGCAGCACCAGCGCCAACAGCACCTCCAGCTCCAGTACCTCCAGCAGCACCAGTAGCACCCCCAGCAGGACCGCCTCCAGGACCGACAGCAGTAGCCTCAGCGCCAACACCCCCAGCAGCTCCAGCTCCAGTCGTACCCGCAGGCCCAGCAGCTCCAGTACTCCCAGTACGAGCACCTCCGGGACCCGCGGCACCAGCACCCTCAGCAGCCGAAGAACCTCCAGCTCTAGCAGCACGCCTCCAGCGCCGGGCAAACCACTCGCGCAGCTCCTGTGGAGAGAGTGGCTCCCGCCGAGACGAAGCACCCGGAGAACCTCCAGGCTCAGCACCGCCAGACGCCACACGAGCAGGCCCAGCTCCCTCAGGCTCCGCACCCCCAAGCTCAGCACCTCCAGGCGTGGCACCCCCAGGCTCAGCACCCCCAGGCGTAGCACCCCCAGGCTCAGCACCCCCAGGCTCAGCACCCCCAGTAGTAGCACCCCCAGGCTCAGCACCCCCAGGCTCAGGACCCCCAGTAGTAGCACCCTCAGGCTCAGCACCCCCAGGCGTAGCACCCACACGCTCAGCACCCCCAGAGTCAGCACCCCCAGGCTCAGCACCCTCAGCAGCACCAGAGTCACCAGTAACCTCGACAGGCTCGACTGCGTCTACCTGGGACACACCTGAAGGGGCAGGACCCTGAGGGGGGAGGGGGTCTACCGGGGGGGGACCTGGTACAAGGAAGAGCGGTGGCGGGGGGAGGGACGGAGTGCGGTAGGGGAAGAGGCGGTAGTAGGGGACCGACTCGTCAAACGTGACGTCCTGGGAGGACAGAACACGGCGAGAGGTGGGGTGGTAGAATTGCCACCCTGGCGCGTCAGGGGGGAAGCCAAGGAAGACGCAAGGAGCAGCACGAGGGGACAGCTTGTCCGCAGACAAGTCGCGGACAAACGCCCGAGATCCCCAGACACGGAACGCAGACGCATCGCCAACCTTCCCCGTCCACAGCAAGACTGGGGAGGTCTCCGGCATGGAGACCCTGGGGTGAAGGTTGATCTGATGCGCCGCGTACCGAACCGCAAACGGCCACAGAAAATGGGGGGCAGCCGCATGCATCATGGACGTACGGGCGACGTCCATGACCATGCCAATGCGGCGCTCAGCAATCCCATTTTGCTGTGGAGAGTCCGGAAGCGTGAAGGTCTGGCGGATGCCTCGTGCACGACAGTAGGCTCGCAGAAGGCCAGAGGAGAACTCTCCACCTCTGTCAGAGTGCAGACGCAGAACAGGAAAGTCCGAGCCGAAGCTCTGCCTGAGCTGGAGACGAGCTGCGCGGATCCAGTCGATCAACACCTCAGTGACATCACCCTTGCTGCGCAAGGGGAAGACTGTGGTGTAACGCAAGTAGTCGTCAACCACCAGCAGGAAGTAGCGCTCGTGACCCTGTCCACGGACGCGGGCCGGGCCCCACACGTCCATGTGAAGCATCTGCAGCGGGGCCTCTGTCGGAGGAAACTGGGAGGAGTGAGGGGCAGCCCGCTGCCGCCCCTCGACACAGGGGACGCAGGTAGGGCCAGGCCCCGGAGGAAGGGGAGGGAGGGACCGGGGAAGACCAGAGACAAGGACACGGGAGGCCATGCCTCGGAGACGAAGCAGGGAGGGGTGTCCAAGGCGGTGGTGCCAGAGGAGAGTCTCGTGAGACAGAAGGCGACACGAACAGGGGGCAGACTCAGGACCAGACCTGGACGCTGCAGCAAACACCTGACCCGACGCAGCTACCTGACCAGACGCAGTGACTGGAGGAGACGCAGTGGTCAGTGTGTACAGGCTCGACCCCGGCCGACGTGTAAACGTGGCCAGGTGTCGGCCTGTCCGAGCGTCCGTGCAGTGGGTCACCCGCTGACTCGCAGGAGTGAACTGGTGAACCCCCGCATCCTGTAGGTCAGCACCACTCACCAAGTTCGTAGAGAACGAGGGGAGGTAAAGACCAGACAGGGTGCCAGAGGGGGCCGCCGGACACGGGAGGACAGTGGAGAAGTGAGCAAGGACAGGACCCCCAGAGGGGTCTGCCAGGGAGACCGCAACCGGCCGACTGAGCGGCGTAAGCGTGGTGCGGTCTCGAAAGAAGGAGCGGGAAGCACCCGAGTCAAGAGTGAAGGTGTGTAAGGCCTGAGACGACGTGGTACCTGAGAGAGCAGACTCACCAGCACCTGGGGCAGCAGACGCACTAGCACCTAGAGCAGCAGCCTCACCAGCACCTAGAGCAGCAGCCTCAATGCCCGGGTCAGGCGGAACACACAGGTAACAGTCACCCTCATCACTAGTAGGCAATGCATACATGGCAGTGAGGATAGCATCATAGTCAAGAGTATAGATATCTACCCGCAGCCGAAGCAGCTCCACCCAGTCGGGGAGCTCAGCCGCGTCGCCAAACTCCGTACGCCAGGCGTCGCTCAGACGGGCGAAGCAGCGGGACTCTGCGTGACCCAACGTCCCGCAAGGCTGACCAGTCCGAGCACCAGTGCGAATGACGTACGGACAGCGAGCAGTACCCCGTGACCCGTCACGCTGAGCGTACCACTCACGAAGCTGCTGGGGCGAAAGGACTGCTCGCGGACGACGCTGAAGCTGCACCTGGCCACTACAAGCAGCTGCCGAACTACTCACTCCAGGACGACTCCCACTACGGCCACCCCGACAACCCCAACTAGCGTACCACTCACGAAGCTGTTGGGGGGTGAGGGACTCACGCGGGCGACGCTGCAGCTGCACCTGGCCACTACAAGCAGCTGTGGAACTACTCACTCCAGGACGACTCCCACTACGGCCACCCCGACAACCCCAACTAGCGTACCACGCACGAAGCTGTTGGGGGGTGAGGGACTCACGCGGGCGACGCTGGAGCTGCATCTGGCCACGCCAGGAGCAGCAGTAGCAGTAGAAAGAGCAGCAGCAGTAAGAGCAGCAGTAACAGCAGTACGGGCAGGGCAGTGCTCACCAGTGGCGCGAAGGGCAGGCGTACGACGGCGGCAACGGCGAGGCCGCTACCACTGTAGAGCGAGAGCTCCGCTGCAGCTGCAGAAGGTGGCTGCTCCAGGGGCGGCAGTTGTAGGGGCGACTGCTCCAGAGGCGGCTGCTCCAGGGGCGGCTGCTGCAGTGGCGGCTGCTCCGGGGGCGGCTGCTGCAGTGGCGGCTGCTCCAGGGGCGGCTGCTGCAGTGGCGGCTGCTCCAGGGGCGGCTGCTGCAGTGGCGGCTGCTCCAGGGGCGGCTGCTGCAGTGGCGGCTGCTCCAGGGGCAGCTCGGCTGCTGGGCGACTCGGCGGCTCAGCTGCTGGGCGGCTCGGCGGCTCGGCTGCTCGCTAGGGGCGGCGACGGGGCCGGGTAGGGGCAGCGACGGGGCCGCTAGGGGCGGGGAGCGGCGACGGGGCCGCTAGGGGCGGCGACGGGGCCGCGTAGGGGCGACTACGAGGCCGCGTAGGGGCGGCGACGGGGCCGCGTAGGGAGGGAAGCGGCGACGGGGCCGCTAGGGGCGGCGACGGGGCCGCGTAGGGGCGGCTACGAGGCCGCGTAGGGGCGGCGACGGGGCCGCGTAGGGAGGGAGGCGGCGACGGGGCCGCTAGGGGCGGCGACGGGGCCGCGTAGGGGCGGGGACAGGGCCGCGTAGGGAGGGAGGAGGCGACGGGGCCGTTAGGGGCGGCGACGGGGCCGCGTAGGGGCGGCGACGGGGCCGCTAGGGGCGGCGACGGGGCCGCGTAGGGGCGGCGACGGGGCCGCGTAGGGAGGGGAGCGGCGACGGGGCCGCTAGGGGCGGCGACGGGGCCGCGTAAGGGCGGCGACGGGGCCGCGTAGGGGCGGCTACGGGGCCGCGTAGGGAGGGGAGCGGCGACGGGGCCGCTAGGGGCGGCGACGGGGCCGCTAGGGGCGGCAACGGGGCCGCGTAGGGGCGGCGACGGGGCCGCGTAGGGGCGGCGACGGGGCCGCGTAGGGAGGGGAGCGGCTACGGGGCCGCTAGGGGCGGCGACGGGGCCGCGTAGGGGCGGCGACGGGGCCGCTAGGGGCGGCGACGGGGCCGCGTAGGGGCGGCAACGGGGCCGCGTAGGGAGGGAGGCAGCAACGGGGCCGCTAAGGGCGGCGACAGGGCCGCTAGGGGCGGCTACGGGGCCGCGTAGGGGCGGCAATGGGGCCGCTAGGGGCCGAAAGGGCCTGGAAGGGGGGCAACGGGGCCGCTAGGGGCGGCGACGGGGCCGCTAAGGGTGGTGCGAGGGGCCGTGAGAGGGGCCTCTAAGAGAGCTCGACAGAAGGGCGGCCCACAAGGCGCGCCTCAGGCAGGAGCGACTGTCGCTCCGGTCAGAAAAAAAAGGTTTCAGTGGTGGGCCCAAGGAAGCGTTCCCACTAGGGAACCTGCTCTATACCATGTGAAGAAATGAGGAATGAATTGACTAAGGGAAAGTTGGGTACAAAAGCAAACCCTAGAAAACTGTACCCCATATGTGCTACCCCACTATAGCCTACAGTAGCTATGTCATATAAATCTGACAACAAGTACAGCGCGACAGCAAGGACAAACAAAATGACTCGTTATTGAGCAGTTGCCCGAGTCGTCACTGTATCGAACCGCAACAGCAACAGCAAAACAGTTATTAGTTATAACCCTTCATATTCCCTTGCACTCTTATAAAAGATTGTATCTCTTTGTTTTAATCAATCTACTTTGCCCTCACATACCAGCGCAAGGTGGTTCACAAACTTCTCATTAAACGCTTCCGCTATTACATTGTCCTACTCAGAATTTAGTCCTGCAAAGATCCTAAGGGCTTTTCTCAGCCCAACATGGTATGAGAGCTATCAGGACAAATTCAACTACAATCAAGACACCTATAACATCACAAGGCATGGCAACGCAGAAGGAGAGAAGCTCCTCTAACGGCTCTCCCGGTACTACTCCTACTCCACCTCCTGCCTCTGGCCTACAGACAGAGGAGGGCACAGCAACAAGACCGGCAGCTGGGTCTACCGAAACTCCCGCAAATCAAGCCGCGGCCTTCGACCCAGACATGATGGAGAAATTCTTCTCCTTCTTGTCCTTCTACGAACAACACCAGCAAGGAGCACCTGCGCAGTCAAACAACAGCAACAACAACAACGCAACACCGATGAGCCTCGACGGTTCATCCTACGCACGAGGAAATCAGCAACAACAACCTACCTTCGCCCCGTACGAACCTCAGCGCGGTTCCGTCAGCTTCATGCCGCGCCAGCAGCCTTAACCTGAGCAAGAGAAGACACTAGATGCACTTCAAGTTCAGTCGCAATTTGCGCACGTCTTAAAACTGCAGACGTCAAGACCGTTCGACGGAAAGGACTTCTTTACCTGGTCATTCGAATTCGAACTGATGATGGAAGGCGCGCATATTCTTGGCTTCTTCGACGGGTCCCTGCCATATCCAACGCACGGGACACAATATGACAAGCAGCAGTACACATATCAATCCATGATGGCGTATACAATCCTACTACGCAACGTCACACCGAACCAGCAGCAGAACATTCGGTCTTACCGAGGATACGGGAACTCCGCCGAGCTCGCGTACAACCACCTGAAGAACCTGTATCAGGCAACAGACAGCGTCAATCAGAGTCGGTTAATGGCACAACTGACAACAGTGGAAATGAAACCGGGCGAAAAAGGGATGGCGTATATCAGCCGCTGTCGCGAATTGCGCGACAAACTCCTTCGATGCGGAGGGTCGATATCAGAAGACGCCTTCGTCACAGTCGTCATTGGCGGTCTTGGTCCTCATTGGCGCTCCACTCGCGCCATACTCCGAGCTCACGGGAAGATCTCCGAAGCAGCACTATGCGCCGAAATTCACGCTGAACAGCAAGACATGGACCTACAAGAAGAAAAACACAAGAGGAAGACGTCAGTGCCTGAGTTCGCTTTCCACACTCAACGGCGCTACAACAACAACAACCACCGGCAAAACAAGTACCAAGGACAGCAACCCGTACCTCCGTTTTGTCATCTCTGCAAAACGTCAGGTCATCCCCGCACACACTGCCCTAACCGGCAACAGTCAGCACCAACGCAGCGGCAGCTTCGACCTTCAAGCAGTCAAGTCGCCTCAACGCAAGTAAATCCCACCACTCAAGTGCAAACGTCAACAACGTCGACGGGACAACCTGCACAAGGAACAAGGAACATCGTCAGCTGCATGGCAAGATTGACCGACTCCTGCATCACCGAATCGCCGCCGCACTACTCACCAGAAGAACAACTCGACGAAAGGACCCCACGTCGCGAGTCACTGCAACCGAACCCAACGTACGCAGACATCGCCCAAAGTGAACCGTCTGGGAAGGATACCTGGTTCTTGGACAGTTGCTGCGGACAACACATGTGCTCTTCAGGTCGCTTCGTTCAACGGGAATACCAACTTCAGCGGGAAGTCGTCATCACCGTCGCCAACAACCAGAACCTGCGCACACGACGACAAGGCGTGGTGCAACTTCAGTCACGAGAGACAAACGTCATATTGCAGATGTCAAAAGTATTAATTGCAGAGGGACTCGGCTACAACTTACTGAGCGTCAGCCAGCTGATGACGAAAGGCATCCATCTCGAAGCAGACAGCACCACTCAGGAGTTCAAGCTGTACCACGGGAAAGGCGGACTCTACATCGGCAAGGCCGTGCTAAAGAACAACGCGTTCGTCCTCGACTTCGTTCCAGACTTAGGCACCGCCGACAGCGACGGCATCGTCACCTTCACCTCCTAGACGCACCCACCGGATCTTGATCCTGACTTCAGTCCCGAAGGCTTCTGGTATTCACATACTATTCCTGAGGCAGAACGAACAAGAGCATTAGCAACGATTCAACACTCGGCAGCAGCAGAGACAACATCGGCAGCAGCAGAGACAACATCGGCAGCAGCAGAGACAACACCGGCAGCAGCAGAGACAACACCAGCAGCAGCAGAGACAACATCGCCACCAATCGCAGGACCTTCAACGGCACCGGTCTTCATCGACAACACACCGCTGACTTCTGCGCAACAGCTGAACCCAACTCCACGAGAAGTCCATCGAAGCGCAAACCACACCGCTGGGTTCTACTCCAACTCCGACTTGTACCGCCGCTCACCCGGACATCGCGCTAACGAAGATCTCTGGCATAAACGAATGGGACATCCGAGCAACACAACGTTAAACAACACGATACGAGCAGGCGTCCTTGACAAAGACTCACTGCTCTTACCCGACGGGAGAGAACTTCGACGAATGAGAGGAACCTGCTTCACCTGCCCAGAAGCTGACTTACCACATCAGCCCTTCGTTTCTCACCACAACCCGAGCGCACCAGCTTATGCACCACTTGAGAAAGTGTACAGCGACATCCTGTACAACCGCGAACCTGGACAAGGAGCATACAACTACACCATAACGTTCATCGATGCCGCCACTCGTTATGTCTGGCATCTCAACCTTCCAAGCCGCGACATGGCCTTCGAAGCATTTGTAGCCTGGCTCCCAGTAGCAGAACGGGAATCGGGAGTTAAGCTGAAGAGTTTTCAGTCTGACGGAGGAGGAGAATACACCTCACAGAGGTTCAAGCAGTACCTGGCAGAGAAAGGAATCGAGCGGCTCATCTCCCTTCCCTACGCCCATCAACAGCAGGGTGTAGCAGAAAGAATGAACAGGACCCTTCAGAACACCATGCGCAAGCTGTTACGTGGCATGCGGCTACCCAACCACCAATGGCCCGAAGCAATGGACCACGCTGTCATGTTGCACAACTTGCTCTCGTCATCATCGCTCCCGAACAACGCATCACCGCACCTGCTGTGGACAGGAAAACAGGGCAGCACAAAAATGTTAAGAGTTTTCGGCTGCATGGTACAGTACCAACCCCCATCTGCACGAGCCGGCCGATTTTCCCAACGCGCACAGTGGGGACTACACCTGGGCATCGAAAGAAATTACAACGCGTGGAAGATTTTCGACGTCCACTCAAAGGAAACAGTAGCAGCACGTGATGTCATTTTCTACGAACGACTCACCCTTCCGACGTACCTTGCCAACCTGGAAGAAGATCGGGACCCCACAGGTGGTTTCCGTGGTGACCGAGCCTTCGCCTCGGCAGCAGACGAAGCTGACTGGGACGAGCAGAACGTGGATGCAGCCTCGGAGGAAGCTGGACCTCTCCCTTACTGCTCCGTCGACGTCCCAATGGATGACGAAAATCCTCGCGACAGCACCAACGCCGAAGTATTTTACCACTTCGCCGACAACGGTTACGTTACACCTGCAAGAGTCAACACCAACGAAGCAGAACGCATAGGGCCCAATTTCATACCTGACCCAGAAGCAGGTGACGAAGCAGCTTATCCCGAGGACACAACACTCCCCCGCTACACACAGAGTGGTCTCCAGATACTCGGCCTCGTCACCGCGGTCCACGGCGTCGCGCTTCCTAAGGAGCCTGCCACGGTTCAGCAGGCTCTGGGGGGGGAGCATAGGGAAAAATGGCGCGAAGCCATGGACAGGGAGCTGAAAGCACTGGAGGAACGCAACACTTGGAAGGTTGTTCCCATCAGCGTGGCACAAAACAAGACAATACTTACCGGGAAATGGGTTTTCCGTGTGAAGACAAAGGCAGATGGCACCATAGACAAGTTCAAAGCGCGCTGGGTCGTACGCGGCTTCGACCAAGAACACGGACGCGACATCACTGAAACGTTCGCGCCGGTCAGCCGACACACTTCACTGCGAATTCTTCTCGCAATTGCCGCCATGAAGAAAAGGAAGCTGCGACATATTGACGTCGCCAATGCCTTCCTCTACGCACCCGTTGATGCAGAGATCTTCGTTGAACTACCGCACGGGTCAAACGGAGAACCTAACAAGATCTGTCAGCTGCTGAAATCTCTGTACGGCATCAAACAGGCACCGAGACTGTGGCAGCAGTACCTGCACGCCAGACTTATTCGCATCGGATTCAGCCAGCTACCGCACGACCAGGGCATGTACCGACTCACTAAGAGTAACGACTACATTCTACTCATCGTCTACGTAGTTGACCTGCTCTACATCGGCTCGACCGACGACGTCACTACCTGGTTCGAAGGGGAGCTACAACAGGATCTCACACTCACGGTCTCGTCTACCGTCACGCAGTACCTCGGCCTTAACATTCAAGTGGAAGAAGACGCGATCTATCTCAACGCCGCGAAATATGCCGACACTATCGCCAAACGCTTCGGACTCACCCCGATCACCATCTCCACGCCATACCGCTACACCGCAGGAAATAACAAGGAAAGCTCCACTCCGCTCAAGCCCGCAGGCATACGCGACTACCAGAGAAAGCTGGGGTGCCTCCTCTTCGCGGCTGTCACCTGCCGTCCGGATCTATCGTACTCTGCAAGTCAACTCGCCACCTACCTCAAAAGGCCCGAGGCAGAACATATGGCGGAGCTCGACCGCGCCCTTCACTACCTCGTTAGCACTCCGACGATCGGCCTGACTTATCACAAGAACGGAACCTCGACACCTAAGTTAATCGGCTACGTCGACGCGGATCACGCTGGCGACTCCGACAACAGACGCTCGCGTACCGGCTACATCTATCACTTCGAACCTATCAGACCTATCTCGTGGCAGTCGAGCAAGCAGGAGTTAATCGCCCTCTCTTCAGCTGAAGCAGAATATATCGCACTTTGCTCAGCCACCAAGGAAGGACTGTACCTTCGCAAACTCCTGGAGGAAGCGAAGCTGGCTCAGTTACCCAGCTTCTCCCTGTTTTGCGACATCCAGTCGGCAATTCGCATAGCCAACAAAAATGGATTCGCAAACAGGACGAAGCACATCGCCCTGCGATATTTCTTCGTCAAGGACGAGATCGAGAAAGGGAGACTCGAACTGTCTTACTGCCCCACGTCCGAGATGGCAGCTGATTACTTGACCAAGAAACTCGGAAAGCAAAAGTGTGAGTATTGCATGCTGCTGACTGGACAGAGCCACGTCACCAGCAGCGACACTCCAGAAGCGAAGGGGAGTGTTGGAAACAAGTAACTTAAGCGCCTCTGTCGTGTCGAAGCACTAAGTTATAAGCGAAGCGAAACACAGCGAAGCACCGGCGAGTCAACCCTCGGAGGTTGAACAACTGCTGGAGGTTACGCGAAAGTCAAAGGTCAGCGACCTTTGACCTGACAAGTACAGCGCGACAGCAAGGACAAACAAACTGACTCGTTATTGAGCAGTTGCCCGAGTCGTCACTGTATCGAACCGCAACAGCAACAGCAAAACAATTATTAGTTATAACCCTTCATATTCCCTTGCACTCTTATAAAAGCTTGTATCTCTTTGTTTTAATCAATCTACTTTGCCCTCACATACCAGCGCAAGGTGGTTCACAAACTTCTCATTAAACGCTTCCGCTATTACATTGTCCTACTCAGAATTTAGTCCTGCAAAGATCCTAAGGGCTTTTCTCAGCCCAACAATTGGGTTGTACCCCTTATGGGCAAAGTGGGGGAGAACAAGAGGTCACAAGACCGGTCAAGAAAAGCAAAGCAAGCTCAGGGTGGATCACGACGTCACCACGCATTCTGAGCACAAGCAAATGGCCACAAGGTCAGTTCACATGCAGAGTTATATAAGGAGAACAAGCAGTACAGTGATCACAACCTAGCAAGTGTAAGCAAGCAGGTATAAGTATATAGATCACAGTACAAGCAAAGTCAAGAAGTGAGCAAGTGAGGCCAAGTAGGCACAAGGCCTAGAACAGTACAGAAGCGCTGATGATCACAAGGCTGAAGTGCCTTGGTGAAGATATAAGCAGTGTTGGCCCGAGAGGCCACGTAAGCAAGACGAAGCTGACCACGCTGCTGCAACTCTCGAGCAGGGAAGTAGCGCAGAGCGATGTGCTTCGTTCTGTGCTCCAGTCTGTGCTCCTGACACAAGGCAATCGTGGCCTTGTTGTCGACGTACAGAACTGGAGGAGAACGAGGCGGCTCGCCCAAGTCGGTCAGCAGGAAGGTGAGCCAGCGTAACTCCTGTGCAGCCATGGCGCCGGCGTAGATCTCAGCCTCACAACTGGAACTGAGAACAGAAGACGAGCGGGTAGACCGCCAGGAAACAGAGCCGGAACCAAGGCTGAAGGAGTAACCCTGTGACGACCGCTGCATAGCCAAGTCGTCAACCCAAGAAGCGGCTGCGTGACCAGTGAGGACAACTCGAGCCCGTCCTCCAAGCACGAGCCCCATGCCCGATGTACTGCAGAAGTAGCGCATCACCCTCTTAGCGGCCTCCCAGTGCTCTGGTCGGTGTCTCCCGGGCGCAACGTAGCGAGCCAGGATGCTAAGAGGGTAAGCAAGGTCAGGTCGACTGCAGGTCGTCAGGTACATGAGGCAGCCCACAAGCTCTGGATACGGGCCACTCGGCTCTACCGACTCATCCGAAGGCAGAGCTGAGAGCGAGTGACCGGTAGGCAGAGGAGTGGACTGTGGCGAGGAGTACATGAAGCGGAAGCGCTGAAGGACCTGCGGCACCATGTGTGACTAAGTCAAGGTAATGGTGCGCTGTGCTCTGTCCCGGGTGATCCGCAAGCCAAGATAGCTGCGCAGCTCACCCAGGTCTGTGCACGTGTGTCTCTTCTGCAGCTCCGACTTCACGTGGGCGAGTCCTTCAGTGTCAGCAGTGGCAAAGACCAAGTCGTCGACGTACACGAGGATGTAGAACGGCGGCAGCAAAGTGTCGGTGCGTAGAAACAGTGACGGGTCAGCAGTAGAAGGAGCAAACCCAAGAGCCGCAAGAGTCATCCTCAGTGTGTCGTGCCACTCGCGAGGCGCCTGGCGGAGACCGTAGACAGGCCGACGGAGGCTCCACTGGGTACCTGCAGGAAACGACCCAGTGAAGCCAGGTGGGCGGCGCAGCCAGATCTCCTCGTGCATGCTGCCCTGTAGGAAGGCTGTGCTGAAGTCAAGAGAGTGAAGCTCGTAGTCACGCTGTGCGGCAACGTGCAGCAGCACCCGAAGAGTGGTCATCTTCGGGCTAGGGGAGAAGGTCTGGAAGAAGTCAACTCCCTGTCGCTGACTGAAGCCTCGAGCAACGTAACGCGCCTTGAAGACAGGCGGAGAACCCGGCGGTCGCTTCACCCTGAAAATCCACATGCCACTGACGATGTTCGCCCCAGGTGGGGGAACCTCGTCGACGTAGGTGCCTGTGGACTTCCAGGAAGCCATCTCTGCGTCCATGGCTGTCTGCCACTGAGAGGAGTAGGGACCCTCTATCGCCTCTGCGTAAGAGCGCGGGGTCGGGATGTCTGGTGCATCCGGGTCTCCCTCAGGGGCAATCAGCATGGACACGAGATGAGGTAAAGCAGCGGCAAAGCACTCAAACTCCTCCTGTCTGTCCTCAAGGACGTCCGTGCCAAGAGCACACTCACCCCCGACGGACGGAGGACAGACAGACTCAGACTCAGCAACAAGACTAGCGGCGTAGTCTAGACGACAGGCGGCAGCAAAGTCAACAACCTCAGCAACTAGAGCAGACGCAGCAGTGGACTCGAAGGAAGGGTCAGTGACAACAGTAGCGAGAAGACGCGTGACAGTAGGACTGGAAGCACGAGCAAGGTCTGACGGCGGGTCAGCAACGTCAGGAAGAGAGGACGCAGGAGGAGACGGCAGAGGGACACGCTGTGGAACAGAGGAAGGACGAAGTGCCATCTGGTACGTGCCTGGGACAGGAGGAGGACGCTGACGCGGAACACGACGACCAGTGCGAACATCACGAACAGGCGACGCAGTACGAGACTCAAGCTCACGACGCTCCGCAAGACCTCCGGTCGGCCCAGTGTAAGGAGAAGGACCAGGCAGTGGGGAGGCTGGCTGTAACTGCAACTGCGACAGGTCAGGCGGTGGACACAGTAAGGGAGGAGTAGGGCCAGTAGAAGGCGGGAGACCAAGATCCTGCTGAAGCAGAGGAACGAAGTACGGCCGTGGCCGCGCAGCGCCTCCAGTACCAGCACCTACAGCACCAGTACCCTCAGCTCCAGGGTCTCCAGCTCCAACGCCTGCAGCACCACCAGCTCCAGCACCTCCAGCAGCTCCAGCTCCAGCAGCCCTTCCAGCTCCAGCAGCTCCAGTACCTCCAGCTCCAACTCCTGCAGCACCACCAGGTCCAGCAGCTCCAGTACCTCCAGTACGAGCACCTCCGGGACCAGTGGCTCCAGCAACTCCAGCAGCTCCAGCGCCAACTCCGGCAGCACCTCCAGCTCCAGCAGCTCCAGTACCTCCAGCTCCAACTCCTGCAGCACCACCAGCTCCTGTAGCTCCAGCAGCGCCCCTCTGAAGGCTCCAGCGATGAGCAAACCACTCGCGCAGCTGCGGTGGAGAGAGAGGCTCCCGCCTCGACGAGGCACCTGTAGGACCTCCAGCAGACTCAGCACCCCCAGGCTCAGCACCCCCAGTCTCAGTACCCCCAGGCTCAGCACCCCCAGGCTCAGCACCCCCAGACTCAGCAACCTCAGGCTCAGCACCCCCAGGCTCCGCACGCTCAGGCTCAGCACCCCCAGGCTCCGCACGCTCAGGCTCAGCACCCCCAGGCTCCGCACGCGCAGGCTCAGCCCCCCCAGCAGCACCACCCCCAGCAGCACCAGAGTCGACAGCGACCTCGACAGGCTCGACAAGGTCTACCTGAGACACACCTGAGGGAGCAGGACCCTGAGGGGGAAGGGGGTCTACCGGAGGAGGACCTGGTGCAAGGAAGAGCGGCGGGGGGGGGAGCGGGGCAGTGCGGTAGGGGAAGAGACGGTAAAAGGGAACCGACTCGTCGAACGTGACGTCCTGAGAAGGCAGGACACGGCGCGAGGTGGGGTGGTAAAACTGCCAGCCAGGCGCGTCAGGGGGAAAACCAAGGAAGACGCAGGGAATGGCGCGGGCGGAGAGCTTGTCCGCGGACGTATCGCGGACAAAGGCACGAGATCCCCAGACCCGGAACACCGACGCATCGCCAACCTCTCCCGTCCAACGCAGTGTCGGCGAGGTCTCCGGCAAGGAGACACGGGGCCAGAGGTTGAGCTGATGCGCAGCGTACCGGACCGCAAACGGCCACACAAAATGGGGGGCAGCCGCATGGATCATGGAGGTACGAGCGACCTCCATGACTAAGCCAATGCGGCGCTCAGCAACCCCATTCGTCTGCGGAGAGGCCGGAAGCGTGAACGACTGGCAAATGCCCTCCCCACGACAAAAGTCCCGCAAGAGGTCGGAGGAAAACTCTCCACCTCTGTCAGAGTGCAGACGCAGGACGGGAAGATCCGTCTCGAACCGCTCGAGAAGCTGGAGACGGACAGCGCGGATCCAAGGGATCAAAACATCAGGGACCTCCCCCTTGCCGCGCAAGGGGAAGACCGTGGTGTAGCGCGTGTAGTCGTCAACAACCAGCAAAAAGTAGCGCTCGCGGTTCTGTCCACGGACGCGGGCTGGGCCCCACACGTCCATGTGGAGAGTCTGCAGGGGAGCAGTCGTCGGGGGAAACTCAGAGGAGTGAGGAGCGGCGCGCTGCCGCCCCTCGACACAGGGAAGGCAGGGAGGTGCAGGCGAGAGTGGGAGAGGAGGCAGAGTCCTGGGAAGACCAGAGACAAGGAGACAAGAGTGCATGCCACGAAGGCGCTGCACGGAGGGGTGACCAAGACGGTGGTGCCAAAGGAGGGTCTGGTGCGACAGAGCGCGACACGAGCAGGGGGCCGCTAGCTGACCTGATGCAGATGCTGACGCAGCTACCTGAGGAGACACAGTAGTCAGTGTGTACAGACTCGAGCCAGGCGCACGGGTGAACGTGGCCAGGTGCCGGCCAGTCTGGGAGCACGTACAGATCGCCACACGCTGTCCTCCTTGAGTAAAGGTGTCAACCCATACATCCCTGAAGGACGGCGTTGCTCACCAAGTTCGTAGAGAACGAGGGGAGGTGAAGACCTGACAGTGAGCCAGACGGGACCGCCGGACACGGGAGAACAGTGGAGGAACGAGCAAAGACTGGGCCCCCAGAGGGGTCAGCCAGAGAGACAGCAACAGGTGCAGGGAGCGGTGTGACTGTGGTACTGTCGCGAAAGAAACAGCGGGAAGCACCTGAGTCAAGCGTGAAGTTGTGCAAGGCCTCAGCAGGCGCAGTACCAGAGAGAGCAGACTCACCAGCACCTAGAGCAGCAGACTCACCAGCACCTAGAGCAGCAGACTCACTGGCACATAGAGCAGCACACTCACCAGCACCTAGAGCAGCGACCTTTATACCCGGGTCGGGCGGCATACACAGGTAACAGTCACCCTCAACACTAGCAGTCAATGCATACATGGCAGAAAGGATAGCATCATAATCAAGAGCAAAGATGTCTACGCTCTGCTTCAGCAGGTCTGCCCAGCGAGGGAGCTCAGCCGCGTCAGGAAACTCAGTGCGGAAGGCGTCGGTAAGACGAGAGAAGCAGCGGTGCTGGGTATAGAACTTGCCGCATGTCTGACCAGTGCGGTCACCTGTGCGAATGACATACGGGCAGGGACCACTACCCCCAGCCGCCCCACGCTGAGCAAACCACTCACGTAGCTCCTGGGGCGAAAGCTGACGCGGCTGCTGCTGCCTCTGACCACCGCCAAGGCCTCCCCTCTGACTGGTACCACCCCGGCCGCCTCCACTGCCACCGCCTCCACTCCCACTGCCGCCTCCACCGCCGCCGCCACTACCGCCACTGCCGCCACCACCGCCGCCACCTACACCTCCACCCCCACCACCACTCCCTCCGCCACCGCCGCCCCCTCCACCGCCTCCACCGCCCCCACCACCGCCTCCACCTCTGCCGCCCCCACCACTCCTGCCCCCCCTGCCCCTGCCGTTGCGGCGCCTCCCACTAGGGGCAGACGCAGCTCCTACCTCCTTAGCACGAAGGTAGTCAACAGCTGCAGCAGAGGCGACTGAGGGGAGAAGGGGGGAGGGCGAACACCCCTCAAAGAAGGGAGTGCGGGGAGTGCCACGAGAAGCACCTACAGCAACTATGCTAGACTGAGCTGCTAGGAGGTGCCTCTCGAGCAGGTCGACAGTGAGGTCGGTGGGGTCGAGGGCTCGAAGGAGGTCCCTGACTGCAGTGAGAGAGTCAGGGAGGCGGGTGACTATGAAGTAGTGAGTGATGTACATAGGAGGAGGGTTCTTGGTAAGAAACTCGGCGGGAAGCGCAGCGCGGTAGCGAGTGTCACTAGTGCGAAGGTGAGTGACTAGATCGGCTACTGTGGCAAAGTCGGATAGCTCTGGGAACAGGTAGGGCAGGAGAAGGCGGCCTGGAGCAGCAGTGGCCGGGGAGGAGTAACGATCGACTACAGCGTCGTACAGTGCTTTCGGAGTCTTATGCTGTCCGAAGTGAGCGCGTTCGGCTAACGGCAGGTGGTTGCGAACGGCTAGGTGAGCTGCAGCGTCACGAGTAAGCCACAGTGAGCGAGTCGTACTGTCAGCTGTGGCGGCAGGGGCGAGAGAGGCGCCCGACGTGAGGTCAAACAGGGAAATACCGTCCTTGGAATCGCTCAGTAGAAACAGCTGTAAGTCATCGAGCCACACCTCGAACTCTATCGGGCGGCCCTCTGGATCAAAGGTAAGAACACTGAGCGAGGCAATGGCGGGCAGAGCAGCACGAAAGCAGGGCTAGGCAGGGCGGCGCAGGGCGACGCAGTGGCGAGTGGCGCACGGGCAGCAGGAGAGAGCAGCGCTGCAGCGAGCGGCGCTCGGTAGGGCAGGGCGCGCGGCGGCGCGGCGCGCAGGCAGGGCAGGGCGGCGCGGCGGCGCGGCGCGCAGGCAGGGCAGGGCGGCGCAGCGGCGCGGCGCGCGGGCAGGGCAGGGCGGCGCGGCGCGGCGCGCGGGCAGGGCAGGGCAGGGCGGCGGCGCGACGCTCGGGCAGGGCAGGTGCGGCGCGGCGGGCGGCGTGCGGGCAGCACTGGGCCTGCAGCGGCGGGTGGCGCGCGGGCAGGGCAGGGCACGGCGGCGCGGCGCGCGGGTAGGGCAGGGCCTGCAGCGGCGGGCTGCGCGCGGGCAGGGCAGGGCGCGGCGGCGCGGCGGGCAGGGCGCGCGGCAGGCAGCGCGCGCGAGCAGGGCGCGCGGGGGGCAGGGCGCGCGACGGGCAGGGCGCGCGGCAGGCAGGGCGCGCGGCTCGACAGCGAGCGACGCGCGGGCAGGGCAGTGCGCGAAGCAGCGAGCAGCACACGGGCAGGGGAGGCAGGGCATGCGCGACAGCGCGACGCAGGGCAGGGCAGGGCGGCGCGACGCTAACAGGGCGGCGCGACTCGTGGGGTAGCGCAGTTCGGTGGGTTCTAAAAAAAATCGGTCCTAGGCTAGGACCTGATCTGAAACCATGTCAGAAATAACGAACAGGAATGTGTGAACTAGCAGCAGGATGGGTACAAGTAGGAAACCCTAATTGGGTTGTACCCCTTATGGGCTACCCCACTACAGCCTAAACAATAAGCAGCACATATAAGTTTGACAGAATCACCAGTCAAGTACGCAAGCGGAAAACGGAATCGGTACGCGTTTGTGCTCTGAGTGATCAGAGTACACTCCCGGAAAACTCTGAAACGTCAGAGTTAGCTTTAAAATTTCTCTGAAAATTACAGAGTTGGGGCCCAAAAATATCTGATTTTAACAGAGCTCACTTTAAAAAAAATCTGAGTTCTCAGAGTTTTTCATGCAAATCAGAGAAATTTCTCTGACTTATGGGGGCCTGTCGCCTAGTGTCGCGATACATTCATTTTTTGTGACGCGAGGTTCCCAAAATGTTTCGACGCGACTCGGGGAAAAGGGGATTGAGACACAAATGTCAAGGCAGGAATGTATTAGACTTTCCACTACTCCATCACGTGTTTATTTCCACTACTATATAGCATTCCTGGAATTCCCGAACAACCAACCCCACAAGCGACCCCTTTAGACTCTACGAGTGCGATTTTCCTATTATAGTGTTAAAAGAGGAACTTAGGAGATTAGGCTAGAACGTGACTAGCGAGAGGATCGAGAGGGAGGGGAGCAAGGGTTTCGCCAAAGAGATTCAATAATGAGAAAAAGTACAGGGATATAGGCAAGGAAAAGGAGGTACACCACCTGCAGCAAATGACTACATACACTACAGTCTACACTGCAGGCAGTTATACAGAATATAGATAAAGATATTCCAACATATAGAATGTAGCCTCCGATGCTATTGGATTTGCGGCG
The DNA here is from genome assembly GCA_947471745.1 of Closterium sp. Naga37s-1. Taxonomy (NCBI): domain Eukaryota; kingdom Viridiplantae; phylum Streptophyta; class Zygnematophyceae; order Desmidiales; family Closteriaceae; genus Closterium; species Closterium sp. Naga37s-1. Next base: position 2,114,124 of record CANJKZ010000794.1, on the reverse strand, counting down.
ACCAAAATTGTTCGGTAGTTACTTGTTACAATGTCAAGATTGCCATCTTGTTGTGATTCTGCACAAGTGAGATTCGGCTCATGGTTGTCTTGCAAACATTTGGTATGCTAATAAGTCAGTGGTTGTATCACGTCACATGCAATAGTACAACGTTGTCCTTGTCAGAGTACAATCTTACTTGTAGGCTATAGTGGGGCACTCCATATGGGGTACAACACTTCGAGGGTTAGTACTTGTACCCCAACTCTTGCTAATCCAATCATTCCTGCACAGTGATTCTGACATGGTATTCAGAGCAGGAAACCTGTTAAGTTTTTAGGGCGCACCGATCGTTTTGCTAGTTCCTGCCCGAAGCGCCCTTGCGCTGTCCGGCCCTCTCGCACAGTGTCACGCCGCGCTGCAGCTACTCGCACTGCCTGCCCTAGCGCGCTGCCCTACTGTCACGCGCGCCCCTGCTGCCCGAGAGCAGCCCCTGCCCCGCGCGCCCCTGCTGCCCGCGTGCAGCCCCTGCCCCGCGCGCCCCTGCTGCTTGCGAGCAGCCCCTGCCTCGCGCGCCACTGCTGCATGTGAGCAGCCCCTGCCCCGAGCGGCCCTGCTGCCCGCGAGCAGCCCCTGCCCTGCGCACCCCTTCTGCCCGCGAGCAGCTCCTGCCCCAGCGCGCCCCGTCTGCAGGGTTGCGTCTGCAGGGTTCGCGCCCTACTGCCCTGCGCGTCGCGCCCTGCTGCAGCCCGCGCGTTGCACTCTGCTGCAGCCCGCGCGTCGCGCTCTGCTGCTCCGCGCGTCGCGCCCTGCTGCAGCCCGCACGTCGCGCCCTGCTGCCCTGCGCGTCGCGCCCTGCTGCAGCCCGCGCGTTGCGCTCTGCTGCTCCGCGCGTCGCGCCCTACTGCAGCCTGCGCGTCGCGCCCTGCTGCCCCGCGCGTCGCGCCCTGCTGCCTTGCACAGCGCGCGCCCTGCTGCCCGAGCCGCCCAGGCCGAGCCGCGCCGCCCAGCCCGAGCCGCCCTGCCCAACCCGAGCCGCCCTGCTGCTACTACTGCTGCTGCTGCTGCTCGTTTTGCTGCTGCTGCTGGTGGAGGTGCTGCTGGGAGTGCTGGAGGTGCCGCCGCCCAGCCCCACCGAGCCGCCCTGCTGCTACTACTGCTGCTGCTGCTCCTGCTCGTACTACTGCTGGTGGAGGTGCTGCTGGGAGTGCTGGAGGTGCTGCTGGTGCTGGAGGTGCTGGAGGTGCGGCTGGGAGTATTGGAGGTGCTGCTGGTGCAGGAGGTGCTGGACCTACTACTGACCGTCATTCCCTATCATGGCCACTATCACGGCAGTTGCAGTGGCTAGGGGTGGACAGCAGCGGCCACTGCCTCTCCCGGACGACCCCACCCCTCAACAGCTTCGTGAGTGGGTTATTCAGCGAGGCAGTCCTGGTGGTGGAGGTTTTGGTTTTATGTGGCCTCAGCGACCTCGCGACTGTGCTTCTCAGCGATGCGTCCCTGGTCGTGTAGAGGATGCTGCTCTCGGTTCTAGTGAGTCTGCTGCCGCTCCAGGTGCTGGTGAGTGTGCTGCAGCTCTAGGTGCTCGTGCGTCTGCTGACGCTCTAGGTGCTAGTGCGTCTACTGCCACAGGTCCTGCCACAGCCGAGGCCTTGCACACCTTCACGCTTGACTCAGGCGCGTCACGTTGCTTCTTTCGTGATTGTACCACCGTCACACCACTCGCAGCACCTGTCCCAGTCTCACTGGCTGACCCCACTGGGGGCCCAGTAGTTGCGCGAGCCTCCACTATCCTCCCGTGTCCGGCAGTCCCCTCCGGGTCTCTCTCAGGTCTCCACTCCCTGCGTTCTCGACGAACTTGTTGAGCAACGCAGTTCTCCAGGATGAATGGGTTGACACCTTCATTCCTGGAGGACAGCGTGTGGCGATCTGTAAGTGCTCACGGACTGGCCGTCACCTTGCTACGTTCACTCGTCAGCCTGGGTCCAGTCTGTACACCCTGACCACTGCGTCTGCACAGGTGGCTGAGTCAGGTCAGGTGGCTGCGTCGAGTCGGGTGTCTGCGTCTGGTCAGCTTGCAGCGTCTTGCTCGTGTCGGGTACTCTCTCACCAGACTCTCCTCTGGCACCACCGCCTAGGTCACCCCTCGCTGATGCGTCTCCGCAGCATGCACTCCCGTCTCCTTGTCTCTGGCCTTCCCAGGTCCCTGCCCTCCCTCCCGCGCTCGCCTGCACCGCCGTGCCTTCCCTACGTCGAGGGGCGGCAGCGCGCCGCTCCTCACTCCTCCGAGTTTCCTCCGACCACTGCTCCTCTGCAGACTCTCCACATGGACGTGTGGGGCCCGGCCCCCATCAGTGGAATGGACCAGGAGCGCTACTTCATGCTGGTTGTTGACGACTACACACGCCACACCACTGTCTTCCCCTTGCGGTGCAAGGCGGACGTCAGCGGTGTTTTGATCCACTGGATCCGTGCTACTCGTCGCCAGCTGCGTGAGAGGTTTCGTCGGGACTTCCCAGTCCTGCGTCTGCACTCTGACAGGGGCGGTGAGTTCTCTTCTGGCCTCCTTGAGGAGTTCTGTCGAGAGGAGGGCATCCGCCAGACCTTCACGCTTCCAGCCTCTCCTCAGCAGAATGGGATTGCTGAGCGTCGCATTGGCTTGATCATGGAGGTTGCTCGTACCTCCATGATCCATGCGGCTGCTCCCCATTTTCTGTGGCCGTTTGCTGTCTGATATGCTGCGCATCAGCTCAACCTCTGGCCCCATGTCTCTGAGCCAGAGACCTCGCCCACACTCCGGTGGACGGGGAAGGTTGGCGATGCGTCGGTGTTTCGGGTCTGGGGCGCGCTCTCCCTTGTTCGCGATGCCAAAGCGAGCAAGCTCTCATCTCGCACTCTCCGCTGCGTCTTCCTAGGCTTCCCCACCGACGCCCCGCCGTGGCCGTTCTACCACCCGCGCTCGCGTCGAGTCTTCTCCTCCCAGGACGTCACATTTGACGAGTCTGTCTGTTTCTACAGGCTACACCCACACGCGTCCCACCCGGTCCCCCTAGCGCCTCTTTTCTTGGTACCAGTCCCCCCCCCGGTAGACCCCCTCCCCCGACAGGATCCTGCTCCCTCAGGTGTGTCTCAGGTAGACCCACCCCCCTTGGTTGAGCCTTTGGAGATCTCTTCTGACTCCTCTGGCCCAGCTGAGGGGGGTGACCCCGCCGCTGACGACACGACGGCCACTCGCCGCTCTCCACTATTGGAGACCCCCCCTGGTTTTCCGCCTTGGCCGTCTTCGCCGCCTCCGCAGCCTGCTGCTGTGGACTCTGGAGCTGAGACTGCTGGTGCTTAGCCTGGGGGTGCTGAGACAGAGGGTGAGGGTTCTGGGGGTGTTGTGCCTGGGGGTGCTGCGACTGGGGGTGCTGGTTCTGGGGGTGCTGCGACTAGGGGTGCTGACTCTGGGGGTGCTGCGAGTCCTAATGGTGGTGGAGCTGTGGGTGACCCTGCAGGAGGTCCTGGACCTGATCTACTTGAGACGCTCTCGCCGCAGGCGATTCGTGCGTGAATCGTTCGGCGAGGCAGTCCTGGTGGTGGAGGGTACGGTCCTGCTGGTGCTGGAGCTGCTAGTCCTGGAGGTACTGCTGGTGCTGGAGGTACTGGAGGTACAGCTGGAGGTGCTGGAGGTGCTGCTGGTGCTGGAGGTACTAGAGGTGCTGCTGGTGCTGGAGGTTCTGGAGCTGCTAGTCCTGGAGGTACTGGAGGTGCTGGTGGTGCTGGAGGTGCCGGAGCTACTAGTCCTGGAGGTGCTACTGGTGCTGGAGGTGCTGGACCTACTAGTCCTGGAGGTACAACTGGTGCTGGAGGTGCTGGAGCTGCTGGCACTGGAGGTGCTGGTGCTGCTGGTGCTAGAGGTGCTGGAGGTGCTAGACCTACTAATCCTGGAGGTACAGCTGGTGCTGGAGGTGCTGGAGCTGCTGGCACTGGAGGTGCTGGTGCTGCTGGTGCTGGAGGTGCTGGAGGTGCTGCTGGTGCTGGAGGCGCTGGAGCTGGAGGTACTGGAGGCGCTAGAGCTGCTGGTCCTGGAGGTGCTTGTACTGGAGGTGCTGGAGCTGCCGGAGCTGGTGGTGCTGCGGGTACTGGAGCTGCCGGCACTGGAGGTGCTGGTGCTACTGGTGCTGGAGCTATGGGAGCTGCTGGTCGTGGAGGTGCTCGTACTAGAGGTACTGGAGCTGCCGGGGCGGGTGGTGCTGCTCGTGCTGGAGGTGCTACTGGAGCTGCTGGCACTGGAGGTGCTGGTGCTGCTGGTGCTGGAGGCGCTGGAGCTGGAGGTACTGGAGGTGCTGGAGCTGCTGGTCCTGGAGGTGCTCGTACTAGAGGTGCTGGAGCTGCCGGAGCTGGTGGTGCTGGTGGTGCTGGAGGTGCTAGAGGTGCTACTGGAGCTGCTGGCACTGGAGGTGCTGGAGGTACTGCTGGTGCTGGAGGCGCTGGAGCTGGAGGTACTGGAGGTACTTGAGGTACTGGAGCTGCTGGTCCTGGAGGTGCTCACACTAGAGGTGCTGGAGCTGCCGGAGCGGGTGGTGCTGCCGGTGCTGGAGGTGCTGGAGGTGCTACTAGAGCTGCTGGCACTAGAGGTGCTGGAGGTACTGCTGGTGCTAGAGGTGCTGGCACTGCCGGAGCTCGTGGTGCTGCTGGTGCTGGAGGTGCTGGAGGTGCTACTGGAGCTGCTGGTGCTGGAGGTGCTGGTGGTGTTGGTGCTGGAGGAGCAGGAGCTACTGGTACTGCCCCGCGCCGACTGTTTTTCTACCTGCAGCCGCAGTCGTCCCTGCCGCCGCCTGACTCGGTCCTTCGCCAGGTTCTTAGTCTCCCGTCTTCCACTGGCCTCACTCCACCTCTCCTGTGTCCACCGACAGACCAGTCTCAGCCACAGCTACTGCCTGGCTCCCCGCTGCCTGCTCCTGCTCCTCACACTGAGGTTACTGAGTACCTAACTCAGCGTCGTGAGCCTGAGACTCGTGCTTCCACACATGTTCGTGCTCGTCGTGTCGCCCGTCCTCGTCCTCCTGCTGTCCCAGGCACTCACGGTATGGCACTTCGTCCTTCCTCTGTTCGACAGCGTGTTGTCCTGCCTGAGCCTCCCGCGTCCTCTCTTCTGCACGTTCCTGACCCAGAGTCCGACCTTGCTCGTGCTGCCAGTCCTACTGTCACTCGTCTCCTCGCTACTGTCGTCACTGACCCTGACTTTGAGTCTACCGCAGCATTTTCCCTAGTCACTGGGCTAGTCGACTTTGCAGCTAGGAGTCGTCTCGACTACGTCGCGAGTCTTGTTACTGAGTCTGAGTATGTCTGTCCTCCTCCGTCGGGGGTGAGCCTGCCCTTAGCAGTAACGTCCTTGAGGACAGGCAGTTTGAGCTTGAGTGTCTTGCGGCCGCTTTACCTCGTTTCGCATCCATGCTGCTTTGCCCTGAGGGAGACCCGGATGCACTTGACATCCCTACCCCGCGCTCTTACGCTGAGGCGATCGCGGGTGAGTACTCCTCTAAGTGGCAGACAGCCATGGACGCAGAGATGGCTTCCTGGAAGTCCGCAGGCACCTACGTCGACGAGGTTCCTCCTCCTGGGGCGAACATAGTCGATGGCATGTAGATTTTCAGAGTGAAGCGGCCGCCGGGTTCTCCGCTTGCCTTCAAGGCGCGTTACGTTGCTCGAGGCTTCAGTCAGCGACAGGAGGACTTCTTCCAGACCTTCTCCCCCACCCCGAAGATGACTACTCTTCGGGTGTTGCTGCACGTTGCAGCACAGCGTGACTACGAGCTGCACTCCCTCGACTTCTCCACAGCTTTCTTGCAGGGCAGCCTTCACGAGGAGATCTGGCTGCGCCGCCCACCTGGCTTCACTGGGTTGTTTCCTGCGGGTACCCAGTGGAGCCTCCGGCGGCTAGTCAACGGTCTCCGCCAAGCGCCTCGAGAGTGGCACGACACACTGAGGACTACACTTGCGGCTCTAGGGTTTGCTCCTTCCTATGCTGATCCGTCGCTGTTTCTACGCACCGACACTACCCTGCCACCACTCTACGTTCTCGTGTACGTCGACGATTTGGTTTTTGCTACTGCTGACACTGAGGCGCTCGCCCTAGTGAAGGCAGAGCTGCATGAGAGACACACCTGCACTGACCTGGGTGAGCTGCGTAACTATCTTGGCTTGCAGATCACCCGGGACAGAGCACGACGACCATCACCCTGACTCAGTCACACATGGTGCACCAGGTCCTTCGGCGCTTCGGCTTCCAGTACTCCTCGCCACAACCCACTCCTCTGTCTACCGGCCACTCGCTCTCAGCTCCACCTTCGGACGAGTCCGTAGAGCCGATTGCTCCACCTCCAGCTTGTGGGTTGCCTCATGTACCTGATGACGTGCACACGACCTGACCTCGCGTACCCTCTCAGCCTCCTGGCTCGCTACGTGGCACCTGGTAGACACCGAAAGGTGCACTTTGATGCTGCGAAGAGGGTACTGCGTTACTTGTGCAGTACATCTGGCATGGGGCTCGTGCTTGGAGGACAGGGTTCAGTGGTACTCACAGGACACTCTGACGCTTCTTGGGCCGACGACCATGCGACTCAGCGTTCGTCACAGGGTTACACCTTCAGTCTTGGCTCT